>LPNX010499705.1:42355-164345 GCA_001517045.1 Pseudotsuga menziesii | reverse complement strand
AGTGAAACCAGGTGGTGCACATTGATCATGGCAGCAGATCAAAAGTTGTTGGACTTAGCTGGAAGTCTCCTTCAAATGATTGCCAAGACCCAAGAGAATCTCCGGGGGAGATGCTCAGGATATAGAAAAGCCATAGTGAAATGAACCACAAGATTTTGCAAGACTCTATTGGTTTGCGAAGGGAGGTGAAAATCCTTCTGAGAGCAATCGACAAAGGAAAGGAAGGTGGATTAGCATTGGGACAATTGTCCAAGCTACCCGATAAGAAACGGTCCAAGCACGAAGAATCAAAGGAAATTGAGTAGGTAAAGATGAAGCAGCCAGTGAAATGCTGGAGATGCGGAGGACATCATTTACGTCAGAACTGTCCAATGAGGGAACATGATGAAGGCGATAGCCGCAAATTTACTAGACTTCGAGATCAGTTGGAAGCTGTAAACCAGTAGGAAAAGTCCATGGAAGCCGAGAGGCTTGGTATTAAACGTTCAAAGTAAATGATTGAACGTGGGATAGATTTGCAATTTTGAAATTTTGATGTGCAATTGTACATGTACTGTATATATGTAATGGAACACTGAGGACGGTGTTATTCCAAGGGGGAGGGGAATGTAATGTCCTCGGTTTCGACCCCGTTTACATGATGTATATATTGTAATTAATCGTGGTGAGGAGCTCAAGGCAAAAGCCCCACCATCGATTTGGTTGTGTATGTTTTGGCAATAGAGGTAGTTGCCGATGGTTTATTGTGCCATTTAGCACATTATAATTCGGCATCATGTAAATACGCACATCAAATAAAATAAACCACAACCAGCTACGGCAGTGCAATGTTGAATGAAAAGGGCATGGTTCCAAAGGATAAGGGGGTGCGGGATGTCAAACCTTAGTCTATTGGGGGGAAAACCCATGTTTTTCCACCTTTGTTGTTGTCACCTTTTGTCTCATCCAACCTTGTCAACCTCTTTAATGCTTCAGCTGGTGGTTGAGGTAGTTATTGCCTTTGGGAGTGGGGTGGCAGGGCTGTCAGTCCCTTTTCCCCATGCCCACTCAACCCACGACTACCTTCACTCTTCCCTTCCATGATTTCCCCATTGTCCCCATGGTCGTTGGTTTTCTCACATTCGGTTGCTCACCCTCATGCACAGGAAGTTCATTCTCATGCAGAGAAGGTTCAGCTTCCTCATCCGTGCACCATTTGGTTGTCTGTTCATCCTCCCGATGGCCTGTTGATATGCGCCCAGAGGTGAGGTTGTTTCCCCTCACGCACAGGCTGGAATCCTCACGCATAAACCATTGAGGTCGATCTACCAGGTGAGAGTCATGCTCACTGTCTCTGTTTTGGGGCTGTTGTTTTCCCCGTGTTTTGCTGGCCGTGGTGCTCAAATTCATTCTTGGCCATTGTGGATTTCCAATCCGTTGATTGAGATTTCCTCTGTCCACGCTTGGAGTTGGATTTTCCTTGTTTGGGGCCATGGATTGCTGTTTTCCATTTGTGGTGTGTTTGTGGCTGCAGAAGCACCCTGGTTTGGGTTGCAGCTGAGTTGTTTTGGCCACGTTAGGGCCAAAACCCACTCTGAGTTGCCTTGTAGGCTGGAGCTGTGTCTCACCTTTTGTTTGGGACTGTCACTTGTCGTTTTGCTTCTTCACAAGGATGTCGAGGGATTGTTTTGCTGCTAGTATGCAGTGGATAGTTTTTGGACTGTGCTGGCTTGGCTTGTCTGTTGAAAGCTTGTTAAACCTAGCGGTATTTGGTTTGGCTATTTTGTGTCCCCTTGGCTATGTGTAAGCCTACAATTGACCCTTATTCCGGAGGAATCATGCCCAGCTCGGGGGTGGCAGCATTGCTGAGAGATCAATGAGCAAGCTGGCCTATGGTTGGGTGGAACGTTGCAGCGACGTAGCTGGTTGTGGGATTCTTCACCAAAAGATAAGCCTGCTGTCTATATTTCATCTCTGCAATTATATATTGATGTCAATTGATTAATTATGATGAACATGTTTATGCTGGAAATGTATGTGTGTTGCTTCCGCTGTATAATTAGAGGATTATGCATCTGTGCATTCTTGTATGTTTGGCATTCCTGTTGTGATGCCTGTTTAAGCTCCCAGTTTCAGCTTTTGATTTCTGTTCATGTTCATGGGCTGGTTTGCCCGGTCGTGTTTGATGTTCGTCGCGTCCTCTTCGTCGGTCTGAGGGACGGGGACGTGACAGGAATGGTTATTGGTATTTACGACATAAAATTAAAACACTGTCATAGATTCAAAACAAGTAAAGAAAAGTTACTTTACCTCGTAGTATATTTGAATTCTATTAAGAAAAAATTTAATTTAGCAGTTTATATATGCTAAAGAGGTACATCTGGATTTAATGCTTTAATGAACTCCTACTTGTTCAAAATTTACCTGTTGAATCTGTAAGATCCATAAATCCAGTTGACCTAGCAATTGCTAAGTAAGCCCTACTTAGAACATAACTTCTCACCTACTTGACAAAATCAAAGCATCAATATAAGTAGAAGTAACTGAATGCAGATCATTTACATAACATATCAAAATTAATGTGGTATTAGTTTTTATGTGTTGAAGATAATCATTACTTTTGTTAACTATTTCATTTATCCACTGGCCGCTAGTAGTTATCAAACTGCGACTATCTACATTTTATGTTACATTAAAAATTTTAAATTTTTGTGAAATTATGGGATTTTAACATGTGGTATTAGAGCCAAGGTTCAAACACTAGGCCTTGATGAAGCCAAACTTGCTTTTATGAAACGATGAATTTATATTATTTTGCTGATGTTATTTTCTTTTAATGTTATTCAACGGAGAAATTGTTTTTGAGTTTAAGAACAGGTATGGAAATACTGGGGGAATATGCAGAAGAGGAATCTCCCTTTACTGAACAAGAAAAATTACAAAGAAACGCTATACAAGAAGATGTAAACACTAATTCCTCAGAACTTTTACAAATAGTAAAAGACTTAAATCTGAAATGGAATCTGTTAAACGAGAAAATGAAAGGATTCTGAGAGCTCAGGAGGAGATGAATCAGATCCTAACAGAAATATTTCAAACTTAAGGAAGCGGTAAAAGAGCTGATTCACAAGAAAAAAGTCACCAACATAAGGATAAAAAGATTAAACAAACTAAAAATGAAAGTAGCTCATCTTCAAAGGTATTTGGTGATGAACATAAGTTTTAGTCCACTAGTAATAGTAGTGATGACAACCATTATACTAAAAAGAGAAAATATAAACTCTATGAGGAAATTTCTGGGGAGTCTAAAAAGATTAAACCAGCAACATTCAATGGAGAAACTGAGAAGGGGGAGGAAGCAGAATCTTGGTTATCTAGAATGAAGAAGTACTTCCATATTTATAACTATTCTAACCAATTAAAGGCTAGAATGGCTATCTACAATCTTTCAGGGAAGGTTGATATATGGTGGAAAGAATTAAAGAGAGTGGAGGTAATACGAGAGAAGAATGTAAATTGGAGTACTTTCAAGAAGTACTTTAAAAATAAATTTCTGTTTGCGCAGTACTATGAAGAGAGAGCAATAGAATTCTATGACCTTAAACTAGGTTCAATGACTATGAAAGATTTGAACAACAAGTTTTTAAGTTTTCTTAGGTATGTGCCATACCTTGTAGATGGAAAACTGAAGGTACAACAATTCCTCTATTGTTTACCTTATCACATCAAGGATAGGATTGAGTATGACAATCCAAAAAAACTGGAAGAAGCAATCAGGAAAGCCAATTTCTGTTTTGAATAGAATCGAAAGGAGGAGAGCATGGTCAACTGGAAGGCCAAAAATATTAACAACCATTATGATCAAAGGAAGAAAGAATTTGTGCCCAACACGAATTCTAAAAATAATAAGGCCAGAAATTTTCCTAACAAGAATTTCCAAGGGAATAAGAATAATTCACCAAGTAATCAGAATAATTCAAATGGTAAAGAGTCTGCTAATAATCATGGAAATTACACAAAGAATTTTGAACGTGAAGAACCCATAAAGTGCTGGGAGTGTAATGGCCCACATTATGCCTCACTCTATCCTAATTGGAAAAAGATTGTCAGTAATATCCATACCATATAGGAGGAGATGACTGTTGGAGACCTAGCAAGGACTATTTCCAAAATCAATGCAACCTTGGAGAATTGACAAGCAGAATATCAAAATTCCATGGTGGAAGTAGAAGGTATGATAAACGAAACCCCTATAGCTATTTTAATTCATCCAGGAGATAGTATCAGTTATATTTCACCTAAATTGGTAGAAAAATGTAAGCTTCCTGTTGAAAAATTCGAAAATTCTTGGTTGGTTCAGTTAGACACTGGTGCAAAAAGGAAGGTAACTTGTTTTTTAAAGAAATGTGCAATAATTATTGATCAATTTGAAACTGTTGTAAAGCTTAATGTACTAACTCTTGGTTCTTACAACATACTAATCGATATGGATTGGTTAGAGCAACATAGGGTGATCTTAAACTGTTATGATAAAACCTTTACGTGTATAAATAATGATGGAAAACCAACAAGTGTAAAGGGAATCCCTAGAAAAACAACCATAAGGAATATTTCTGCTCTACAACTTAAGAGAGCCATCAGGAAGGGTTGTAAATCTTATGCAGTAACAATAACTAATGAGGAAAATCTAAATGAAATAGACAAATTAAAATTGAAGGACATACCAGTTTTAAGAGAGTATGCTGATGTATTTCAAGAGGAAATTCCGGGACTACCTCTGAAAAGGGAACTAGATTTTACCATTGAGCTGGTACCGGGTGCAGTACCCAGCTCAAAGGCCCCTTATCGAATGAACATACTTGAACTTAATGAACTAAAGTCACAATTAAAAGAACTGATTGGCAAGAAGTATATTCGACCTAGTGTGTCTCACTAGGGGGCACCTGTCATCTTCGTTAAGAAAAATGACGAAACTATGCGACTTTGCATAGATTACCGTCAGTTGAATAAGATGACTATTAAAAATAGATACCCGTTGCCTCGCATAGATGATCTGTTTGATTAACTACATGGAGCATGGTGTTTTAAAAATTTGATTTAAGGTCTGGATATCACCAAGTTAGGATTAATGATGAATATATCTTTAAAACATCTTTTAGGACTTGATATGGTCATTACAAGTTTGTCTTCATGCTATTCGGGCTTACTAATGCCCCAGCTATTTTTATTTGTTTAATGAACAATGTTATGCATAAGTATCTAGATAATTTTGTAGTCGTGTTTATCGATGACATATTATTCTATTTGAAAACTAAAGAAGAACATAAAGAACATTTAAAATTGTATTGTAAGAGTTACGAGATCATCAACTCTTTGCAAATTTTAGTAAATGTGATTTCTTTAAGGATAAAATCTAGTACTTAGGTCATGTGGTGACTAAAGAAGGGATTTTGGTGGATCCCGAAAAGATAAAAGAAATTGAAGATTGGTTGGTTCCTAAGGATGTAACTGATGTTCGATCCTTCATGGGAATTACCGGTTATTACCGGTGGTTCATTGAAGGTTTTTCGAGAATTGCAAATCCGATAACTTCTTTGCAGAAGAAAGGAAAGAAATTTTATTGGAACCAAAAATGTGAGGATAGCTTTAAAAATTTTAAAACTTTATTAACCAACACACCTATTTTAAGAATAGATGATCCATATAAAGAATTTGTAGTGTGTATTGACGCCTGTAACGATGGTTTAGGCGGAGTATTGACTCAAGAAGGGCATGTTATTGCCTATGATTCTAGGAAAATAAAGGTTCATGGAAAGAATTATGCAACTGATGATATGGAATTAGTTGTTGTTATACATGCTCTAAATATGTGGCATCATCACCTAACTGGCAGAAAATTTATTCTAGTGACCGATAATAAAGGACTAAAATATCTGTTAGATCAGCCTAATCTAAATGCTAGACAAGCTAGGTGGCTAGCTTTTCTAAGTGAGTATGATTTCAAAATTCAGCACATTAAAGCGAAACAAAATTAAGTTGTTGATGCATTAAGTATAAATGCAAGGCTAAACTTTACAGTAGTTATCAACACTTATACAACAGATCTGATGAGCATCTTAAAGCAGGGATAGAACAAGATGAAATTTACCAAAATTTACAAGCTAAAACGAAAGAAAATCCAACAGAAAGCTTAAGTAAAGGGTACAGTTTGAATGAAAAATAACTTTTACTAAACAAAGATAGAATATATGTACCTAATGTACCTAAAGTTAAGTTATTAATTCTAGATGAAATTCATAAAACTCCATACTCAGGCCATTCTGGTTATCAGAAGACTATAACTATGTTTATAAAAGAATATTTTTGGCCAAACATGAAGAATGAACTTGTAGAATATATCACTAGGTGTTTTGAATGTTAGTAGGTGAAAACTGAACATCAACACCCAGCTGGATTACTTCATCCGTTGCCCATTCCTAACTGGAAATGGGAGATAATTAGTCTTGATTTTGTTACTGGAATGCCTAAAAATCAAAATTTAAATGATTCCATCATGGTAGTGGTCGATATATTAAGTAAAGAAGCTTACTTTGTACCTGTTAAAACTATGTATGAAGCTGCAAATATAGCAAATATCTTTCTAAAGCAAATTTTTTGACTGCATGGAATACCGAAAGTTATAATCTCAGATAGAGAACCTAAATTTGTAGGTAACTTTTGGAAATATCTATTTAAAGGATTAAACACTACACTAAATTTTAGTACTTCATTCCATCCTCAAATAGATGGATAGACTGAAAGAGTAAACCAAGTACTGAAAGATTTACTAAGAATGTATGTGAAAGACTAGCCAGGTAAATGGGAGGATTATTTGCATCTGGTAGAATTTGCTTATACTAATAATTATCAAGTGTCAGCTAGATTTAGTCCTTTCGAAATCTTGTATGGAAGGAAATATAATAATTCTATCTCTTGGAGTAATCCGGTGGATATATTAGTATTAGGTCCTGAACTATTGAAGGAAATGGAAGAAATTGTAAAGCAGGTACAAGGTAATCTTAAAATTGCTTAGGATCGACAGAAAGGTCAATCGGACCTTAAAAGAACTCCAAAGGAGTTTTAGGTAGGTGAACATGTGTTCATCAAGGTGAGAACCAAAAAGAGTCCTCTGAGGTTGGGTAGTTGTGCCAAACTAGCACCTCGTTACTATGGTCCATTTGAAATAATATCAAGGAATGGACAAGTAGCTTATCAATTAGCATTACCTCCGAATTTAAGAGTTCATAATATTTTTCACATTTATGTATTAAAGAAATATGTTCATGATGCTACTCATGTTGTTAACTAGAATGATGTATAGGTGGAACCAGAAGGATATTTTCTGGTGGAACCAGACTGTATCCTCAGGTGGAGGGATATCACACTTCGGAACCGCACCATTGGTCAAGTGAAGGTGCAATAAAAGCACCTCAGTCCAGAGGAAGCCACCTCGGAATTGGAAAGTAATATGTGAGATGCATATCCAATTCTGTTCCAGGGGAATTCTGAGGACGAAGAATAAATAACATCGGGGACGATGTTATGCCTTAAGGGGGTGTGCATGTCACAAAACACAATTTTATATTATTTAATATTATTTGAGGACAATATGTTAAATTTTATGCTAATTTGTCATTGATGACTTAGCAGGGTCAAGGATATTTAATGTAATTATGAATATTTTATTTATAAATAAATAAAGGAGGAGACAAAAGCTTAGGAGAGCTGTTAAAAGATTGTTTACTGGTCAAATTGGTGGAGGAGACTAGGTAGAGAGAAAACTGACAAGTTACAGCATCCTCAAACCACTTCCAAGTGTTGCAGGTGGTAACCTCCCTACATTTGGGGTCATGGTTCCCCAAGAAAGTGGAATCAGAGCAGGTGGCTCAATTAATGGCAACTGACCCAAAAGACCTAGGTAATCTTTATAAAAAATTCCATTGAGGAGAGCTGAGGCTGCTCATTCTAGAGAAGTGATCATTCAGGTTGAATGAATGTACTTCAGATAAATTCATTGGAAGGGAAATTTGGAAAGTGTTTGAGGGGATAACTGCTGATTGATCTAGTTGCAGATTTTAAGCTGAAGATCATATTGCTAAGAGCAGATTTTTTACTGAGATATTGAACTAGTCAATTGAGAGAGGGTTCTACTGTTTGCATTCTCCACCAGTTCTCAGCCAAGAAGACCACGAACAGGCTCAGGGGTCCTGAGGAAGCGTTGTTTGAGCACTCTCCAGAATATTAGTAGGGAGGAATGGCCTCCTAATGCTGTTGTTGTCTGTCCTAAACAGGTTCTATGTTAGTTTGTTTTACTGTGTTAGTTAAATAAATCTTAGTTTGACTGATATATGTGAATGTTAAAGTTCAGTAGGTGAAATGTTAGAATTTAGTATTCTTTTAGATTGTTAAAGAAATGAAGTTGATTTAGAAAAGTAATGTGTTATAATGAAAATAAATTTCTAGACTGTGTTTTTCCACACCTGAAAAACCAGGCCGTACTCTAGCACAATTAGAATAGTTTAAGTAGATGAAAGAAAACTATAAGAGATTGAAAATAATATATAGGGTTCTATATCTGCACATAGTAGAGTAATTTATTCAGTGTGTAATTTATTATGTAAAGAACAATGTTATGGTCATTTATTTTTATTGTTTAATGAGTTTAACTAGGTAGAAATGTTGGAAAAGGAACAATAGAACTATTCCAGAGTTATAGTAATGTAATATACTGATTCAATTAAAATTATAGAATATATAGTTAAGTATCTAAAACAAGTTATTAACCACACTTAAATCTTTTATCCTAAACTATTAATTAATATATACTAGAATAGGATTATGTTTACGAACGTTTATTAATAAAAAAATCAAAGTTACAGAGTAAATGTTTTAACCCTTACATAACTCTACATCTTTACCAAGTTACATAATAGTAAAAAAATGTAAATATAAATATAACCAGTAAATAGAATTAAGCTAAGAATTTATCTAATTAAGAAATAATTATTTACCAGCCAAGTTCTAAACCTGTGTAAGTTAAACCTGAGGGTTGAAACCCTAGTTCTTCTTTTATTTTATTTTATAAATATATCTTATAAAAATAGAATAAACAAATTAAACTAGAAGACTATACGTATGCAGTAGAATTGGTATAGTCCTATTTCAATAAATTACAATATATTTACAAACTCTTTATTTAAGAGAATAGAAAATATCTCATTAATAGGTTAAATAATTTCAATACTATTGTAACAACGAAAAAGAGGTAAAAAGAAACCAACACACAACTATAAATTTAGGAATCTATCTATACTAGGGATCTTTTCCAGTAAACCCAAGTTATTCTCTGCTAACTGATAAGTATAAATATATAAATTTTACCTTAAGATTGAGCTTACGGTCTTAACAAAAACCTTATCTATTTACAAGAGAAACCTTTAACAGTAAAGATCATTTCAGTGACAGTAAAGAAGAGAAAAACTTCATTCATACTAATATCCTTTATAAGACAAAGTATAATCTAACAAAGCATTCAAAACAGAGATAAAGTAAAAACCACAAAGACAAGAGAACCCCAATAGATATAAGAAACCGAGTATGATATTACTTAGCCATAAGGCTATAAATATTTCTTTTACAGTCAAGAAAAGTTAAATACAATTCATGGCATCAAGCCGGAGCCACCCTACTATAGACAAGGGTTTTAGTAACAAGAACTAATTAAAAATTGAAAACCAAGCAACTAAAGACTAGAGGAACCGAATCCATGATTCCTTTCAACTGAAAACCCTTTTTCCCTTAACCATCGCAAATAGGGAGTTGCCATATTTTAATCAGGGCTTACCCGTTGGGTCTTGAGGTTAACCAACATTGGAGAGAATCCTTCCAAGCCTGATTTCGAACTGTAACCTACAAACAAACCTGAAGGTTATAGTTATAAGTTGTATATTCTAATATTAAAACTGTAACTTGAAATCTATAACATTAACATGATAAAAACCTTTACCTGAAGGCAAATGAATCTGGAGCTGAGGAGGAATCAAACCAACACAACGAACAACACTTCAAAGAACAAACCCTTATACTCACCTATGACAGAGGCTGGGGGGTTTACCTTTCAGATTACACCAACGATGGAGAAGGTTAAACGCTATGGCAAGGGCAACGCAAGGAACCAACACTCAAAACTATTAACAAAGTAACACTACTCATACAACAACACAGTGCTTGCAAAAAGAACCAATTATGAGATGCGTATCTCTCAATCCTCATGCAAAGAGTTGCAGCACTTCATTACACAAAAAATGGAGCCAGAAATGAGAACAAGCGAGCCCTCATGACCAGAGAGAAACTATATAGTACAAATCCAAACCCTTGACAAAGAATGCTGAAATTAGGGTTATGTTGTAAGCTTTTAAAACATCCATTGCATGGTGGAGGCTGCTCCATGTGCCCACAAAAATATTCAGTCAACAGTGGGTCAAATGGTATAGTTTACACTACATTCTCGAGAAACAAAATTATTGCCCATAATTTCAATAATGTCTTCAATGATAATGTAATTTTACAAAATCAAGAGCATATCATTACAATGATAAACCATAAAGTCAAGCTATGGTAAAGAACGAGATATATATTGTATCGTTAAACCTTATATTATGAAAACCTTGGAATCTTCGTTGGTAAAATAACTATGGAAAGATCTTTAGTATAGTATATGCCTTTGATCATGAGTCAATAGTATTACTATTGACCATTTACACCAACATAATGATGCATGACTATGTTATTAGAATTAGTATTATGTAAACACTAATGGGTAAGAAATTAGTTTATAGATCAATAATGTGTATATAAAAATAAATAGTATTTACACCCTGGCTTAACTCTTACATTTACATATAGTCTATAGTGCCTAGATGTAAATTAAACTTCTTGGAATTTGTTGATCGTTTGGTCACCATAAGGAACCAAAAATCTAAATGAATCAAACCAATGTTAGATTAGACTTAGTAAATGAAAGATAGTAAGACTATCTAATATTAAAGATAGTATCACTTATTACTATTAATAAATGATATGGTAATAAAATCTTGCTACAATACTTGTGTCATGAAGAAAACTTGGAAGGTCAAAATCGTAACTTGACGACTATTGTGCAAGTGCATATTATAACTATAATACAATTAAAGGCTGATAAATTTCCTCTACTGGAGCGTAATTAAAAGTAGAGCTAATGTTTCAATTGTAAGCTTGATCTTGGAAGGCCTTAGATTTATTTCCATGCTTATAAGCAGTATTTTAAATTTTAAAAATAGCAACAGCAGTAAAATCTTATTTCAGAAAAAGCGTCGTTTTACTAAATCATGAGCTCTATGTAGAACTTGTAAGTAACTTAGCTAATAGATGAAAAGAAGAATTTCCTGAAGTAGAATTCATACTATGAAAGACATTTAGTATGGCAAAGTTATTGGTCTTTACGACATAAACTTAAAACACTGTCATAGATGTAAAACAAGTAAAGAAAAGTTACTTTACCTCATAGTATCTTTGAACTCTATTGAGCAAAATTTTACTCTAGCAGTTTATATATGCTAAAGAGGTACATCTAGATTTAATGCTTTAATAAACTCCTACTTGTTCAAAATTTACGTGTTGAACCTATAAGATCCAGAAATCCGGTTGAGTTAGTGATTCCTAAGTAAGCCCCAGTTATAACATAACTTCTCACCTACTTAACAAAATCAAATCATCAATATAAATAGAAGTAACTGAATGCATATCATTTACACATATCAAAATTAATGTGGTATTAGTTTTTATGTGTTGAAGATAATCATTACTTTTGTTAACTGTTTCATTTATCTGCTAGCCACTAGTAGTTATCAAACTGAAACTATAGACCTTTTATGTTACATTAAAATTTTTAATTTTTTGTGAAATTATGGGGTTTTTAAAGACATGGTGGTAGGATTGGTTCCTCCCAAGGTCAGATATAAGTGTTGAGCCTTTTTGACATGGTGGTAGGCGAGGCTCCCATGGACAGATGTAAGTGCAGAGCCCTTGTAACATGGATGCAGGATGTCTTCCCCACATGGTCAAATGTAAGTGAAAATACCTTCTGACATGGATGCAGGATTTGTTCCCCACATGGCCAGATGTAAGTCCATATCCCTTCTAACATGGATGCGGGATGTGTTCCCCACATGGTCAGATTGAAGTGCAGAGCCTTTCCAACATGGTTGCGGGATGTGTTCCTCCCATGGTTGGATATAAGTGTTGAGCCATTCCGACATGGTTGTGGGATGTGTTCCTCCCATCATCGGATGTAAGTGTTGATACATTCTGACATGGTGGAAAGATGGGTCTCCCATGGTAAGATATGAGTGCTAGGATGTTTTGACATGGTTGCGGGATGTGTTTCTCCCATGGTCAGATGTGAGTCCTGGGTGTGCCTTTCTGACATAGTGGTGGATGTGTTACTCCCATGGTTATATGTAAGTGTTGGGAGGGCCTTTTTGACATGGTTGCAGGATGTGTTCCTCCCATGGTCAGATATAACTGCTAAAGAACATGAAGACCTACATGGAGGCTAGGCCTACAACTAACATTAAAATGGGTTGGCTCTGTAGAACTTCCTATGATGAGAAGAATTGAGAGATAGCACCATTTGAACGAGATAAAGGAGTGATGATGATGATGATCCAGTGATGATCCAAATTTGATCCAGTGACAAAGACTTATGCTGATGAATTGTGTCAAGGAAATACCTTCCTAGTTAAAAGGGAGTGTTGATGTATTTGTAACTTCAGAATGTATTCACTTGTATATCTTATATTATACCCCGATGTTACTATTGGGAGAATCATTTGTATTTCATTATACCCCGATGCTCCTATAGAGAGAGTCATTCATATAGTAAAGTCATGTAAAGTCAATGAGGTTAACCCTCCATTGTAAGTTGGGGAAATATTCCCCACAATTGAGTTGAGGTTAACCCTCATTGTTGATCAGGGGGGAAAAGTCCCCACAGTTCAGGGGAATTAGGGTTATTAGACTCTCCTAGTGAAGTCTTCATGGTAAGTGATTGTCAGGTCAGAAACTAGTATCAATAGAGAGTGAGGCTCTCTATTTGACACACACACTAACACAATGATAACACATAGGTGAGAGAGATAACATCTATTGGAGATCATCTTTTTTTATTTGGGTTTTATTGGTGCCATTGGTGCTCATTCTATCTCTGAGGAAGTTGCGGGGTTTTCTCCTTTATGGTTTCCCCAAGGAAAACTCTTTGCGTCTCTTGTCTCTTGTGATTATTGTTGTTCATGTTATTCTCTCAGATCAGATCCTAGATCATATTGTTTAAATGATAAAAATATAACAAAGTCATCCAGTGAGTATATTGTATTATCCCATAGTCATGGGGAGTAATAGTTGTTTAGATTAGACTTAGGTATTTTAGTAAGTGTTGAGGCCAATGAAGGTATCGAAGAGTTATTTATATTGATCTTTCACAAAGGAGGTTTCCCCCTCGAAGTGGCTGGATATCAATAAAATCTCTTCTGTGTTCTGTTATTTCTATTCTATCATGCATTTTCATTGTTTATTGCAAGATGTTCCTCACATTTCATTTGGGATCAAACATCAAAGCTGTATTTTTAATAGGAAGGTAGGGAAGTCCATCCATGAAAGGGTTTCAATTTTTCATTTTTATGGATCTTAATTTATTAATCTTATAGAAAGCATGAGCCATCTATGGCTATACTTGTATTTACATCATATAAATCTGGAACATTGGAAGGCTATGGTGTGAAAGAAATTTAAGTTGTTAGATTGAGTTATATTTGGAACATTCAAAATTGTAATTTCAATTAGTATATGTAAGGGACCCATCTTAATACTGTATTGGAATTGGCATGAACATAGGTGCAAAACTAAATCCTTATTTATGGCATACCTTATGTGTTATCATTACAATGAAATGGTATGATACAAGTTTCACCATCTGTGTATCTTTATAACTATTTCATGCATAAAAATTAACAATGGATATTTTTCCCTCTTGTGTGAAGGTGAAAAAAACTAGGTATAACCAATAAATAGTAACTAAATGTTGTTAATTCCCTTCATTACAAGAATAAATGTAGAGGAAGTGGAGGAAATGCATCGCATCTTGTGAATGACCTAGATCCAATATATGCACATGATCATATGGTGTTATTGGAAAGTAAGAGTACTTTTTCTATGTTCATTGAGGTTCAAAAATCATTGATGTTTATTTTGATACGAATGTAGGGAAGTCCATCTATGAAACGGTTTCATTTTTTCATTTTTATGGAGTGTAATTAATTAATATTATAGGAAACATCAGCTCTCTATGGGTATACTTGTATCTACATGAAACAAAATTAGTATATTGGCAAGATGTGGTGTGAAACATTTTCAATTCTAATATTTTCTAAGCACTGCATTGATTATTGGACTATCAATGCTTTGAATTATTTGTTATGTCGACCTCTTAACTGGGTTGTATTCCACTATCAAACACTACAAATTAATCAGTCGACCATGCAATCCTAGTAGGATCATTATTAACGTTATACTATTATTTAATTTAGCATCATGTTTTTTTATAGTAAGATTCGTTAGGGATCTTGTCTATTACAAAATGATAATATGATATAAATGGGGTATTAAAAATGGGTTCATAAAAATGGCTACCTACTATATCTGGTGAAACTAGGGGTTTTCTTAGTTGGAAATATATATTGGGAGGGTGGTTCAACAATAAAATTTTAGGAGGCATTTTCCAATATTTACTGTGTTATCACTCTAGGAAACTCCTCTAGGTTGCAGCACGAGGATGCCTGGTAACTTATATTGTCTTTGTGGTTTTCTAATATGGATCAAGTCAGGTGACCTATATGACCTTCCACTCTCAAGACATGCATGAAACTCAATCAGGTACAAGGCTTTAGTTACCACAGTTCAAATGTTGACAATAAGGTGCAGGGATGGAGAACTCATCAAGCTGGCAGATTTACACACAAAACATATGCATATAAATGGCTAAATCATGATAAGGATGGTACTTATAATTCAAATCACATCAACATGCTAATAGGGTGAAAGCTATCGGTCATTAATTAACTTGAATATAACCTGAATACACATTCAATCATAAGCACAGAAAGACAAAAATGGAAGCTGAACAAAATGGTAACCAAAGAGCTTATATTAAATCATGAGAAAAATGAGAAGCTAACAATAGTATAGGTATATAAATCCCTGAAGTCGAACCCTTTCAATAAAATACGTCTTGGGATTTATAGCCTTTACAAAAATATTTAGATCCTGAAAACTTGGATCTGATTTAATAAAAATATTAAAATTTTTTTTTTTTTGCATAATCAGGTCATGAAATCCTAATTAACTATTAGTCTAACTATCTCAACAATTCGTTGACTGTTTGAACCTTTTGATATCTGAAGTAAGCACTGGCAATCACTGCCAATGTTCCTATGTTTGATAAGTAACTATTTCACTTTGAAAATTAAGTATTGGTGACCTTTTCTACTGTTATGTCACAATAAAACCAAAGCACACCTTCCATGTTAGGTCAACTTTTTCCCTAAAAATTTGGCCAAGCTGCTGAAACACTAGGGCTCAGAGATGGATTTGTTTCTTCAAATATGTGACACCTGCATATAAAATGAAAGAGGTTTTTGTACAATCCTTTGTTTTGAGAAAAAAAAATCTCTCGTTTTTTGTAAATTCATTTTCATATTCCCGATATCTATATTTCAAAAACATGTGTAAAACAGGAAAATTCTGAGATCCAAAAATTAGGGCTCAAAGATGCATTTGATTCTCCAAATATACAATACATCTAGGAAAACTAAGAGAGGTTTTTGTTCTATGACACGTTGGAAACAAAAACATCTGAGCATTTTGAAAAATGATTCTCCATTCGCTCATAATAACCATTTTAGAATGATTCCTTTTCATAGTAAAACGCCCCTTTCGGTGGCTTAGAGCGCCCTGAAATTTCGGTATTAGTTGCCGAAATTCTACTTTCAGTGGCTTAGAGACTGTTTTGAAACCACGCTTAGCCATCGAAACCTATGTTTTATGTTTTTTGAGCGGGATTTTTCCCCAACACATTTCACTTGCTTTCGGCGGTTAATACCCTCCTTCAATCACCCGCTAAGCTGCCAGAAACCAAGGATTTTCGGTGGCTAATGAGATGTTGGAAAGATCGCCTAAGACATCGAAAGTCTTTTTCCCAAAATTTCATAAAAACATGATCAACAGGATTTCGGTGGTTAACATGGTCCTGCATTAAAACTGTTAGCTGCCGAAAGGTGATCTTTTTGGTGGCTAATGAGTTGTTGAAAAACTCACCTAAGCCACCGAAAGCTAAAACTTTCAAATTTTCTTAAAAAATAGAACATCATATATCCCAACCTTGTTAGTCATCCCAATATTTTTCATAATATGGCCCGAAACCTTCAATAGTGATAAAAAAATAAATTGTTTTGAGTGAACTTATTGAAAATTTTATTTAGGACATAACATACTGAAATTAGGGATATTATTTAATATCCTATGAATTATCATGCTATGTAACAATTTCACTAAGTAAAACCCCCGTGGGATTCATTAGGTCATGTTGGGCTGCGGGAAGCTATTACAACTTCATGCTTATGCTTTAGCAGGTTAATTCAGAGCTTTGCCAGTTTTTACTTTGGTTTAATGAGACTGAGGAGGACCTCTGCTCTTTCTTCTTCCATTCGAGTGTTATATCCATGGGAGGTGGTTTCCTTTTCTTGCTTCTCTATTCACCTTTTTAATTGTCTTTGTTATGGTTATCCTTTTTGTTGGGAGTCTCTTCCAAATCTAGAGCCTTATTTCTCAATAAAATCCTCCAAGTTTTCTTGCGTATGTTATTGCTAGGATGTGTTTTTAACTACCAAGATCAAAATTAAACCATGGTGGTCTACTTTATTCTTCTTAACAACCTAGTGGTCTTATTCCATGGTTTCCAATTGGCAATGACCAAAGAAGAAAATATGCCACATTGATGTAGATGCATCAAGAAAAGTATGCTAGAAACTAAAAGTGATAGTTCATGCATAAAGATACTCAACCTTCATAGGTAATGTACCTAATAATATTCTATAGGAAAATACTTGAGGGTTGTCGGAATGATTTTTTCTTGATTCCTTGTTTGGTTTCCACAAAGTCTTATTCGAGTTCTAGGGAATTTTATTTTTCTATGTTATACTATGTTCTTTCCTTGAACCAATATTTCTCATCACAAGCGATTCATCTGGCCTATGTAATGGTCACCTTTGTAACAAGAAGTATTAGGCCTTGCATGTTGGGTTTTCCATCCCTAATATTCGATTCAAACACATCTTCAAGTGAAAGGCTATGAATTTGGTTTTTCTCGATGAATAGGAACCCTACTTGCAAAAATAAATTTTCCATGTCTAAATTTTCCAATAGTGCTTCTAGTGATAGTATTTCATGTCTGTTTAAATCACCCCCATGGTTTATGTGTAAGGAACTTAGTTCGTTGCATGAACTTACAATATAGATTGAGGTTGCTCCTAAGGATAATTTTTTAACAATAGAATAAGTGGTTGGATTTTGGCATAATGTTGTGGTTTGCATGTACTTACGATATGAAGGTGCATACCTTTCCAGACGATAAGATACACACTCTAAGGAATTAATCTAGTGAGATGTGGTAGGTAGATAAAAGAAGCATGAAAACATGACTTGGATGGTTGATTATTAAAACTAATTCAACATAGATATATCATATAATTAATGTATTCTTAATTAAATGAAAAAAATTACATTGTGACTGTAGAATGTATTGTTCTTGTGTTAGATATCATGGAATAATCTAAATATAACATGTTTTTTCGTTCTTATTGTGTTGACGTAGGTTTCTATTGAATCATTTAGTGGTGGAAGAGTTGCTACAGGTAAATTTTACAACATCCGGTTTAGTTGATATATGGAAACCTTAAATGGACTTATAGAGATACTGAACACTCTATCATTCTCCTTTGTTGACAACATTGTCATGATTGAAAAGAACATTGTATAAACACCTCGTTTTTGACCCCATTTGCATTAAATGTACATGATGTATATATTGTAATTAATCATGGTGTGGAGCTAAAGGAAAAAGCCCCACCATTGATTTGGTTGTGTTATGTTTCAGCGATTGGAATCGCTACTGATGGTATATCGTGCTATCCGGCACGTTATAGTTTTAGCATCATGTAAATATGCAAAATTAATCAAAAACCTACAACCAGCTATGGCGGTGCAATGATGATGAAAAGGGCATGATTTTCCTAAGGATAATGGGGGGGATTATTAAACCTTGGGCCTATAGGGAAAAATCCATGTGTCAACCACCCATTTAAAACTATTGTGGTTAGTTGGGGACAATTATTGCTGGGAAGTGGTGGATGGTAGGATTGTCAGTCCTTTCCCACACGTCCACTCCACTGGAAGACTCTCCATCTTTGCATGGGCAAGGAAGCAATGCATTCCATTCTCTCCATTGTCTTAGCTATCCTCATGCATAGGATTGAATCGCCCATCCTCACCCAGCGATGTTCTATTCTCCTCACGCACCAGATTCTTCTTTTCTTTACTCACGCAGCGAGCATGGGAGCCGTGTTCTATCACCCACGATTTCCATATGAAGGGCCATTCATGATTCTCTGATGTGTGTATGTGTTCCCATACCAAAATGTGGTATGTGCATACGTTTTTCCTCCTGTTAATGCGGAGAGTCTAGTTTCTTTTCCAACTCTGGGTTGTGCTTTTCCCGTGCTTCATTGTTGAGACAGGGGCCATTGTCTTCCCCATGTTTTTCATTGGATGCGGTTTCCATTATGCCTTGGAGCTGCTATAGGTTGTTATGGGGTCGTTTTGGCCATGATAGGGCCAAGAATGACTTAGGAATCGATTTCCCTATCAAGCCGTAAAGGTTTTCCTTCGCCTAGCAGACTTCAGAAGAAATCTATGAACAGGAATGATTTTAATGGACCATACCTATTTAAAAGTGTATAAATGTTGGCGAATATTACCAATTCTTAAATGCCAACTATAAAATGATTGGCGATATTTTTCAAAAAATATTTTAATTTCCAAGGATTTTATATCGTTTATATAATAATTTGGCGACTTTTTGGGTGAAAACGTTTTACCCCATCAAAATTGGGCAAAATAGGGATTCAAAAAATGCAAAATGGAGAATCTTTTTGGGGATAAAAACATGGAAAAATAGCCCACTGGGATAAAATTCGCCCCTAAAATTATCCCTGTCTGTGAATGACAGGAAATTTGTGAAAACTTTGTCAAAGTGTGAAAATAATCGGATTCCTTAGGCTGAAGCCCATCTGATACGTTGGAGGACTTAGTATGAATCTTATCTCATGCACAAATCACCACAGTCGAAGGCAGCCCGATGAGAACCCGCTGAATGAAAATTTCAAAAAAATTTGAAAATTTTTCTGAGTGTCGGATCGTTGGATCATTGGAGAAGACTAGTGGATGGAACCGCCGATACGTCGGCTCATGTAGTCAAAAATCCGTCTGATACAGACCCAATAGTGGTGAAAAATAGACGAACTCTGAGCTAATATGTCAGCTGGATCGATAGGTTTGAGCCGCAACAGCGGTGAAAAATATAGGAGGTCTGAGCCGACGAAGTGGTAGGAAAGGGAAGATGGAGCTGACATGGGTGAAAGTTGAAAAATTTCTAAGTGTTGGGATGTTTCGGAAGCCTTCAGATGAAGACCGCCAAAACATCAGCTCATCTAGATGGAGGGAATTCTGATAGGTCGGTAGAAAGGAGAAGAAGTTGGAGCCGACATGTCAGCTCAGTTTGGTGGAAGATTGCAGAAACATCGATGTATTTAGGCGGAAAGGTTTTCGATGTCGCCAGAGTTAAAAAGTTGACGATGAAGCCGAAAATAAATTTTCGTCGAAAATTATTTAAGTATGGAAATCGTCGGAAAATTTTAGTTGATCGAGGAGCCACAGTGTCAGTGGATATCACTAGAAGGTCGCCGAAGCTTTGGTGAAAATTAGACGATGAAGCAGCCGATGTGGTAGCAAATGTTGGCGAAAATTAGAGGATAAGAGTGCCAAGACTTTCGGATGGAAAGGAATGAAGGCGTCGCAATGGAAGCGAAAAATAGATGATGAAGGTGCTGATATGTCAGGGAAAGAAAGGTGATGAAAGTGCAGATATGTTGGCGGGATAAGGGTGATAGAGCCGATGCAGTGGCATAAGATAAAAGGAAATTTTGCCGAAAATTTTCCTATGTAAGAAAATCATCGGAAGCTGATCACTGATGTGGAGCCATACTGTCGATGGAGATCTCCCGAAAATCACCAAAACGCAGGGGAATTTTAGTTAATCAAGTAGTCGATGTAGTGGCAGGAGAAAGAAGAAGTTTTTCCGAAGTGTTAAAAACATCAGATAAATATAGAGGATCAGACCGCCAATGAGCATTGGAAAACTTTATTTGTTCAGACCATCGACATGTCGGAAGGTAGAGAAACATCAACCTGAAACATCAGAAAGAATTAGTTGTTTGGACTGCCGATGAGCATCGGTAAAATTTATCTATTTGGATCACCGAAACATCGGAAGCTTAGTAAACTAAGGATCCGATACATTGGAAAATTAGTTGGGTAGAGACCCGATTTGATGAATGAAATTTTGATTTTTTCAAGCGGGTTTTCTCAGCGGATTTCAGCGTCTTCTCAGTGGGATTCTAAACAGTTTCCAGTGGATTTTTAGGGATGAAAAGAAAGAAATTCTAGGTGTCTGAAGTTGACATTTCAGACCAGAATACAGTTGTAAATTTGGTGAAAATCACCATTTCAGAAGTGGTGTGATTTTCACACCCGAAGTCAGAATGGATCATGTGGATAGGCGTTGGAAAGCTTATCTAGCAAGGAACAAGGGAGAATCACCAGAGTTTGAATGAGGAGCAGAAAAGTGCTAGTGGTTGTTTGAAAAAAAAAGTGTGTTGCTCAATATGGACAAATCTAAGAATTGCATGACTAGAGATAGCAAAGACCATGAAGTCAAACCAGCTATTATGTGGAAGAGTAATTCCAGGAAAAGATGAGGGTTTTGAAAAGGAAAATACCTTAAACCTTGTCTTGTTAACTATACTTATATTTTATAATCTTGTGTACATAGAAATTATGGCATAGGGATGCTGAAAATGCATGCGGATATGTTTGCATGCATAGGATATTACATATTGGTAAAAATAGTGAGAATTATACATTTATAATGAACCACTAATGGTAAATATTGCATTGGTGTTGGCATTAGTGGAAAAACCAACGAAAACATGAGCATGGCTGAATATGTTGCTGATGCTGATGAATGTGACCAGCAACCTTATGGAGAAAGGGATAAGGCAACAAATCCAGGATCAAAAGTTGGTGAGCGAATTCTGCAATCTCTTGCAAGAGACCAACTAAACTGGTAATGTCAAGGGTGTAAGTAGGATCCATGCAGGTAATGGTTTAGTTATGAAAATTGCATGGAGTGGTAAGGACAAGAGGTCTCATACCATGTGGTTATTTAAAATTTATACTACATTCATATAGAAATATGTTGATATGAACTTAATAACCAGAACAAGTGAGGAATGGTGGTCTTGATTATAGTAATGCATCCTATATGAGGTAGTCACGGTTAGGCTAGGGTATGTTTGAATGCATAGTATTCTTGAATCAATACAAGGTAGCATTGAGTGGATATGCATTAAGATATTTTATAAATATTGTGGTTATGCATTGAATGAATGCATATGAAAAGTTTGAGTAAATGTTGTAAATATGCATACATAAGTATGGGTGCAAATGTTGTGATGCATTGCATGAATGCATCAAGATAGTGCATGTGTTATTATGACTAACCAATGGCTGAAATGATGAATTGATGATAATTCTAGAATCCTTTCAAGAGCTGTTATGAATGCATAATAGTAAGCACATGAAGAGGGTAGTCATGATTGACTGGCTTCTAGAATGCTCTATGGAAGGGAAAGGTGGTACAAATGATACACCTGTGAAGTCAGGAGTATCTAAACATTTCGTTTAAATGGCATAAATGATGTGACCATACCTTGCAATTTTAGTATGATAATGATTCATGAAAAGTAAATGAGTTTTGGTGATATTAATATGGTAACAAATCGAAGTATTTGAATTCTATAACTCTGAAAATGCTTCAATGATTGTTGCAGCAATCAAAAAGTTATATGCATCAAGACTTACCAAGTGTTTGGCTGATTGAAGTTCAGGTTTTAGGTAGATTGTTTGGGGCATGACAATGTGGGGAAGACCATGACAAAGGATGAAATATACCATGTGAAAGAGCCAAACCTCATGAGAAGAGTCTCATGGCTGTGAAATTAGTTTGTATGCAGGATGGGTCATTGATTTGAACTTGTAAATTTCAGATTTGAGAAATTGCTGACAACTACTAATCACTATTGGCTTGCATAGAATTGTGTCTGGAGGACATGTTGTAAGTGGATGTTCATTTTATGCTAGTAAGAATAAAATTATAATGGGATTAGTGGTGACACTTACAAGAAGCCAACAAAGGAGGACCACCTCATTACCAAGCAAATCAGTTTCTGCAGTAGACAGAGTTGCAAATTCATAGTGAATTTAATTACTAATACCATTGCTTGGTTATGGAACAATCAAATTTAGATTGTATTAGTAGATAATGATTGACTGTTTGGCTAATTGATGAATTTCCAAGTGATACACATTGAAGGAATACCATGTGTGATGGCTTGCAGGAGCCAAACTTCATGGGGAGGTTTCCCCTATCTTGGAAATGGGTTTCGGGTGAAAATCCATTAGACATTTTGGGAAATGCCCCATCTACACTACATGTTTGGTAAGCAACATCAGTGATATGGTATAGATTATGTCGGTAAGACATGTGTGGGATATGGAATGTAAAAAGAAGTTGGGATGGAAAACCAAGGGACTGTCAACTCAGAGAAGGGACCCCCCATTCCTCCTTAATGAAGGAATACTGCATTAGAAAATGGCTAAGTGTTATGTGACCCTAGATAAGAATATGCATGTCAAATCATTAAATTCAATATGCAGAGCATGTTTTGATTTTATTTCCATTATGACAGATTGCTTGAGTGTGAATAGGGCCTACATGGCTCACATCGGAAAGGGGTGCACACTTTCCTGATGTTGAGTCATGAAAGGGGTTTTCAATATTGACTACACCCTAGGGAGTGGATGCACTCCTGGTGTTTCAATACTTGATAGTAAATGATATGAAATATGATTACATTTTTATAGCAACAATGCTGATGAGTTTGCTTATATTGCTTATATTGTTAGGCTAAACATATGCAGTTTGGTGTTGCACACTAAAGAGAAAGGGTAAACGGTTGTTGTGAACAGTTGCAAAGTAAGGGTTATTGTTGATATAATTGTATTGTTGATATAAGTGTATCATTGATATAAGTGTATATTGGGATATTATATGCATGGGGATCCATAGTAGATCCTGGACCTGGAAATGGTCGTGGTAAAGTTCCAAGCCCAATCGACGTGAAGGTGTACTGGTTGGAAATTAATTATTTGATGTTGCAGAGTAGCCTATGTGCTGACCTAACATCCAAGTCCATAGGAAATCCCAAGGCTTACAAAGTGAAGCAGGACCCCATGGACTAGACAAGAAATGCACAATATAGATGAGTATTGGATTATGTTGCAATTTCTTGCTTATGAATATACTTGTGTTTATGGTTTGGTTATAATCTTCTAAATCTTGTTTAGGGACAAACCAATGATAATAAACTAAACATGTGAATATATTCAATGTTTAAATATAGATATCACTGGGATTGAGGACTATGATGGAATCCTAGGGGTGCATGTGAACATGTGACTGTCCTGAAGCGCTCAAAATGAGTAGTAATGAAAAAGGTGGTAGTGATACTGGGAAGGTCCTAGCAGCCGAGAGTTGTAGACAAACCATGTTGAGAGACTCCATAGTTGAGAGGCTTGGAATAGACCAGAGACACTAAGTGTCATGGCCAAGAAGGGTTGGTCCAGCATTCATGGTGAAGTGAAGGAGGATAAGAGTATGAAATACACAATGGTGGTGTGGGTTCCAGAATGGAACAAGACAAAGAGGGGAATAAATCTTATTGCTCTCTCTTTCATTCTTTTTTATATACTTATGCATTATGAAAAGAGAAGATTGTTGAATGCATGTATGGCTGAAAATAGAATGTGTTTGTTTGCTTAAAATAAATTGTGAATGCTGGAATAATTAATTCCCTGCCCAAGAATGGACATGAATGAGCTCATGTGCCTGTTGGGAAGGAATGAAAAGTATTAAAGTCTCCTCGATAAGACTTGGATTTCCATACCAATCGGGAAATTAATTGACTGATTTTAATGCTTATATTATGCTTGGCCTAACATGATTACAATGATGCATTTCACAGGTTAGAAAAGTGAAATCTAGTCGTGCACATTGATCATGGTAGCACACCAAAAGCTATTGGACTTGGCTGGATGTCTCCTTTAAACAATTGCGAAGACCCAAGAAAATGTTGGAGAGATGCTCAAGATACATAAAATAAAGAATGAGATGAACCACCATATTTTGCAAGACTCTATTTGTTTGCAAAAGGAGGTAAAAAACCTTCTTGGAGCAATCTGTAAGGGAAAGGAAAGTGGATCAATGATGAGGCATTCATCCAATCGGTCTATGAAAAAATGTTCTAGGCATGAATAATCAAAGAAAATTTAGCACGTAAAGAGGAAGTAGCCAGTGAAATGTTGGAAATGCGGAGGACATCATCACCGCCAAGATTTCCTAACAAGGGAACATCAAGAGGTTCACACCCACAAAGTTCCTAGACTTAGGGATGAGGCGAAAGCTGAGAACCGGTAGGAGAATCTCGTGCAACCCAAAGGGCTTGGTCCTAAAAGTTCAAAGTAAATAATTGAACTTAGGACAGATCTGCAAAATTTTGAAGTTTTGGATGTGTAAATTGTATATGTATTCCTAAGTATTGGAACACCGAGGATGATGTTATTCCAAGGGGTAGGGGAATTTAACACCCGGGTTTTGATCCTGTTTGCATTAAATGTACATTATTTATATATTGTAATTAATCCTAGTGTGGAGCTAAAGGAAAAATTCCCACCATCGATTTGGTTGTGTTACGTTTCAGCGATTGGAATCATTTCCGATGGTATATCGTGCTATTTGGCACGTTATAGTTTTGGCATCATGTAAATATGCAATTATAATAAAAAACCTACAACCAGCTATGGTGGTGTAACAATAATCAAAAGGGCATGATTTTCCTAAGGATAATGGGGGGGGGAGTTATTAAACCTTGGGCCTATGGGGAAAAATCCATTTGTTAACCACCCATTTAAAACTGTTGTGGTTAGTTGGGTCAGTTATTATTGGGAAGTGGTGGATGGTAGGACTGTGAGTCCTTTCCCACATGCCCACTCCACCAGTAGACTCTCCATCTTCACGTGGGCAAGGAAGCAATGCATTCCATTCTCTTCATTGTCTTGGCTATCCTCAAGTGCAGGCTGGAATCACCCATCCTCACCTAGAGATGTTTTGTTCTCCTCATGCACCGAATTCTTCTTAGTTTTACTCATGCAACGAGTGGGGGAGCTTTGTTCTGTCACCCACGATTTCCCTGTGAAGGGAAATTCACAATTTTCTACTATGTGTATGTGTTCCCATACCAAATTGTGATCTATGCATACGTTTTTCATGTTGTCCATGCGAAGAGTCTATTTTCTTTTCCAACTTCGGGCTGTGCTTTTCCTGCGCTTCATTGTTGAGATAGCAGCATTGTCTTCCCCACGTTTTTCATTGGCTATGGATTCCATTACACCTTAGAGCTTCTATAGGTTGTTATGGAGTTGTTTTGGCTATGATAGGGCCAAGAACGACTCAGGAATCGATTTCTCTGTCAAGCTGTGAATACCCTATTTTGTTGAATGTATGCAGTGGTCAGTCTTTGGACTGTGTTGGAGAGGGATCAAGGCTTGGTTTGCTTTATAAACCTAGCATGTTTGAGGAACCACATAGACAAATATAGAGGGATGGATTTCTTCTCCACAACCCCTAAATAGCACTGGAAGGGAGGTCAAGGCCTGAGGGACTACGTAGCAGAGAAGGGACTGGTTTCCTGGTGTTGGGTGTGTGTGGGTGTCCTAGAAGTCAGACTATTTTTGTTGTATGAGTCCTTAGCTCTTCAATGAGCTCACCAGTTTAGCATTCAACTTTTCCCATCTCCTTGATGGCCTGATAAGACCTACTGTGTTGGCTTGGCTGATTTGTGTATCCATGGATATGTGTAATCCTGCTTAGCCCCTTATTCCTTGGGAAATCATGCCCAGCTCAAGGGTGGCAGTGTTGTTGAGATATTAATGAGCACACTGGCCTATGGTTGGGTGAAACGTTGCAGTGATGTAGATGGTTGGGGGACGAATTACTCATAAGCCTAAGTATTCTTAACTATATCGTTTCTACAATCATATTTACTATTAATGAATTATGATGAACATGTTGAATGCTAGAAGGTATGGTTTTGCTTCCGCTATATGTTAAAAAATTATGCATCCCTGCATGCTTTTACTTCCAAGAATTTTATTTGAGTTATATGTATGCACATGTTCATGGGGCTAGTTTCCTGGTTGGTTAATGGCATGGTAGTGTCCTCTTCATCGGTTGGAGGGTCGGGGACACTACAAACACCCTCATGCACATTCATGATTGTGTGCAAGATTCAAAATACAAACTTGAGTTTTTACAACTTGATCCATAACTCATACAAGAAGAAACACATTCTTAACTTGTTCCTATTCACAATAAGCATTTCTTTGATTCTGTTCATTATCCTACATAGAATGACACTACTTTAGAAGCACATGAGAAAATTAGTGGCACCTCATCATAAGTGAAATAAAAGGAAGATGATGTTACACATATAGAGGTTCCTCTTGTTCATTCCAATCCCATCATCAGACCATGGGAAGATATCATCTATAAAAAGCATAAAATTGGTCTTATATATGACAAGAAAGTGATAGTTCACATTCCTAATTTCTCCAAGACTATCCAGTTTTATAGTGTTAGATTCATGAATGAGAGTTCATATTCATCCATTCAAGTTCATAGTTCAACATTCCAACATTGTGATTGAGTTGGACATATGAAATATAAATGTTTTGATCTTCACTCTTACAATAATTGTGGAAAGCACACAAATTCATCAGAAAGATGCTTTAGTTTGAAGAAACCTACATGATACAAGTTCATTATGGGTGGATAATTTCTTAGAAATGGTTGTCAATATCCAAGAAGATACATATGTCATACTATAGATTTCATTCTCTAGTATTTACAAATATTGCAATTGAGATATCATATTCTCCTCAGATTGTTCCTAATAGGGGGGACGGATGAGAAGTAAAAAACAAGAGAGCGAGAACAAGCGAGAGGGAACAAGTGAGCTTGCATTAGATCCAAAGCCTTCATCCTATCACACTTAGAGTTATATTCATAGCTAGATATATATGCATGACTATTATGTTAGTAGAATACATCATATTTGTAATATCCCCCAATAGATAAACATTTTTCATGTAATATTTTAAGTTACTACTTTATTTTTTAATATTGGCTGGTTCTGGAAACTGCCAACAAGTTCTTGAAGGAAATATGTAATTGAAATATTTTATTTTAATGAAACGATGGATGATGGGTAAATCTATGTTAAATGAGGAACCTATGCATTAGAGAGTGGGGGTGGGGGGGAGGTAGAAGAGTTAACCTCAAGAAGTACACCAGGCGCTAGAATACCATGATGTTGTAGGGAACTCCCTAGAAGAAAGAGGAAATTGAGTGGGTGTCAGAGATTCCTAGGGGATGGTTTGCAGCTGCAAAAGAAATAGAATAAAAAAACTATAAAGAGAGGAATACATGAGGAGAAAAGGGCGTTGCTCAGTATGTGGGAAAGAAGGAACCCTTGTGGGTGAATACTCTGTGTTAGGAAGTGGTTTCACACTGAGAAACTGGACATGAGGTTCGTCATCTCTGATCTCATCACACATAGTGTAGGTCGGGGGTGATTGAGGACAGAGAAAATATGTGCCTAATCTACGGTTGGATGGAACGTGGTTGTTCCTTATTCATTTGGATCGCTGCACCACCAGATTCCTTATATGTCTAAATTGTTGCAGAATATTGAGCTCAGGGTATACCTAAAACATGTATTTGTTTACTGTGTTCTAATATCTAGAACATGTTTTTGTTTCCCTTGTTTTAAGAACTGGAGCATGCATTTGTTGCTGGAACGTTTTGTTGGTTCATTATGGAATGCGTTCAGGTTTGTATCCTAGAAAATGTCTTTGATAGTTTATTATTGCATGCATTAATACCAGAAGCATGAAAAGTGTGTTTGTTGATTAATTGGTTTCTACAAAAGTATAGTTGGATGCTCTGTAACTCCATGGTTAATACCCTGATGCAAGGGTTTCCCTATAGGGAAGTCTAAATGTGTGTTATGAATTTAAAACCTCTCCATATTAGAAAATATCCTATCAATTACTTGACCCTGAAGTGAATGGGGTAGCTATAGAATGAATGTATTGTTGTTGAATCTTCTTAGGGAACTGACTACTGAAAACCCCATAGAATCCCTAGTTCTGAACTTTGTCTTGAGTAACAAACTCTGCCTAAGACAACGAGACCATCAAAGGATGGAATTCCTTGGTTTTACCCAAGAAATATATAGAAAACTAAGTGTAAAACTTGGGCCAAAAGTCCTATGCAAGATTGAATTTTTGTGAATAACCTAAGTGATTCTGCAATCCGCAACCCACATCATGGAAGTGGAAAGCAAGAGTTAATTTGTAAAGTATGTAGGGTTTTCCGCAATATGCAATATGCATTTTGGAACAAGATTTGCAGAAGATAGTTTTTTTAAATATTTTAACTGTTTCGCAATATGCAATCTGCATTATGAAAGATGAAAGGAAGAAGGAGAAATCGTGGAGGATTTATGTGGTTTCCGCAATCCACATTGCGGAAATCCGAGTTGTAGAAGTGTAAAATTGTAAAGGCTTATGTGCTTTACACAATCTGCAATCTGCATTTCGGAAGGGTGAAATCGTAAAGGGTAATGTGTTTTCCACAATACACAATCTTTATTGTGGAAGCGGAGTTGAGAAAAGGTAAAATTATAAAGGATTATGTGTGTTCCGCAATCAACATTGCAGAAGCAGAAAAGTGGAAGGTATTATATAATGAATTTTAGAGTTTCCACAATATGCCATTTGCATTTGGAAGTGGAAAAGAGGAAGGAAACATTATAAATAATTTAAGGGTTTTCAAAATCCACAATCCACATTACGGAAGAAGAAAGTGCAAGGTAATGTGCAAAGAAATGGCGGGTTTATGCAATCCAAAATCTGCATTGCAGAAGCGGAATTGTGGAAGGGGAAACTTTTAAAGAGATTAAGTGATTCCTACAATCTGCAATCTCCATTGTAGAAGTATAATTGTGGAAGGGAAATTTTTATAGGATTTAAGCACTTCCCGCATTATGCAATCCACATTGCGGAAGGGGACGTGAGATTTATTCTGAAACCCTGATCCATAAGAGATATTTGGGTTTTATTTTTTATTCGGTCTTTGATGTAGTTTGGATGACATTTCGATTCACAAGATGTCTTATCTGCATTTCTTGACTAGGTTGGATTGTTTATGTTATTCATTCCAAGTATACAATTTCATGATCTGCGTTAATATGCAATGTAGATCCATGATCAAATTGTGATTTGATAAGAAGTTTTATCACGTATGCGATGAATAGATCTAGTATTTGTCTATTGGGATATTTTGTATACATGCAAATTGTTATGTTCCAAGGTACAATGATGACTTCCTGAAACGAAAATGAGAATCCACCTGATGAAAATTTTCAGCTCTAGATATGCAGGATGCCCCAAAGGGAGTGTTGCCACCCCACATATAATTGTAGAGGACCAACGTTGTTGTGCTGCATATACCCTTACCATAGAAGCCATGAAATTATACTAGTTGTTATGTGAAAATAGAATTTCATCCTATGATAACGATTTGGAAAGGAAAATACTCCTCAACTCTTCTCTTCCTGATATGTTTATATTTTATGAATTCCATGCACATAAATGTTGGCATAGAAATGCTGGAAATGTAAGAGATTAGATAGGTCAGGTGCATATGCATGAGTAGGCATATTAATAGATATGTGATAGTGCAAGTGAATATGTTTTTTGCATGCATATAATATTGCACAGTGGTAAAAGTAGTGAGTTTTTACAATGCAATGAGCCACTAATGATAATTGTTATTGTCTATGATATTACGGTTGATGGTAGTGGTTGTAGTACTAAAGAAAATATAAGAATGGTTGAATAAGTTGATTATATTGTTATCTGTGACCAATAGCCTTGTGAAGAAGGGATAGGACAACAAATCTATGATCAAGAGGTTGGTGTAAGGGTTTTGTAGTCCCTTGTAAGGGGCCAATCGATTAGGTATCGTCTATAATCAATGTGATTAATTTAATATTATGAAATTCTAGAAATATGTTATCATCAATTAATCCATTTCATTTATGATAAACCATAGTAGATAATTGATACGTACATCGAGAGTGTGCTTTGTAATAAATTTTGGAAAATTTCTATTAAAGTGCTCGAATAATGGAAATTGTATTATTATGAGAATTATCAGTTATGCAAACAATATATGTGTGATAAAACAATTGAATCGTGGAATTTGTTTGAAATGGTCGTGCATGTATAAATACTAGAAGTATCGAGCTATGCCAAGCAATAAAGTGTTGTTTAAACATATGAAAATAATCATGTTGTTAATTAAAGTCTTGAAGGACGTAGAGAAACATCTTTTGATGTTCAACAGGTAAGCTCTGGAACATGAGGATTACTAAGTAACTATGGGATATGGTACTAAGCCAGTAGGCTCAGAAGTATTAGATATATTCAATGATGATTATGATATTTAATGCATTCAAAGTTCCTAAATATATGCCACCATGACTAATTAAACAAAGAATGATGAAATTATTGAGCTAACCATGGGGGACGCCCTAGGTTATAAGGGTCTTAAACTTATAAGAAATTGTTCTACACTAAACAACACTAAGTAATGAGAAAGTACTTGAACATTGGTTTGGTATTAAACATGTTGGGATCTAGATAACCTACAATATTTAGTTTCATTATGCATAATTACAAAGATTTGATGTGACTTGGAAACTGAAATTTATTTTTCAGAATAAACAAACTGAAATGATTGAACATGGAATATTATTTTGAATTAAGATGATATGCTATAGAGAACCCTGGAGAGGTGTTAGGCTCTAAAATTTTAGAAAATATTGTACAGAGTTTCCAGTGATCACTCTTGTGAAGTGTTAGACTCTATTGAGCGCTCTATAATATTAAGTCCTGGGCCTAGGAAAAGAGCTTCTAGTGAGCACCCAGAGGGGGTGTTAGGATATTAAGCAGAACTATCAGAGAGCACCAAGCTGAGGTGTTAGGTTCTGTGGTATCAATTGAGTGATATATATATATATAGGTTAAGGAGGCCTATATGTGAACTTGTGGTTCCCTAAGGAGATGACCCTCAGGTATATATATCAATGTCAGGAATTCCTAAAGAGGAATTCATCCAAGGAGTGCTTGGAACTTTGATGCCAACAAAAGGGTATGTGTAGGTGCATACAAGATGCATTTTGTGAATGTATGGATGTGATATAAATACTTCATTACAATTCATTAATAGCTAAAATTATAGAATTAGTGGAAATTATGAGATCATTTCATGAACTGTTATGAATACAAGGAAAGGAATTGCATGGAAAACGATAGTCATCTTTGATTGTTTACAAGAATTTTCAGTTGGAAGGACATAATTTTATGGAGTATGATGGTGTAATCATGAGTATTGGAATTTTTTTTTTTATTTGCATGAATAAGGTGAAAGTATCTTGCAATTTTAATGATGAATATAAAACAACCATATAGTGTCCTAGAGATAGTAGTAACAAATATTGTTTGAATTACGGAGTGTTGTAATTTTGAAGACCACTTCAAAGAAAATTGTTAATCCTGTGATGAATGGATTGTATGCATGGATACTCACAAATTGTATGGAAAATTGGAAGTTTCAGATTGCAGGAAGAATGGATTGGACACAACAATGTGGTTATGCCAAATAAAATAAAGACAAAATCTACCATGTGGAAAGGACAAACATTATGAGAAGGAGCTCATGGCAATGAAATATAATTTATAAACATGGCATATTTCTAAATTTCAGATTCAAAATTTTTCTATTAATTACTATTTCATGTTCAGTTGATCTAGAATTGTTAAGCTAGGTGTGGCTATCTAGGTTTTGGCAGCAAGTGTAAATGATAGGGGATATGTGCTTCCACTTACAAGAGACAAACAATATGAGGACGGCCTCACGGTTGCAAAATCTAATTTCTGTAGGAAAATGAATTGCGAATACTTATTTTGATTTGATTATTGATGTTATTGATTGTTTGATGTTTAGGAATCATGACAGGTGAGATACTGCAGAAAAACATGTGTTATGGTTTGCAGTAGACAAACACAAGAAAATGACCTTATGTTTGGGAATTTCATTTATGTGATATGATGAAAACATGCCTTGGGGAAAATGTTGGCTATTAAAATGAAAATGTAGATGGAGTGAAAAGTGTGTCTTAGGGTTTAGAAACCTTGTAGAACCCCTTTCATGTGTTGGTCTCCTCGTAGTACTGTTAAATCCAGTACTATGAACATGGGTACTCAAGAGGATTGCATAGGTATTGGTAACTTTTATACGCTCACACTGAAGAGAATTGGATGGATGGATATGCTTGAGGGACTATGTAGTAGAGAAGAGGTACCATCCTTGTGTTGTGTGAGTGGGTGTCGTGGGGCCATACTAGCCTTCAGTCAAGTGAGTCACCTATGGAGCTCCTGGAGGGAACCATTGGGTTGCATAAGACAAGGGGCCATGTAGTTATATTTCTATGTATTTCCTGATAAATCCAATAGAGGTGTTCACTTGGACATGATTGATACATGCCCGATGAACCTAGCTTGTGTACTAGCTTGGAATTGGATTATTTGGATGTTTTCATGCATCTAGCATGCTATCTTAACATCCATTTGATATGTATTCATACGTGATATGAGGCTTGCAAAAACATGGTTACCCTTCGATGCACACCTTAGAAATCATGCGAGGGGGTGGGTACACTTGAGGGATTTTGAGTACCATGCTTGTGTGAGGTATTGAAGGTCTTATGGGTTCCATGTTTGTCTTAAATCAAATCCAGATACCTATGGAGCTAAAAGAATATGCTTATGCAAATAATTATTTGATTTGTTTAGCATATTCTTGCTGATTTTATGTGATTATACATGACTGATGTTGCATATTTAAAATTGTTAATTTTAAATGAGATGCACAAATTTCCTTATCAAGGAAACCCTGGTTACCAAAAGATGATAACATCCCTCTAGAAGTGATTCTTTTGGCCCAAATTAAAGGTAGATTTAGTTGATTATCTATCTAAATGTTTGGGGTGTCAATAGGTGAAGGATTAACATAGACATCCAATTGGTTTGTTACAAAATTTTCCCATTCCTGAATGGAAATGGGAGGTAATATCCTTGGATTTCATCACAGGTTTTCCATTAACACAAAAGAAACATGATTCAATTATAGTTGTAGTAGAATAAGTTAAGGAAGTATGCTCTTTTTACTCATGTGATGTCAACTTATAAATTTGTCAATATTGCAAAGATATTTCGTGAAAGAACTATTTCGACATCATCGAGAACCGAAAATGGTAATTCTGATCGGGATGTTAAGTTTACATCAAACTATTTGAAATATTTGTTTGCATTGTTAGAAACTAAGATGAACTTCGGCACTAGCTATTGTCGTGCCCACTATATGTCAATTAATTAAAACTTAACATGTAGAGTGCTGAACATAAATTATCAACCTGAGGAAGTCTTTTATTTCAAAGCTATCGTGCAAACTATATGCGAGTACAATTTCTACCTGCCATTGTTGATCTATTGGTATGCAATCGAAACTATTTGTAAACTAGATCACATTTGCTTGAAAGTAAATCAATCCTAAGCCTATTCATGAAATCACACTATAAATCTAATCATACTTTAACAAAATAAATTATTATAAAACAAGATCTAAATACATAAACCTAAAAGCAATGCTAAGTTAGCCAACGATCTATCAAAATGAATTAACAGAAGAACACTATGATAAATCAATTGAATAAAACATGAACTGAATAATAAAACAACTATGATAAATGTAATGAATGAAAGCATGAGTTAACAATTAACAGATCTACAAAATAAAACACTTACAATTAACACTTCCAGCATCTGCTCAGGGAAGAGGGCCCTTCCTCCACTGAGCAGAGATGGATCTCCACAATAAACATCTACAACTCTAGAATTAAGAAACTACCAGCATGTATTATCATAATGGAAGAATTACAATAGATCTGGATCAAATCCTACATCATAACATTGTGTTATCTCCTATCTTGCATCTCCTATCATCCATCTCCTATCCTGCCGAATCTATCATGCTTAATCTCTATCAATCTATCCTCCCTCTCAATGAGATTGATTACATATTTATATATAAAATTATCTCATGGAAATGAAGAACTGAACCCCCAACTTGTAATCTACAACAGCTGGAACATGGCCGTAACTGTTGGCAACTTTGGAACCGGCCGCAACACCAAATCTGGAAAATACCCTCTCGAAGAACCACCTGCATATCGAAAAACGTTGCTTTTTTTGGATATTTCCTCAAGATTCAGGTAAATGAGGATGTTACACACAAAACCCATGTCTCATATTTTTGAGATTTGTTTTCATATGCCCGAAAATCAAGACGTGAATAAAGGTGTTCTTATGTGGCATGCGTTTTTTGTTAAGGCTGTAACAGCTGGCTATGAGCATCATGTACATGACAACTCACTCCACAAACCATCATTAGTAAAATTATGCATAATAGTCTTTTAATTCATCAAAGATAAAAGAAAATAATCATTATTAACCACTTAAAACATCAATGGAAGTAGCAGGTTGTTCAATGCGCAGCTGCAAGAAATGGATGAAAAATGGAATGATAAATGAGAAATAATGGTAAGAAAATGGATGAAAGATATGTCAGTAAGTGATGGAAAAATGGACAATTCCAGGGCCCAACAGCTATCACCCTAAAATAGATAGATCAATAGAAAGAATAAGACAAGTCATCGAAGACATGCTAAAATGTGGAACTTGTACGCAATTCTGGACAGGAAAGAAACGATACTTTAGAACCGGGTCATCGCTCGAGTTATTGAGAAATGGAAGAACTTAGCTCAGAGAAGGTGAAGTAGGAATTAGAGGAACTTTTGCTAAAGAAGTACCATGATTTATTTCCATAAGCTATGGAAGAATAATAAGAACATTGTGGACAATGTTGCAATAAGGGGGTGAGGATGTAATATCCCCCAACCTATACGAATATTTCATGTAATATTTTAAGTTACGATTTTATTTTTTAATATTGGTTGGTTTTGGAAACCGCCAATAGGTCCTTGAAGGACAGATGTAACTGAAATATTTACTTTTAATGAAATAATGAATGATGGGAACATCCATGTTAAATGACGAAACTATGCATGAGAGAGTGGGAGGGGGAGTAGGTAGAGGAGTTAACCTTAGGAAGTACCCCAAGCACTAGAACACCATGATGGTGCAAGGAATGCCCTGGAAAAAAGAGGAAATGTAGTGGTGGAAGAGATTCCTTAGGGGATGGACTGCAACTGCAAAAGACCTAGAATAAAAAACTATTAAGAGATGAATATGCGAGGAGGAGAGGACACCACTCAGTATGTAGGAAATAAGGAACTCTTGCAGGTGAATACTCTATGTTAGGAAGTGGTTTCAAACTAAGAAAATAGACATAAGGTTGGTCGTCTATGCTCTCTACACACATAGTTTATCTTGAGGGTGATTGCAGAAAGAGAACATATGTGCCTAATATATGGTTGGATGGAACATGGATGTTCCTTCTTCATTCGACTTGCCACACAACCAGGTTCCTTATATGTATAAATTGTTGCAAAGTGTTGATTATGGGTATACGTGGAACATATATCTCTTTCCTATGTTCTAATATTTGGAACATGTGTTTGTTTCCTGTGTTTTAAGAAATAGAGCATGTATTTGTTGATGGAATGTTTTGTTGGTTCATTGTTGCTTGCGTTAAGGACTGAATCCTAGTAACTGTATTTGTTGGTTCATTAATGCTCGTGTTAATGTCTTGAGCCTAGAAAATGTATTTGAGAGTTTATTTCTACCTACATTAAGACTGGAAGCATGAAAAGTGTGTTTCCTGATTTATTGGTTTCTACAAGAGTATATTTGGATGCTCTGTAACTCCACAATTAATACCCATATGCAAGGGTTTCCCTGTAGGGAAGTCTAAATACGTTTTCTAGATTTAAAACTTCTATAACTTAGCAAAGATCCTATGTATTACTTCATCCTGAAGCGAATGTGGTAACTATGGAATGCATGTATTGTTGTTGAATTTTCTTAGGGAACTGGCTATTGAAAACCCCATAGAATCCCTAGTTCTAAAATTTGTCTTGAGTAAAAAAATATGCCTAAGAAAGTGAGACCATTAGAGGATGGAATACCTTGGTTTTACCCAAGAAACAAAGAGAAAAATAAGTGTAAACCATGGGCCTAAAGGCCTGCAAAAAATTGAATTTTTGTGAATAACCGAAGTGCTTCTGCAAACCGCAATCCACCTTATGGAAGCATTTGTAAAGTATGTAGGGATTTCCACATTGTGGAATTGGATTTGTGGAATTTACTTTCTGTAAATATTTTAAGTGTTCCTCAATCCGCATTCCACATTGCAGAAGTGGAAAGGTGGAAGGTGAAATCTTGGATAATTTATGTGGTTTCTGCAATCTGTAGCCTGCATTGTGGAAAGTAGAGTTGTGAAAGGGTAAACATGTAAAGGATTATGGTCTTTCCGCAATCCCTAATCCACAACGCAGAAGAGGAATTGTGGAAGGGTGAAATTGTAATGGATAATGTGTTTTCTGCAATCCACAATCAAAATTGCAGAAGAAGAGTTGCGGAAAAGGTAAAATTGTAATGGATTATATGTGTTCCACAATTGATAATCCATATTGCGAAAGAGAAAATGCAAAATGTACTTTCTCGTGAATTTAATATTTTCTACAATACATAATCCACATACCGAAGTGGAAAAGAGGAAGGAAAAATTATAAAGAATTTAAGGGTTTTCGCAATCCACAACCTACATTGCGGAAGCAGAAAGTGGAAGGTAATGTGCAAAGAAATGGTGGATTTCCGCAATCCAAAATATGCATTGCGGAAGAAGAAAAGTGGAAGGTAAATTTATAAGATTTGATGTGTTTCCACAATCTACAATTCGCATTGTGGAAGCAAAAGCGTCAATCTGTAAAGAGATTAATTACTTTCTGCAATCTACAATCTGCATTGTGGAAGGAAAATTTGTATCTGATTTAATCACTTCCCACAATACGCAATCCACATTACGGAAGTGGGATTGTGGAAGGGAGATGTTTAAAGAAAATTTGTGCTTATCGCAACCTACAATCTGCATTGTAGAAGCAGAGTTGGAGAAGGAAAAACCCGTTGTGAAAGGGCTATTGCGGAAGACCTTTTAAGCGAAGGTTTTGGATTTGGATTTCATAAAGGTTTGGGAAAAATATTTAAGGTATCACCCTTAAGTTGAAGAACCATAAACTGAGTTGGGGGAGATGCATGAAGTCCTTGGTAAATATATGATAGAGAATGTTTTATGACTTATGATGTTAAAAATTTCATTTTATGCATACTTTTCGGATGGTTATATGCATATGTTACAATATTCTACTAACCTTGTTAAATGTTCCACTAAGAAACTATGAGGATTTGAGCCAAGCTCCATAATTTTTTGTCAAATTAAAAAAACTTAGTCAATAGAAGACAATCAACTTTTTCTTTCCATTCATAATGTTCCAAGAACCGTGTATCCTTCAAGTGAAGTTCTATAGTTTGTGGTCATCCTTAAACAACCTTCATGGTTCATGATTTTATAGCTCTTGAGTTCGAGAGTCTATGGTCATATTAAACCACACATGTATTAGAATAATTCATCTTCTTCTATCCCCCTTTGGTTGGTGGTATGCCAAAACCACCACTTCATATAGAACTTTTACTTAGCACATCATTTTTTGCTAGCTTACATGGAAAATTTGAATTGTCAAGTTAAAGATGTCCATTCTTGTGCAACAGGATCTCTCCATATTTAATCTCTTTGCTTTGACTCATATACATCACTTTATATTAAGGGGGAGACTGTTGGAAACCTAATCCATTAGGTAATAATTCACAACCACATGGATTCTAGGAGACACCTCGGAAGATGAAACCGAGGGTCATATATTGTGTATTTAAATTTGCATATATTAATGAGAAAATTCATTGCATGCTTGTCTATATATTTTGTATCACCTATTATTTGGATTTGTCCTTTCCAATTTCTTATCTTCCCTGAGGGGAACATAACATTTAGGGAATCTTCTTAATATCATGTCTTCCTTTTGTGCACTCTGAATGATCCTAACACTCATCTCCTTCATGCCCATTCTTTCCACAATGCTTGCACTTTAGATGTGATGTTTTTCTTGAGTTATTTATTCCCCCTCTACCTGTGAAATTTCTTCTTCCTTGTCCTCTATTTTTTCTATCTCCCTTGGAAGGGTATTTTGAATGATTCTTTTCTTTCTGGGAAAAGGAAAGGAACTCTCCAGTAGGATCACTTGATCTCTTTCCAAAATATTTCTCTCTATTTGCAATATTTTCTACCCGACTATAAAAGGTGAGGCCTTTGAACTGGTTTCTTTCCTACAAGGATTCAATATAGCTAGAGTGAGTTGAATACAATGACCTTCCAAATGCTGCAAGTGGAAGGTCATGTTTCATATCAGATGCTTGGATCTTATGCATGATTTCTATGATGTGAGATGCAACCAACATAGGATTGTTTTCTTTTACTTCCAAATGAAATAATTTTAACATTAAATAGATTACTCCCATCTCAGAGTGTGAGTCATACAAGTATTTTAATGTATTTAATGCATCAAAACATCATTTTGCAGGAAAAATATGTTGGCTCACCTCTTCACTGATAGTGGAATTGATCACTGCTAAGGACTTCTTGTCTTACGACTACCAAATAATAAGCTATTTATTATATGTAGGAGGTTTTGGATCAATGGTTATGCCTGAATTGTCTTTCTTTCACAAATCTTTTCCTAAAGGTCATTGTATATTAATGTAGATTTCATCTTTTTGGACCATTTTGGAAATGTGTCCTTTCTTGTGAGGATAGCACCAAAAATCCATTCCAAAGAGTGCATCTCTAATATAAAACGTGAAACTTAAAAAATACTTTGAAGAATTTAGGATAAAGGCTTAAATTCAAGTTATAGAATGATTCTGCGGCCTTTTATACAATTTTGCAACCTATTACAAGTAATTCTACAACCACTTTACAATAAAAATTTGCAACGGAGTATTGTTTATTATATAGTGATATTACATAAGAATTACATTTTAAATGCATCATTAAGTTGTATCACATCTCATATTCTTCAATGGCAATTCATATGAAGTCACCCACTATATAGGGAAGAAACAACTATGATGGTACAATAGTTCACAACAATTCAAGGAGGAGAAGGTTGAGTCTCACCCTTCAACACCAATAATTTAGTCTTCAATGAAGACAACACAAACACTACAATAATATTCTCAGCTTCAATTGTCCTCAAAAGTATGATATGCAACTTCAATTTTCAAGTGAATGTGAGCATTTTCAAGCACTCACAACAATTCTTAGGAAAAAATGCTTTGGAGAGGTGAAGCACAACATGAAAGATATACTTTCTCCAAGCATCAACAGTCATATCAGTAATGACATCAACTACATATAAAATATTAAGTATACATAGTAGCTTAGAATTCATGTTTTATACAACAAGTACGGGCTCATCCCACACTCAATATTACTCATACATATGAATATATTTGCAGACTTATATTCTTCACTACCACAAATTCAATACAATATTTGAAACACACATCGATTATAACTCACAAGACACATTATACACACTTCATACACAGTAGATTCCTCACATTAAACTTCATCCATAAAACTAAGGAAAATTTATGTTTCCAATGGTCACAAGCAATTATACCAACAACTCTTTACTTCCACGCAATTGAAAAAAGTGCCAGTCTCCACCAATAGTATGTAATCACCACTATTTAATGGATTTGTAGTAGTAATAACACTATAAATAACATGGCTTCATTCATCAACCAAATATCAGTAGAGATGGTAAGTCATATCGGTCAAAAAATACTTCACGTCTATATAATCTCTCTCCACCAATGATCTTCAATCTTCAACAAATTCTCAGTTTTGATTATTGAGATCTCTTCTTGACTGGACACATCTTTAAATCTCTTCAATCAGCTCAATTTTATTTAAGGTGTTGGCTCACGACCCTTTTTTATTCAAAAATCCTATCACCATCATGTGATAAGACCTTTGACATACCTACTTGCCCTGAATCCTAGCTTTTGGAGTGAAGACTAAATGGTTTTTTATCAATCTATCATACAAATTTCCAGCACCGCACATGACCCTTTATGCTGGAGCGGTACACCTGCTCACACCAACTTTCATCGGTTGTCCACAAGTGGTGCCACCACCCATTTCCCTTGGTCCATAGGCTCTTATTACCAGAATCGGTCTGTCATAGAAGGAGAAGTGCGGTACCCCGGGTAAAAAGGGAAAAAGAGAAGTTTCTCGAGGCTTCTAGATGATAAGCCTCCTATATTTCCTTATCCCTACTGAGTGGGTTGGTTGAGCTCAAGATACCTCATCCTAGGATCTTAGAGGCCACCTCACCCACTAATTTCTCAACCATCTCTATCCATTAAATCCCTATAAATATGAGCTTATAGCCATGGTTGAGGAAAGAACATTGAAGGTATTGTTATGTTGTTGGATTGATTCTTGGCCCAAGATCATTTGGAGAGAGCATAGAGAGCTAGATTCAGAGCTTTTGGGGATGAAGAGCTGGTTTCATGGAGATGCATGTCAACACTAAGGATTGGTTGTAAACTTCTTCATGTTTCTAATGCAAGTTGATTTTTTGTCCCATATATATTGTTGATGTTTGATTTCATATATATATTGTTAGATTCCTTAGTCACTAGCATAGATTATTAGATCATATTCTGGTTGCTTTGATTTGTTTCGTGTTGAGCTTGATTGCAGGTACACAGGTGGAATATCAAAGCCTTGTATTGCAGATATCTACAGCATCTAGGGAGAGTTATGAGCCTCTGTGATCTATTTGTTCTTGATCTGAACCATTCAGACCAGTGGAACACCTTGCTATCCACAGGAGGTGAAATATTCCAACTAACACCCTTCAATATTAGACCCAAAACCCATGCAAATAAAAAATGCAGGTGTAGGAACCCTCAACACTTTGAATGCAAATGATATTATTTATTGACAGAAAAGTGAAGATAGACTATACAAGAATAGAGGGAGATGGAGGACTATAGGTATCTCTTGGGTGAGATAGGGGAGAGGCTCATGCTCCATAAGAAAATGAATAGACTACAATGAATACTTATCACTAGTAAAAAATGAGGAATTATCTACTACGTGACTAAAAATTCTAGTCACCACAGGCTTTTCAAGTGATTTACTACCAAATATGAGAAATTTTGATTGACCCAACTATAAACCACTAAAATTAATGACTAATTTAGTCACCATTTACCAAATATCACTAGATAGTAAGTGACATTGTTAAAAATGACTAACATAAACAACTAATTTAGTCACAGCATAAAAAATGACTAGCTAGAAGAATATGAATTAGTCATTTATGTTATTCATTTTTAATCGTGTCATGGAAAATTGCAATTTTGACAATGAAGTGTAAATTTTCGAAATTGTTTACCTTCTATTAGTAATATTGCTGCCATGCACCTCGATCTTCAGAGATCAACCAAAGCAATTGCATGAATTTTCTCTTCACTGTCTTTATCCCTGCTCCACCATTGAAGAAAACCCGGTTAAGAGCGTTCCATAAGAAAAATAGCTTCCTGCGTCAATTACAAATTACATACTAGAACCAATACCATATCAATACCTAGAAGCATCATATCTAGTTGTTGATCCTTCAATGTACGAGTTCCTACAAGTCCCATACAGAGGTTATTTTCTAAATTCAATATAACTATCATGATCTGTGACCCTCAAACTAGTTGTAGGATTCAGCGTAGCTTCCCCAGGCTCAGTTCCTTTGAACATCGTAGCAGTTGATCCAATAATAATTGAATTGGTGGAAGAACCAATAACAATATTTTAACAAATCAAAGACTTAATTATAATTAAACTCAATTTTTGATCCAAAACCAGTCTTGGATCCATATGCAATATAAAGGTAGAGGGCCGACCCCATCTCAGATTTTCAGGTAAATATTTCGATTCCTCGACCTCTTATAGGCCTCATGACCTCTCCGAATATGATATGTATAATGCAATGATGACCTCTCCTTGTCAATATAAAGTTAAACCTCCTTTATTCATTAGTGGTCGGGTAAATTTTGCATCTGATATCACCACCCACCTGATTCACGATGCACACAACTCTTCTCGGCCAACGTATTCGATCCAAAATTATTATATATACTTATACTATAGCAAAAAATACAATTAAAAAATTATTATATAACAATAAAACAAATATTATATTAATAGAAAACAAAAATTATTATATTTTTATAAAACACAAATGAATTAAATTTTATATTAATCCTATTTTATAAAACTAAAAAACTTATATAATAATGATTAAAGTAATAATATATAACCAATTAACATAATTTATATAATAAAATAATAAAAATAAAACAAAAAATATATATAACTAAAACAAAAAATATATATATGCAAACACAGTTGTTGACCCAACAGCTCTCAACCCACGTCGGTTTGATGGCATTCATGGCTGATGACCAATTTTCCTGAGCCCATGGATATTTCATCCTCCAATTCCTTCAATGACTACTCAACCAGACCGTTGGCACAAAATAAGTTGTCCAAACAGACCGTTGGCACCAAATATTTTTCATTGGATGGAGGTGAGGAGGGTATGGTGGGTTATGATGGGAAATTAGTGTGAATTGGGTGGCATTGTTGGTCATTTATTAGGCCACATTCAATACCCATTGAGGATATTGTCATGGATATTCACCATTGTTGAGGGTTTATAATTGCGGTATTTAATTTCCATCGCTACCATGGATGAAACAAAAATTGGAGAGAACCTGGAAACTCTTGAAGAGGCGAGCCATGAATTATGTAGCTCTAGAGTCAACATCACCTTATTCCCTTACAAAATCCAAGGTAATTTTCTTGGTTTACTATGAATTGATAATTTTTTCCTGGTTATAATACTGAAGTGTAGGTAGCTAGGCTAAAATCGTTAATAAGTTTCTTTTTTACTATGAATTTTTAACCTTTTCCTGATAATATTGGTTATAATACTGAAGCTCAGGTAGGTAGTTTAAAATCGCAAGTAGTTTTATTGGTTTATTGTGAATTTTTAAATTTTCCCTGATAATATTAGTTAATATGATACCCTAGCTTGTGGGATGGCTGGTTACTGTGTGGATCTGAACCCGGCTAATCCAATGTTGTCCCCTCAAATATAAATGGTATAAACAAAAGATAAATTTGTCCCATCAAAGTGGTCAACCCTGTTACCTGAAATGTGAGACAAAACAACCTGGATAAGGAGTTTTCTCTCGTACAAAAAATATCAGTCCTCTTAAATGTCACTAGGCCTGGTGTCACAATAACTTATATTTGTCTCGACCTATTCCTCTATGTCATCTCCCTCCTCCTCTGAGAAAATAATCCATCCTTGCATGCATTAAACGAAGTGCAAGAAATCTAGTGTGACTGATATGGATATGATATTGAAGGTAGTAAATAGGTGGCGACGAACATGTAGGTGGGAGGAGGTAGGATTTATGGGGAAGGGTAGGTAAGTATCCTAGTTCTAGATATGCCCTCTATTTCTAGATGAAGAAATATTAATAATTTGGTTGGGTGTAAGGAACTCCATTAAAAAGGTTGGGTGGAGGATGATACCTGTAGGGTTCACTTTAATCGACTTTCCCTAGCACTATGGTAGGAACACAGAGAGGGTATACCTTAAGGCTACCTACTTTTTAAGGTAAAATTGAAGAGAATGTTGAACAACATTTGTTACTTTGAGAATCCATTGCGAGGGAGGTACTAATGATGCTAACAAGCATAGACCCAAATCCCAGTCTCTATTAAGCACAGAGAGGTATCAAATATTTGGAGGTGTAAACCTATTATTAAGTATTGCACTCAACTATTAGAAAAAAATACCCATATTTTTATTTAAGGTCTGTTATATTTTTATCATTTAAGCAATATTATATCAGGATCTTATCTGAGAGAATAACATGCACAACAACATTCACAAGAGACAAGAGACACAAATAGTTTTCCCCAGGAAAAGCATAAAGGAGAAAACCCCGCAACTTCCTCAGAGATAGAATGAGCACCAGTGGAAAAAGTAAAACCCGAAGACAGAAAGATGATCTCTGACAGTTGTTCTCTCTCCCACTTGTGAAATCTTATCTTCTCTCACTCATGCACTACAGTTGAGTGAGTGTGTGTTACAAATAGAGAGGCTCACTCTCTATTCATACTAGTTTCCAACTTGGAAATTACTTACCAGGGCCAAATTCACTAGGAGAGTCTAATAACCCTAGTGCCCCTCAACTGTGGGGAAATTTCCCTCGATCAACAAAGGAGGATCAACCTCTATGACTTTACATGACTGTATTACATTAATGATTCTCCCAATAGGAACATCAGGGTACAATGAAATATAATACATAAGATATACAAGTGAATACATTCAAAAGTTACAAATACATCAACACTCCCTCCTAACTAGGAAGGTATTCTCTTGACACAGTTCATTAGCACAAGTCTTCATCATAGGATCATCGTCAAATATGGATCATCATCAGACTGGATCATCATCATCATCACTACTCTAGCTATCCCGAGGAAATGCTGCTATCTATCAATTCTACTAGTCATAGGAAGTTCTATAGAGCCAACCCTTTTTCATGCTAGTTGTAGGCCTAGCCTCCATGTAGTTATTCATCTTCAGCACTTATATCATCGCCATGGTAGGACACACCTACTACCATCTGCAAAAGGCTCCAACACATATATCCACCGGCATGGTAGGACACACCTACTACCATCCGACAAAGGCTCCAGCACTTACATACACCATCACGATAGGACACACCTACTACCATCTAGGAAAGGATTCAACACTTATATCCGACACCATGGTAGGACACACCTACTACCACCCGGGAAAGGCTCCAACACTTACATACACGAGCATGATAAGACACACCTACTACCATGTGGGAAAGGCTCTAACACTTACATCCAATGGCATGGTAGGACACACCTAATACCATCCAGGGAAAGGCCTAAGCACTTACATCCAATAGAATGGTAGGACACACCTACTACAATCTAGGGAAATGATTTGCACTTACATCCATTGGCATGGTATGACACACCTACTACCATCCAAGGAAAGGATCCAACACTTTCATCCACTAACATGGTAGGACAAACCTACTACCATCCAGGGAAAGGATCTACACTTACATCCGTCGGCATGGTAGGACACACCTACTACCATTCAAGGAAAGTCTCAACACTTACATCTAACCATGGGAGGAACAAATTCTACCATCATTTCATAATGGAACAACACTTACATCTGACCATGGGAGGAACCAATCCTTCCACCATGTCAGAAGGGCACTCCACTTGCATCTGACCATGGGAGGAACCAATCCTACCACCATGTTAGAAAGGAACAACACTTACATTTGATCATGGGAGGAACCAATCTCACCACCATGTTAGAAACGATCATAGACTCATCACTTCCTCTTGGAAGGATCCTCGATCTAGAGAACACCAAGTGTCTCTATGAAGTACTCAAAATTAACTCTGGCTAATGGCTTGATCAACACATCAGCTCTCTGCTCATCCGTTGCAACAAACTAGAGCTTCACTGCTCCTTTCTGCACCATATTCCTGATATAGTGATATTTGATCTCAATATGCTTCGAATTGTCATGGAACACCGAGTTCTCCAACAAATTCACACAACTCTAGTTGTCACAATATATACAACTAGTATCCAACTGGAGATCAAACATATCAGATAGTACCTTCCTCAGCCGCACTTCCTTTGCTTCAGTTGTACTCAGTTTCACGCGGGATTGCTTCCTACTAAACCAAGAGATCACAACCGATCCCATACTGAAGTAGCACCTCGAAGTGGTATTCCTATCAATGGAACTTCCTTCCCAATCTGAATACACATAACCCTCCATGTTAATCTTCCAATTCCCCTCATACTTGAGCCCATAATCAACTGTACCCTTTACGTACCTCACTGCATGCTTTAAAACCATTAGGTGAACATGTCTCGGATCCATCAGGAACCGGCTCAATGTGTTCATAGCAAAGTGAATATCTGGTCTTGTATTTTTTAAGCACATAAAGGAACAAATCATCTGATGATACATCATGGAATCAACCCTATCTAATGAAGCATTACTCAATAGATTCAGGTTTGATTCCATATGTGTGGTCATGGCCTTGTAGTCCCATTGAAACCTCAAGTGTGTATGTGGCTAAAACGGGTCCAACGCTCACAACAGAGGATGAAAACATAGCAAAATGATTCATGCAATCCTACGCAAGTATTACCCTATCCTCGAGATGTTTGGTGTGGCTAACACCCATAGATATTTGACCTCTATGGACACTCTTTGAGTCGATGAGTTTAGATCTTGCAAGAATCTATCTTCCTGGAAAGGAAAACTTGATCGATGAGGGAAATAAAAGGAAAAGTGATCTAACTGTAAAAGGAAATCTAATATAGATCTACACTACTCTAAGATAGGAATTTGGTTTGTTCAGAAATCAAACTGAGATGTAAGACACATAAGAATTTAATCATATTAACAGAAATGTAAACAACATCATTTACTTATCATTTAACTCACAAGGCAATTAATGTAAATTAACAACAACTCAAAATTAACATATTCAAGGTCAACCTGCATCTAAGTGTGTCCATTAAAAAATTAACATATATGTTATCTAATTTACTATGTAATTATTTGCAGAAATAGATAAAGACTTTAATAGAATAAAATCTTTAGAAATTTATCAGTACATAAATCACTAATAGAGAGAAATCAAGGCTATGAATAAATGCACTCATTAATTGCAAAGAACTAACAATAATATTGATCCATCTGAAACAAGAAAAATCATGATTCGTTAAGGAAACTTAATGAAATGAATAACAAGAGATACGAAAGGATAGCATTACTGTATTAAATAAAGTTTGCAAAAAATTACAAAACCTCATGTAAACAGAGGTATCTCTAGTCTCTTGTCCATATTTTTCCCTTCCAAAAGACCTTATTATATCTGAAACCGAACATTTAAATAATTATTACAAGGAATAGATTCCCATCAAATTGGGATTGAAAAATCTAAATAAAACTAATATCCCACGAAAATCCCGCCATTTGTTCCAAACCCCTAACAATTCCTCAATGTTGGGATAGTTAGATGATTCGAGACCAAGTTGAGCATCACATTTATAATTTTCCACTTCATTTTTAGCTAAATTGTGCTAGATGCAGTTGTAAATGTGGATCTTTCCCTCAATAGCCAAAGGTTGTCTGATTAACTGGTCCATCTCATCAATGGTGATATGATCGATTCCCTGTATTTTCTCCTTTGCTTCATCTCATCGGCATTCAACTTGCTCGATCGTCAGTCTTGATGACCATGCATTCTCAATAAGATCCACTGTGAGAAAATGAAAAGTCTCCATGATACAATCAACAACATACCACCTTCTTCCACACACTCCTTTTTATTTCTTGATAGTATTCTCAACCATCTCATTAAGGTCAAGCGAAGCACTTAGTACAGTTCTGACCTTTTTGAACTAAAAACTGCCGAGGATAATAATGTTTTCTGGCATGTCCTTCATATATCTTTTCCAATCTACAATAGCATCATTAGATTTGGATTCTTTCTCTCTCTTTTCTACCTGATTCCCGAGGAAAACATACATCTTACCAAAAGAAATATAAGTTTCATAAATGTCATTCAAAGTCTGGAACAAGTCAGTTATTAACTCATAATGCTCCTGATTTGTTCTGATAGCCAATTCTTTGAATTGCTCTTGTGGAAACCTGAAGAATAAAGAGGAAGTTGCACTTGCAATCACATCTTATTCTATCCTATGTGTGAATGTAGCTTTTGTAGTCTTCTCATTTTGCAATTCATCCCGAAGAGAAGAATTCTTGAGCTGCAACTCTTTGAACCTATCTTCAGATTCTTTCTCTAGATTAGCCACATGAATTTTATGTTTTATCTTGACCTCATATAGCTCTTCCTGTAGCCATTTAATTTACTCTTTCCTTTTATCAAACTCCTTGTTCAGTGTGAGAACTTCATCAAGGTTAGCATCTGTAAAAGTAGTCGTCGCTGAATCCACTGGATCAATATGAGGGTCACTAGACTGTTGAGTCCAGACTATTTGAATAGTAACAAGTACATGCACATCATCATGATCCCTACTTCTCTTATTTCCTTTTCTTATTACTGCCTTTGACAACCTACTATAAAAGTAATACCCAAGAGAGACTACATTATATTCATCAAAATCATCCAGTGAATGAGTAGATGACAAAGTCCCAGTTATTGTTGAAACCAGAGAGGATGTCTGAGATGGTAGGAGGTGGCATAGACATAGTGATAGGTGAAGTAGAAAAGGGAGAGGAGAGCTTTTGATCAATTTTTGGTGTAAAAGTTGAAGAAATGATTGGGAGGGTAACTTTATAAAGTGGGATGTAAGTGTAAGTAATTGAGGGTGTTGAAACTTGGTTATGAAAAACTGATGATGGAAAAATGAATGACGGTAATGGAAAGGGGATATTGAAAGCTTGGGTCTTATTAGAGGTAAATGAAGGTGTGGGGTATTGAACTTAGATAGCTGGGATGGAAATAGGTGGTGAGGTCAAAGAATGATAAATTTGGGATAATGGGGATGATGGAATGACCCTAGAAGGAAAAGTGGAAATAGTGTGGGTGGATGAGAGGAGGAGTGATGTAGTTGATGAAATTGGAACAGGAACAGATTTAGGAATATAGTCTTCCATTCTACTATCATTAAAAAAATGTGCAAATATTTTCAGTGGCTCAGTCACTTCTTTTGTTGCAAGAACAGATGAATGTACCTCTTCTTCAACATCATAATCAACAAGGTCAATTGTAGGGGTTTGAGAAACAGTCAACTATGTTTTCTATTTCTTAAGTGGATTAACATCAACTGCTACTTGTTCATCACCTACTAGATTAACTGCAGTAATAACCTAAATGCCAGGACTAGGATTAGCAATAGTAGATGCTTGATTAACCAATGGAGAAGTTATTTGTGCCAATTTCTGCTTTGACTGCCGAGAAGTATGCATCAGAACCTTTAGTTGTTGAGAGACTGTCATTTCTAGGAGATATTGGATAGTTTCTTTGCCCTTATTCCCCTATGTATCATCAACTATTGATAGAGCCTTTGTTTCTTGGGCTTCCCGTTATTCCCTTTCCTTTGTTATCTTTTCCAAGAGGTCCAGTTCCATTGCTATGTAGCTTTGAATCTTGATTTTGAGTTCCTTTTGGTACTGTAAAATGTCACTCTGTTCTTCTTTTATTTAGGCCCTAGCCAAGACCTCTGAAAAAGTATCTACCATCTGGTAGATATATTCTATAGTGAAGTCTTCATGAATATAATCAATCTTGACATGCTTCTGCTTAGAATGAGCATCCAGAAATCCTTTGGGATCGTGTTTTATTTTACTAGCAAAACCAAGTTTCAAGGAAACTATATGATCACTTAGCAATGCGGCCCAAGTTGAATTTGGAACAAGCAGTAATCCAAGGTTCAAATGGAAATTGGTCCAACCTTTTATTTTGGGGACAAAAGCTTTCTTGTAAACCCCTTCCGTAATAGTCTGGAAAGACACTTCTTCACTTACCAATCTGTTAGGAATGATCTTGGGAAGCATATGAGCATTGTTTCCACCACAAATACTGATATATGAAAATGAATCGCCAATGTACCAGTTACCCATTGTAGCAATAAATGCTTTTGATTCATCTAAGAAGCCAGGAGCTTCCTTTTTAAAGATTGAAAAATAACTGTTGCTGAGGAAGTGTTCACAAATATCATAGAAACTGGATGCATAATTAGTATCCCACAATTTTGAATGGTAAATAGGGACTGGGGGGCTGATAAAGTCCAGTTCCATCCCAAATTGGGATATTGGAACTCAGTGTAGAATACATCAATGACAAAGGACAAAAATAATAAATTATGTTTCTTTCAGGCGGTGGCTTTTTGATAATCTTGGATATCCATTTTAAACTCCAGTGACAAGATAGACGCCCATGGGAAATATTCACCAGTAGTCAATATGTGATGAGCTATTAGATCCCATTCAACTTTAAAAATAGAGTAATTGGGGAGACCATAAAGTCAGCATAACATGGCTTCTAGAAACTAATAGGGTTCCCTAAACTAGGTGATAGGGTAAAGGTCGCATTTCCTCTACGATAACTTGCCCGTTTCATTCATCCAATATTTTAACATTTCATCAAAATTGAACCTAGTCTCGGAGGCTTGGGTGAATTCTGCATTGAGGGGTTTTCTAGCCGGTTTGAGGTCATAGGATCTAGTAAAGACCTCGGGAAGGATGGTAGTTCACTGGGACTTTTCACTATCATTGAAGGAATGGTCTTTAGGGTTTGTGTGTTCCATGATCCATTTGACCATGTCATTATAAGGGAAGATGGTGGGCCTAGAAGCTATGGCATGGAGTCCAGAATCCCTAATTATTTGATAGGCCAGCTGGTCATTCTGTATATCAGAGAAGTTATCATTGTCAAAAATTGAGTATACCCTAGGCCAATCAATTTGGTAAGTTTCAGTGACTCCACCACTGGTATCCGAGAAAATGTTGAAGTTTGGGTCTTTGGTCAGCATATCCTTTTGGAGGCTTTTGCAGCAGGTAATTCTGGCCATTCTTGGAAACTAGAGAAAAATATGTTTAAAAACAACGCGAAGCAAGAAATCAAAGCTAAATCAAGCTTAACTACAGTAATTGATTTGAATGAAAAAATGACTAAGACACTAACCTGTAATCAAAACTGTACTGTGACAAAGTTTCCTAGTAAAACGCAGAGAAAATTCACGTAGCACAATATTTCACAATAGTAAAATGGCAAATAAATAATAAAAAACCAACCTATATATAGATTTTCCACGGGTCAAAATAGGACTATAAGATTAAAATAAATGGACGCTCAAGATCGAACCTTGCAGGATGCGGGACCATAACGCAAGATTTAAATTTTATTAACCATCTCGCAATACGCATTCTGTAATTTTTGGGATGAGGGATGTTGGATACCAAAAGTACCGAAGTTTTATTCAATCTCTTCTGCAATTCGCATCCCACAATTTGTGGGTTGCAGGATCACATAACAAAATAAATAAATCATTTTTTTCCTGCAATCCCCATCTTGCAATTTGTGGGTTGCGGGTTGCGAGATGACACACTATACTTACGAAAAATTCTCCCGCCTTCCTCCTTCCTCAAATTCTGGGATGAAAAAATTGCAAATAATAAAATTCAAACTCTCCCAATCCGCATTTTGTGATTGTGGGACACGGATTGTGAGTTGCAGGATGAAACAGTTTCTACAAAATATAGTATTCCACAACTTGCCAAAAGCACACAAATCATGCATAAACTCAAAAATTCAACTAAATTAAATCAAAGAAACCATGATAAATGTTATGTCGACCCCAAAATGACTTAAGGAATTCAGAACAGTTACATTTGCATGTGAAATTGGGGCTCCCATGTTTTGGATAACATGGGATGTATTTTACCTACAACAAATCCATCATCCCGAACCTCTTCAAGATCTCTACTTCATACTTCCCTTGTCTAAGGGAGATTCCATCCGCACTCTACCACAACTCCATTCCTATAAAGTATTGCATCATACCCAAGTCCTTCATCTCCTTCTTTCAATTTTAATGAGTTCATCTTTCCTTGTCAAGAACAAGTCATTGGCATATAACATGAGAATCACTGATATTCCACCTTCAACCTTGAATTAAAGGTTGGAATCTGCTTTACTCTATGTAAATACTAGAGCCATCAGTAAGCTTTCCATCCTTTCATACCATGTCAAACCTCAGGACCTTCTGTAATCACTCCCTCTAAAGTGGAGCATCATTCTCCCTCTTCCTGTCATACTTTATGTATTATGTACTAGAGTGAAAAGTAGCTTCCTCTACTACTAATATTCTATGTATCCATCTAGGGTCACTGGATACCAATATCCTCTATATTGAACCCTTCAAAAAAATTTCTCACACCCATTTGTGAGCTTATCATCCTCTATAGAATTTCATCTTCAACCTTGTAGAAAAGGTTAAGATCTTTGTCACTCTAGGTGACTTTCAAGCTCCTCATTTATGTGTTATCACATGGTTTGCTTCTGAGCTTGTACAAGGCCTTCTTTAATTTGCACACATGAGTATGCATGTCATGTGTCTCAACTCCCAGTGGCTGCAACTGTCTCTTCGTAGTCTGAGCCTTCTTTATGTGAGAAGCCTCATGTTATGAATATTGCCTTATATCCCATGATGTTTCCATCTACTGCATGTTGGATCTTGTAGATCCATATGGAAGAAACTACGTACTTCCCTTCAGGTCTCGATACCGCATCCTAGACATCATTCTTCTTGAACTGGTGCACTCCTTCCCTTTATTCTTGTCTATTTATTCATAAAGGGAAGGTTCTGCATCAATGATGTTTCTCAACAGTGTCACATAACTACATTGTATCTAAGACCTCTTTATTTCTTTGAAAGTATCGTCATATTATTACTCATCTTGGATTATTTCTAAAGCTATCATCACTTGTTCTTCGGAACAAGTCTCATCCTTCTTTTCATGTAAGAGATTGTATGCGATCTTTCCTACAAGTCAAATGCATTTTTTTTATAGTTAGAAACATTTCATAAGGAATATTCACAATGGAAAATTCTTATGAATCAATATATAATCATGCAACTATCTTAGCCAACACAACATTCATCTATATCTCACACAAACTTTCTAGATGCCTTCCATCTATACCATGACATTATTGATATTGTGCACGAATCCAATATGTCAACAAATAAGTTTCATTCTAGATAAGTAGCAATGGAAAGTTGTATAGCACTATGGGCTACCTACCCATCACATTCATATTAGTAGTATACTATCATTAATACAAACATTCTATCATGCATAACACATCAACTGAATATAAATAAATGCATAAAAAAATAATATCATGAAATGACAATTGAATACTTATCTTTATTCATTTTGTGGGTAGACTCCTTCTTGAGCCTTTAGCTTCATCATCTTCTTCATTCATAGCAACATCATTTCTTATCCAAATGCTAGGATGGATAAAAGGTTCTTCAAGAGTTGAGTCCTATGTATTCCTCATCGCTTGAGGGATCTTCTTTGGATCGTGGGATCTTGATCTTAAGTTGCTTCCATTTTCTCTTCTCTTATTATGAGTCAAGATTCTTCTTGTGTGCGCTCTTCCTAGAGTTTGCTAGAGTTAATCACTTCCTTCTGGCACATATTCCTTGAATGAATGAATCCCATGATCCTGGGAAGCCATTCAAGGTGGTCATAACAATATCTTATTCTTCTTCGATTGCTTTGTCATAGCATCGAACACTTCCTTTTGGTGTCTTCAAGGATGACACATGAGGAATTATATCATATTTAATAGAATATGCAATTATTCTCTTGGCTGTAGCCTCATCTCCCTCTGGTTCTTATAACTTCTTTACTGAAATACCGATCTAAGTCAATTTCTTCAAGGATCACAAAGTTCCTATACTTCTTCCGATTTATATTACTCCCTTCAAAATAGCTTGGTCAAGGAATCAAATATCCCTTTAGGTGTATTTAGGTAATATACTTGTGGTATAAGGTGATCCTCTTGGCCTTAACCAGGTTCTTCTTGTGTAAGTCTTTAGCCTCATCTCCCTCTGGAATTGGAACCTCTCCACTTATGTAGCTATCGAATTCATTTTCTTCAAGAACCAATGAGATCCTATACTTCCATGCTTCGAAGTTTTTCAACTTCACCAATCTTGTCATCAAGCTAGTGTGATTAGTCATTTTGAAATGAGAACCTCAAATGTAAGTAGAAAAATATTAGATCTTACCGATTTGAGGTGTCTGTCCTGGTTCTCGATATGGCTAATCTAGGTTTTGTTAGAGAAACCATGATTTTCAAAGCTTGGAATATTTCAGATTTGATTGGATAGAAATATGGGACTCCTCAAGGCGATCTGAGCAACATACTCATTTTCCCAAAACTGTGACCAGAACTGCAAAATATCTGATGCCCTAGTTTTCCTCAATTTATTCTATAGAATTTCCTTATATTATTTCTACAGTATCTCCAAAATTAATGCTCCTCTGTGTCTAAAACCTCAAAATTAGGTATTATCATTTGTCCTCTTTCCAACAATGTATGTTTTAGTAGAATTGGTTTCACCAATTGGGACTTATGATATTTTTCCCAAGGTTACTTATTTCAGGACTGCTCAGCATAGTGAACTTGTACATATTGCCACATGTCATTGTTTCACCTTCAGGGTTTGAACCTTTTACCACATAAATTAAATTTTGTGCCCTATATGGAACATCTTATGAAATTTCATTTGGACCTTCGTATCCCGAAATATAGCAGTTTTCCCAAGGTTTCATGTTTAGGGATGAATCTTGAGAGAGGCTGGAACCCTGGTTTAGAGGAATCATATCTCCCATAATATAGTGAATTTGAGACTAAAATATTTACATCTTGTTCAACACAATTTTTTCTTTGGTATGTAAAAATTTCAGCTTCTAAGCTTTCTCCAATCTCAAGATATAGTGTATGTATCAAAACTACTAGTTTTAGTATTTTAGGGTTTTCTGGTATGGGGTCAAATTAGGGTTTGAATTTCCCGGAGTTTTACCCAACCAAATTTTTTTATGTTGGTCTCTAAATTTAAATTTTGAGGTGTGGATAAATCTTATATTGCGCTCACTCAAAAATTCCTATTCTGTGAAAATCCCTAATTTCATGCAGCAATGACTGAAAATGCCCAGAATCAATTTTTTTTTTGATAGAAATATAGTTATCCTAACCTCCTTTTTCTGATGATATGTGGAGAGATACCCAAAAAGTAAGAATCCCTATCTTCTGCAACTGCACAGTGTCTTGTTCTCTTTTTAGCTCTCATACCATGTTATATTTTTATCATTTAAGCAATATGATCTTAGGATCTTATATGAGAGAATAACATGCACAAAAATATTCACAAGAGATAAGAGACACAAAGAGTTTTCCTCATGGAAACTATAAAGGATAAAACCCCAAAAATTCCTCAGATATAGAATGAGCACCAATGGAAAAAGTAAAACCCAAAGACGGAAAGATGATATCCCACAATTGTTCTCTCTAGATCACTTGTGCGAGCTTCTCTTCTCTCACTCATGTGCTACAGTTGAGTGAGTGTGTGTTGAAAATAGAGAGGCTCACTCTCTATTTATACTAATTTCCAACTTGACAATTACTTACCAGGGACGAATTCACTACTATATTCTAATAACCATAGTGCCCCTCAACTGTGGCGACTTTTCCCCCCAATCAATAAAGGAGGGTTAACCACTATGACTTTACATGACTTGATTACATTAATGATTCTTCCGATAGGAGCATCGGAGTACAATGAAATACAATACATAAGATATACAAGTGAATACATTTGAAAGTTACAAATACATCAACAGGTCGACATATAATATTACTATTACTATTATTAATACTATTTATGGATGAAATATAATATTTTATATTATTTTTCATTTTGTTAAGAAATAACAATACAACATCTCCCCATACATGGTTTTAAAACCATGGGTTGATTAGGAGGCCTCACACATGGCCTTAAAACCATTTTCAAGGCCCTCCTAAAACCATGGGTTGTTTAGGAGGCCTTGCACATGGTTTTAAAACCATGTGCACGACCAACATAATCTTTTGTGGATATTTCAATTTTTTATTTTTTTATTGCACCAAGAGGCACTCTACAGCCCAGTATGGGGGAGATGTTGTAACGTTATGTAACATTACTCATGTAAATGTTGGCCATAAAAATAAAAAATTTAATTATCCTCCAAATTAAATGTCGACCAGAAAAACAACCTAATATGGGTATATGTTTTAATGTTCCTACCTAACAAAAAAAAAATAAATTAATTATCAGCAGAAAAAAATGTTGGAAAACCAACACAATATGGGGGAAATGTTGTAATGTTCCTACTTAACAAAATAATAAAAAATAAAAAATTGAATTATTGGCAAAAAAAATGTTGGTCATGCACATGGTTTTAAAACCATGTGCAAGGTCTCCTAAACAACCCATGGTTTTATTGTACATGGTTTAGGAGGGCATTGCAAATGGTTTTAAAATCATGTGAAAGGCCTCCTAAACAAGCCATGGTTTTATTGTACATGGTTTAGGAGGTCGTTGCAAATAGCTTGAAGACCATATGCAAGGCCTCCTAAAAAACCCATGGTCTTAGGAGGGCCTTGCACATGGTTCTAAAACCATGTATGGGGGAGATGTTGTAATGTTCTTTTATAAAAAAATCTAAAATAATATAAAATATTATATGTCGGCCATAAATAGTATTAAATATTCATAACAAAAATATTATATGTCAACCTCAAATAAAAAGATGTGTCTTTTGGTCGGAATCACACCAAAGATGATAGTTGAGTGCGATACTTAAGAAGAGGTTTGTACCTCCAAATATTTGATCCCTCTCGGGGCTTGATAGAACCTAAGATTTGGATCTATGCTAGTTCTTTTCTTAAGTCAGGACATTACAACATCTGCCCCAGAGTTTTTTTCTCACCGACAAAATTTTTGGTCAATAATTAATTTTTTTTTAATTGTCTTGTTAGGTAGGAACATTGCAACATCTCCCCCATATTAGTTTTTTTTATTGTTGACATTTATTTTGGAGGATAAATAAATTTTTTATTTTCTATGGCTGACAATTACAAGAGGAACATTACATGAGGAATGTTACATAATGTTACAATATCTCCCCCATACTGGGTTGTAGAGCGCCTCTCGGTGCAATATGTTGTCCTTCTCTATTGGGTTAGTATCAATCCATATGTGCGTCAAGCATTGCTGCACTACCCTAACCAGTTATAAACAAATTCCATACACCTTTATTGGACAGATGCAAGATGGATTTTAAGACTGATTATACAGGTGAATGTGCTAAGTATGACCACATCTCATGCTCCAGGTGGCAGATATAATACATGCCCCATTAAAATCCTCCATATTTGTCCCAAGTCCAAGTAGAATTGGCAACATCATATAGTAACAAGTAGATATGCATAGGCACTAGACCACCCATACCTATTTTCTCTAGCTTGTTGTCATTCCAAGTTTAGAGCCAAGGTAGAGCTAGTAGAACTAGTTGGACTGGTTTTATGGACTTCAACGTATGCATTCCAACATTGTATATGAACATCGGTATAGTAGTAGGCCCGATTACGGCCAAAACAGGCCTTCCATAGAAAATTATTCCGTAGATCATGCATCGGTATTTCCCAACGGTATAGTAGTAGGCCTGATTATGGCCAAAATAGGCCCTCCATAGAAAATTATTCCGTAGATCATGCATTGGTATTTCCCAATTATACCAGTAAGACACTACTACTTGCGTAATGAAAACAATAAATAATGTCTTCGTACTTGAGGAAATTTACTATAGTTTCTAACTCCAAATCATGGATAGTGTAATTATTCTTATGCTCCAAATTCCATGACTCATAACACACCACATAATTGTATTGCCTAAGGACTCCACCTAGTCCTTAAATGCAAGCATCCACACATACTACAAATCCGATAAAACAACTTATTGATTGCTTCATTTTGATCTGTGAGTTGGCAAGCTGACTGGATGAGTGCTCTCATCATCATGATGTTATGTGATACTCTAGCCTGACCATGAACCTGACCAACCACCACCCTACCCTACCCTCCCTGTTGGTTCTCACCCTGCCCTACCTGCACCAACCTGACCAACCACGAAGCCAAAAACCTCCAATTTTTCATATCAATTTTTATAGGTCAGTGGGATGTGTTTTGTAGGGCTATGAGCCATAGATTGTAAAAATAATGTAAAAACCATTTTTGATATATTTATATGTATGTATATACCATGTTTTTTTTACATGATGACACTTTTCTTTTTATGCACTTATATACTTTTAAACCTGTCTTTTTCCTCTTATCCACCCAAATTGAGAGATGATATTAAGAAATTTTTCTTCCATTATGAAATGAGTTGAATTGCATTCTATTGATACACTTTTTTTCATAAATTTACTAAGCTGACTACATGAACATATGTGCAAGGATTTTAAGAACAATCTTCCAAGTACATGGTTCCAAGATCCATACTTCGATGATCATTATGATATTGATCTAACATGAGCCATGTCATCATATATGCCACTTCTTGACCAAGTAAAGTGCAAGTGGACTCATCTCATGTACAAGGGTTCCATGACCTTATCAAGATAGAAATAAACATTCTACCCATAAAATACCACAGAATCGGTCATTTGGACCGCTTGGTGTTCCAATGCCCATACCATGGCTCCAATATGAAAACTGCCATTATATTCTTTCTATGTACCATGAAGGTGGGGAAATAACAGTTTTCGTCTTAGCTTCCTCAATAAATTTATTTGTTGTAGACATGTTATGTTCAATTCTTTGATATGCGTTTCTTAAGCCACATCTAATGAATATGGGCTTCATATTCCTTTATAGAATGCATTGGGAATCCTTGGAGTTTTGTGCAACAATTTAAGGAGAAATCAAGGAAAATTGCATAGTTATGGATTTAATAATCCACGGGACTCACCTACTAAACACAGCCTTTGAAATTGTCACCCTTATCCACATGCACTTCACTCCCTCTGAATTTGGATCTGACTGTTATATTGATGCATCAAAATTTTAAAATGAATTATGATTAATGTTGATCCTTCGTTTTTTTCTCTACGAATTGCTTTTGATGTAGATCAATTAAAGACAATATAGATGAAAAGAGTGGAAAGTTAGAGTTAACATATCGGTTTCATAATTGCAAGCATAAAATTGAAGATGAGTCAACAACCAGTTTTGACAACTGCTTAATACCATGCTTATGATGAGAGAATAGTCGATGCAAATATATTGTTTAAATATGCATGTCCATGTAATGTTATTGTAGTGTGAAGATGAGAAAAAGACAAGTTATTTATGAACATATGCTAAAATTTGGTCTTAACGAGACTATCCCTTTCCCTCAAAATTATTATCTAGATAGTATACAATGGCATAGCATGAGACGTAGAGGTGCCAAACATAAATGAAGAGGAAACAAACAAATATGGAGACTTCAGAACCTTAGATGAAGGGATTGAAGTTGATTGAATGTTGAATGAGGGCTTCAAGGATGATTGGAAGAATTTGATGGAGGATGCTTCAAAACTTGTGTATGTTACTTGCAAGTTTAGTCATTTAACACCAATTCTTATACTTCTTAACTTTCAAATAGTGCATGGTTGGACAAATGAGAGTGTTGACGATTTATTGGAATTTTTAAATTATTTGTTACCAACTAAATCCACATTTCCAACAAAATGGATAGAATGTAAGACACAAATAAGTAAGCTAGGATTAGGGTATGAAATCATCCACACATGTGTGAATGGTTGCGTATTATTTCGAAAAAATATTGCAAGTGAGAAGGAATGTCCTAAATGTAAAGAAGGGAGGTATAAACTAAGGTTGAAATTAGATTAAGCTCCTAGAAAGGTTCTTCGACACTTTTAACTAATCCCACAGTTTCTTCGAATGTATAGATGTTGAGACAATGCTAAGTTGATGCAATGACATGCCCAAAATAAGAGCACTAATGTAAAACAACGATTTGTGGAATATTCTAAGATATGGATGGAGTATGATAATAGATGGACCAATTTCTCCCAAGATCCTAATAATATGAGGCTTGGTTTAGGTCTAGATGGTGTGAACCCATTCTGAGATTAGAGTACTAAATGGTCAACTTGGCCAAAGTTTTTAATAAATTATAACTTTCCTCCATGGTTAGCAATCGAACCATTCTTCTTGATGTTGTCATTGATTATACCAGGAAAGAAAAGTACGACTTCAGATAAAATTGATGTGTATTTAGATCCATTATTTGATGAGCTAGCAGAATTGTGGAAACGAATTGAAGCAATTGAAATTTTAAGGGATGGTCATTATATCTAATTTACTTTAAGAGATTATTTATATTTTACAATACATGATCTTCCTGCATACGACACATTGACTAGTCTAAATGTTCATGGATACCATGGATGTCCATGTTGTGTGTTTAAGGCTTTTGTGAGACACTCAAGTAGTTTGCATAAGTTCATTTATTGTGGGCATCCTGCCTACCTTAAAATGAAACATCTATATCGTTTACAAAATTCACGTTTCAATGGTCAAGAAAATAATCATGAAGCACCATTGGCAATAACAAGTGATTACATTATCGAGAATGGAGAAAAAATAACGCAGTTTATTAAGGATGGTGGAATTTGTGTTAGTAAAAATGATCCACTTAATGATAGTGGTATCAAAATATTGTGCATATTCTATAAGTTGCCATACTTAAGCATATATCCATTCAGCATATTGTTGACTTTATGCATACTGAGAAAAACATAGATTTTACTATTATAGAAACTATTTTTGGTGCATATGATACAGTGTCATCACGCCTAGACCTTCAACAACTAAATATTCGTTAAAATATTTGGGTTGAAAAATGTGGTGATGGAAAATATTGAAATCCTATTGCTCCTTATGTGTTGAAAAAGGAACAATGTGCACAGTTCTTAAAGTTGATGTCTCAGACTCACTTTCCTACTGGATATTTAATTAGAAATATTAGAAGCCAAATTGAGAATAATAGTTTCAGAGGAATCAAGACCCATGAATATCATGTCATAATCAAGGATATTTTATGTATTGTGGTCATACCAAGTTTCGAAATTATAAGGTTGGGACTAATATTGAACATAATGAATTTGCATGTGCTATATCCTTCAAACATTGATAATTTGAGGGAAGAGGTTGTTGAAGTCCTTTGATTATTGGAATGAGAATTTCCACCAACAATATTCAATATTTCTATGCATATTCTTATGCATATAGAAAATGAACGATAGCATGGTGGCCCAATAAGAGCAAGATGGATGTATCCTATAGAATGATATATGAATATTTTGAAAAAGTTTGTTCATAATAAGGAAAAACTAGAAGGTAACATGTGCGAGGGATATTTAATGCAAGTTGTCATAGGTTTTTACACAAAATATATGAAGGATTTTAGCAATGTCAATTGATGTGTACGTGATTATGATGAAGATGAGAGAGTTGTAGGTGAAGTATTAGAAGGAAATGGGCATCACTTCAAGCTGTCAAATGAGGAAAGAACTTTGATACATTCCTATGTTCTTCAAAACACATCCACATTTGACAAGTGGCGCAGGTCAATTTTTTTCACATGATAATATATCTATTTAATTTTATCTAATAGAATTTTTTTTATCATTATTACTATCATTTATGTTCATATTATATGCAGAAAATACAAAGAAATTCAAACATGGATGCATCCATCTCAAAATTGTATACTTCACGAATCGAATATTGGAGGTGGTGCAAATTTTCTGAAATATTTTGATTGAATTGCTGATGCAATAAATTATGCACAACCACAAGGTCAATATATAATGATTGAGGAAATGGATCTTTCATGACCTCCACATATATATTCTTATTGTTTCAGTGGGATATGGGCCTATGGTAGTCATTTAAGAGTGGGATAAAAGGACACAAGAAAGGAATATTGCGATTTTGTTTTTAATGTTGAATTTCATCATGACACTAAAAATAAATTCTATGTTGTATTCATCCAAGAAATTATAAACGCTGATTATGGTGAAACTAGTCCTATATTATTAAATTATAAATGGATGAAACCATCTGCAGTATAACATGATGAGTATCAATTTTTACGTGCAAATGTATCTGAAATATTATCAAAGACCTATGATCCATATGTTTCCCCTCTTCAAATTAACCATGCATTTCTAATTGATGATATCACAAGCCCAGGATGTTCATATGTCATTCAAATGCAGCCTCGTTCAAAAAGGAAATTCATGCAATGTGTTGATATGATGGTCAATGGGTAGTGTAATAGTTTACAAGAAACATTGGAAGAAGAAGCTGAAGATGTCCATAGAGTATTTGAAGAGGAAACGTTTCTTCCCACTGAATATCTTGAGATAGAGAATGTAATGCATGGTCAGGAAAATCTATTGTATGAGGATGGTGAATAAGATGAAGCAGATGCATACACGAGTGATCATGATAGTGATCTTGATGGCAATGGAAATGATAATGATGATGAATTTTCATCGTAAATTTATGAAATGAACTTTCACTATGTAAAATGGATTTGATTTTTTTTGCCATTGGGATTAGCTATCCAAAGGGTTTTACTACATTTTCTATGGAATTTATCCTTAATGATATTTTGATCGACGAGGATCATCTCATTTTAGATAAAATTTAAAGTCTTAAAAAGGGAATTAAATTCCTACAAATTGAAAGAGCGCGTCAACATCTTTCTAGCGATGCTTGTTTTGTGAAAAAGGACCTCCAGATGCAGAAGATATTCAGGTTTAAAGTTTTGTAAAAAATGGTTAAAGTGGTTAAAAAAATGGTTAAAGTGGTTTAAAAAGTCTGTTTTGGGGGCTATGGAAATTGAACCCAAACCTTGTAATAAAGCCACCATGACCCCATAAGTTTGGAAAAGGGGGGTTGGCCAAGGGCTTAGCCCTCAACGTAGCCAACACCAAGGCCCCCCCTTGGTGTTTAAATGCACGCCACAATCATAATATGTCAAACCATAATACCACCGAACTTAATCAAACTTTATGCCTTATCCAAAGTCATGGCGTAGAGAGATTGTATGCAACGTGGTAATGTCAAACTTTATGCCTTATTATATATCCACTGAACAATAAACAAACGCGCCAAACTCAACATGGTGTAAAAAACGTTGAATACAAAGAGGTGTGCGGGGTAGAACCCATGACCTCCTACATGCTTTCAAATAGTCTTTCCAACATGCCACACTGTTAGCTCATGGAAGGGAATAGGATGATACGCTTTTATGTTAGCATGGATACCACTCTATCAAATGGGTGCTTAGCCCCATGTCCTGCATCCCCGAAACCACTTATTTGGTCGATTTGATCCCATTAATGGGTACAGATCCTGAGGTAGAATCCTTACACAGTAAACACTATTTTTTCTTATTTGCATAACCTTTTCTCAATTTCTGAGCCAGAGGAGGTCTCAGGCGAACAAGGTCGAGTTTAAACTCATGATTTTTCTTGATTTTTTTATAGGAACACATTGGTGATGTATTTTTTCATGTCTGGGTGACAAAAATCATAATGTGTTATAGAATACACATTTTGTAAGTATTTGAAGATTTTATCCATCAGACTTCCCATTTGGAAGAGGCCCAGAGACGTAGACAGGGGGTCCGGTGAACTCTGTTATCATTTCTTGTCCATTTATGGTTTTCTTACATTTTTATCTGCTTATTTGTTTGATGGATGCTCTTTAATTATTCATTTTAAAGGTTGTTTTTAAGTATTTTGACATTTAACAATCCACATGGAAATAATTATTATAAAGGTCCTTACGTAAATTTCAGATCAAATTGGTATCAAAGCGAGCTTAACCATTGCATTGTGAATTTTTTATGTTAACAACATCCAGGATTCAACATGGTGAAGGAGAACTTGAAGAGTTCAATCTAGAAATCGGTTCAAGAAAAGGGAAAATGTATTCACCAAAAGGAGAAGAAACAACTTCTTATATCCCATCTGAAGGGGATTTCCTGAAAGCTTTCATGAGAATGCAAACGATGGTAGAGGATATCTACCAAGATCGAAATAAAGGAGAACAAGGAGTCCCATTTCATGTGGAAGGTAAAAAAGAAATAGGCGGTGAGGAACCTCGTAAATATCCACCATCTTCTAGACTTATGTTGATGGTTCTTTCTCTTTAGATTATTTGTTTGGAAAGAAAAAAGGAAAAATTTACCTTGATGTGCCTCACTTAAAGCTATATATTAAGTTTGAATTACCTATATATAACGAAGAGATTAATGCTGAAGAATTGGACAATTGGATCCGTCAAACTAAAGTTTATTGTAGGATTTAAATTTTTTTTGAAGATGACATTAAGATTTGGTTGGATTTTCTCTGACATGGAGGTAATCCTCTCATCTGGTGGGAGAGAAGATCTCAAGAGGATCTTTCCACAAAAGGAAAAATCATTTCCTCTTGGTATGAGTTCATTTTAGCACTAAAAAAACAATTATATCCATGATTAGGCTATGTAGAATAAGCTATGATGGACTGGCAGAATATGAGGCAAGATAAGGGTCAAAGTGTGCAAGATTCCACACACAAATTTTGAAAAAGAGCATTAGTACTTGGTATACCTCTTTACACCTGGGAAACTCTTCTCAAATATATAGGAGGATTGCATAGTTATTTACATCATATGATATTTATTTTTAATCCGACTAACCTATATGGAATATGTGTGAAATATACGCACATTGAATCTAAAGTAAATAATTATCATGATGTTCCTTCATGTTGGCCTAACCTTCCTTCTTGTCTCGACCTGAGGTTCAACAAAATCATAGTACCAACAAACATCAAAAGAAATTGGATAGACAGAGCAAGATCAGTTGGAAACACCCATGAGGTAGGCACAGTATCACCCGATATATCTTAATGTGTAACTGCCAGAACCATGTTTTCGCAGTTGGCCAGGGATTATAATCCCTTGGTGTTCGGCCAAGATGCTCAACAGGATTATAATCCCTTGGCGCTTGGCCAAGATGCTCAACAGAGATGGAGGGATGGAGTCTATAATTGTGTGAGAGAGGTGCAACTATGTTCTACAACATGAGCGTAACACAACCTCGTACTTAAAACTTAACAACTGGTGCAACCGTGCGACGCTGCTGATTCCTTAATCCTAAATTGACAGTGTGCAAAGTATATTGTAACTTAGCAACTCAACCATCAAATCATACATAACATATCAACCATGCTTTAAACATTCATTCATTTACGGATTGGTAATATTGTGACATATATTCAACAACAACTGTAAGTAATACAAAGTAAAAAAACATTGACATAAACATTCAATATTCAACTTTGATAGCTAAACATCCAATTATTCAACATACATCAACACAAGAAGTAACATGGAAACCCATCCACGAAAAACAAAGGTTCTCTTCATCTGGCATGAGAAATATGTATAGCACCTTGCATTCTATGACTTGCAGATAGTTCTAAGATATATCTAATGGAATCAGACTCTTCTTTCTCTCATGCTCTCTGGTTTAATCTTCTATATACTCCAACTGATCCGCACACTGCCTGGATTGACTCTTCTACTTTACTATTTGTGCACTTACATCCATATTTGCGGCTCCACATCCTTCTACTATCATACTCCTTTTTTTTCTTTTAAAATACCTCTATTGTTACCGACTCTTAATGAATCTAACTGAATCTACTTCTTAAAGATACCTCTACAAGCTAACCCTTATATAGAGCGGGTTCTGCCTATTTATAGTATTTACAAGACTACGTAGGGTCGACTAAGTAGAACTCAGCTATTACAGACATAAGTATCTTCAAAAGATCTCTATTACATTAATGTCAGACCATACATAGCCACAAAAGTACTATATTACATTTACCACAACCATAACTAGGCATGGAAACATCTTTCAGCCTATCTGTATAGGTCATAACTAGTTGCAAAATTGTCCTTTCGCTTTCCACTAGTTCATACTTCTATAGTATTCCTTGACTTTAACCTGTCCAAGTTTAACTATTCTACGTGCTTCTTCCACCAACTTAGATATTCTGTTCCTTGTCACAACGATCCTCGTCGTAACTTCCTCTACTATGCGGTTGCACTTCTTCCTTTACCTTCTTTTCTTCGATCACACAGCTGCTTTTCCTCTTGCGCTTGTGCATATGATTCTCCCTTGTCTATTTTTCTTGGACCAACAGGCCCCCAACACTCACATGTGGCTCATCCCGAGCCACAAAGCAAAAATAATGGCTCCACAAAAGTCATACCTCTGGGTCAGGCTACTCCATAGGACCAACCTTGTCCTAAAATTCCTTCAAAATTTGTTGCACCCTAGAAACTTCTTAGGTTACTTGCACCACTTGCTTCGCCAATTGTTCCAAATGGTCAGAACTAATATGTTCTAACAATACCTCTCTCATTGACTAAGTTATATACTAGATATTCTCCTAGATAGACTGAAGAATCCTTGTAACTCACTCTTCCTCCGACTGATGTTCTGTTATTTCATCATTTATTTTTTGCTCGTGGTCATGAGTTTTTTTTAGTTTCTGATGTAACTACTTCAGCTCTGTGGCCTTCACACTTCATTAGAAACTTCTTCATGTCTACCTTTACCACGGTGATTTTTAAATCATCCTTCTATTCATATTCCTTAATATTTTCCACAGTCTCATCATCGAAAACCACTTCCCACATTGCAGAAATGGATTGAACTGCCTTAGTGCAGATTGTTTCTCCTCGCCTTATCCTTTCCGCAGCCTCAAATTCTTCTTTGTTGTGCTCTTCAAGTGCCTCAAGAGGTGTGATTGTTACTTGTTATTCCTAAAGCTCTTCCACTTGCTTCTTGAGTTCCATGATGATCTTGGAGTTGCGGCCAACCCTAGCGACTGAGTCTTCATCGACTGTGATTTTGATTGCTTGAGTGAGTGCAATCCTATTCTGTTCTTTGGCCTCAATTTCATGCTCCTTTTCTCTGAGGAGGGTCTTGTGCGCTGAAGTTTATAATTCTTCTTCATATTGGTGGTGTCTCTTCCCGACTGTACATACGGCACGAGGTCATCCCCTTGGTGCGGAAGACCAGTGATCAATGAAATAAGGTCGAAATCTAGAATATATGGGTATTCAAGACACAAGTTTTCTATATGAAAACACACCATAAACTATTGGACATATGTTCTTACCTATGTGTTGTGACCAAAGTGTAGCATCAGTAGCAGGTTTAACATACCCGCAGTATCTACATGGCTGGACCACTGCATTGGAACTACCATTGTTAGGTTAGGCGGCTCAATGGTTATTTTGGTCATGTAATTATTTCTCTTCAAGCCCAGCTACCAGTGAGTATCATAATCCTCAAATTGGAGCTTTACCAGCTTCGGGATTAGGTTAATGCATAGTGGTGCTGTGTCAAGGATCTACGACGAGACTAAGGAAGAGTGTGCCTTCTGTGGAAGATTTACCTCACGTGTGTTCTCTCTTCTTGGCCGAACATATGGTGGCAACAGGTTCTCTTCCTCAATGGTAGAATTTTCATCCCTACGTGGTGTCAACTCGAGTTCTTCTTCCATAGGAATTTCTTCATGAACCTTCCACTTGTTCTTTGGAGGATTTGGAACCCTTCTCGGTGTTGCATAAGTTCCTGGAATGTCTCTTTATGATATGAAAGGTGTTTTTCATACAACTGGGGTGGACCTGGGAGGATTCTAGACTGGGGCCGCTGCTGGGGCCGAACCGACCACGAGAACCATCTAGGGAATGGGTCTCACCATGGTTTCAAATTTTGCTTCTTGATGTTGTGAGCGAAGTGATTCAATATCCTCTATAATTAGGAAATATGATCCAATGGTTATGTTTGATAGCTCATTAGTTCTATAAATATCTATGACCATGGGTTTCAGATCACTCTACTACAAGCTTTGGCTTTGTTAACTATCAACTTTGGTTCTCTTAGTACACGTAAAAGAATTCTTGTCACTGAAGCCTTCTATTTATAGGAATACACCTGCCTTGTATGCATTTACTCGATGATAGATCAAATTCTTTTCGACCACAAGGGATTATTGGTTGATGCATTCCTCATTATTTCATATACTCGAGTTTTGAGTTGTACCTGTCAGCATAGTTATGAAAGTTATGGCAGAAATGACTTTTTGTGCCTAAAATCAGGCCTCCATTCTCCTCATACCTTGTCAAATTAATGATGCTTTGCTATTATAACCTCCTCATTATTTTTCAAATACTCTCTCTTTAATGACGACCAGTTGTCACTCCCGCTGTTTTCTGTAATTTTCCTGTTTCTGTCGTAGACGTGCGACATAACAATTTCCTTCTCTTTTCTTTTCTCTCTCTCTCTTTTTACCCAGGAATTTCACAACAATAATAGTAAGGATTCAAGAGAATACCATTAACCATACCCATGACATAGTTTTGCTACGCCTGCATCGGTGATGTGTGTAATCAAATATGTCTCTAGCCAATGCGTCTTTAATTTCCCTGGGTGTTTGAAAAAATTGTTGTCATACAGTAACACAAGTCCTCCGACTTTGAATGGTTTAATCTGGACATGGATATCATGCCATTATTTCATCCTTTTCTTCTCTATGGTAGGATGGAATCCTATGACGAAGCATTCCTCTTCCATTTGAATGAGCTGCAACAACCTTTGCTCGATAGTATCTCTGTCGGTCATCTCCATCAATGCAACAATACTTAGGCTTGGAAAAATGTGTTCCATTGGTACAACAGCTTCCTAGACATACACCAACCTGAATGGGGTGTTTCCTGTTAGTTGTTTGCATGTTGTGTGATACACCCATAATACAGCTGAAATTTTTTTATCCCAATCATCTCGACGCACATTGCATACTTTGGTTAATGCATTCTTCAAAATATTGTTGAAAGATTCAACCGTTCCATTCACCTAACAATGATAGGGTATTGTCTTCTTGTGTTGGATGTGGAACAATGCAATAAGGTCAACAATCATTTCATTAAAAAAATGCATAACTTGGTTGCTGAGTAGAATTTTCGTACAGCCAAATATAGTCACCACATTTTCAAATAAAAAATTTCCCACAATCACAGCAATGCGATCTTTAATAGGAACGGCTTCATCCCATCTGGTTAGATAGTCTGTCGTAGTGATAATGTAGTGTGCGCTAGTATTCTTTTCCTAGCAGACTGATCAGTTCAACAAAGTCAACATCCCATTTGTCAAATGCTTGATGTGTTATTTGTGGTGCAAGTGGCATTTCGTCGTGACGTGATGATTTTCATTTTCTCTATCAGATATCACAGCATCGATAGAAACTCTTGGTGTCCATATGTATGGTTGTCCACTATAAGACTACTTGCAATATCTTGTGCATAGATTTATTTCCAGCATAGTGTCCTCCTGCAACACCAGCATGTGCTTCACTCATTACCCATTTTTACTCATGGTCGAAAACACACTGTCGTAGTATCTCATCCGCACCAAGCTTGTACAGGTGTCCCAAAATCAATGTATAATCAGCAGCCCTAACAACCAGATGTTTCTTTTGGTTAGTGAATAAGCCTCGAGATGCATAGCCTATGCTCAAGAAGTGGATGATGGTGTTAAATTCCTTGTTATGATCATACATTATGGTGACTGCAAACAACTATGCGTCAGGAAAGTTATCATCTATAATGCTTGGTTCTTCACTACTTTCTATCCTCGACAGGTGGTCAAGTCCAACATTCACTCGACTAGGATTAACAATGAACTCAAAGTCAAATTCTTGAAACAGGAGGATCCATCGATAGATCCCCCCCAAACACTGGGTTGTTTGCTAGGTATTTTAAATCTGAATGATCAGTGTACATTTTGAAATGTCCACCCAACAAGTAATGTTGGAAATTTTGTAAGCATATACCATCAGATCCCCCGCCAAACATTGGGTTGTTTGCTAGGTATTTTAAATCTGAATGATCAGTGTACATTTTGAAATGTCCGCCCAACAAGTAATGTTGGAAATTTTGTAACGCATATACCATAGAAAGTCCTTCTCTTTTCATCATCATGTAATTTTTCTCTATTGTTGACAATTTCTTGCTAGCAAAAGCAATTGGGTGGTCAAGCACACCCTCTCTTGGTTGCATCAAGACTATGTCGAGCGTGATAGATGACGTGTTGACATGAACATGGAACTCCTTCCTCCATTATGAAAATACAAGCATTGGCACAGTGTCCATCTTGTTCTTTAACTTATCCAATATTTCTTGACATGGTTCAATCCACTGAAACTTCGCATCTTTCTTTAACAGTCTCTCCATAGGTGCAATTATATCTACATATCCTCTGATAAATTTCCTGTAGTAGCCTGTGTATCCTATCACTGATCTGAGTTGCGTGACTGATGTAGGTGGTGGTAATTCAAGGATAGTCGCAACTTTCACTAGTTCAAACAAAATACCATCGTGACAAATGACGTGACGTAATAGCACACTGAATGGTGTGCAAAAAATACATTTTTTGGAATTAAATGTGATATGATACTGGAAACAATGGCTCGGCATCATGTACAAACTATCAATATGGTCTCTTACTATACCAAACATATTCCAGTCATCGAACTAGAACTCAAGAAACTTATGAATAAAATATTTAGAAGCAGAAACTACTATTCGAGAAAAATTAGCATCCCATTCTTGAGTCCAAAGGGCATTACCATATGCTGGTAGCATCCCCATTCTGTGATGAATGTCATTTTTTGGTGATCCTCATTCGCAATTCTTACTTGATGATAGCCATAGAAGGTATCGGTAAATGAATACATCTCTTTCCCTTTGATGCTTTCCAATACTTCATTTATGAACGAGGTTGAGAATGGATTGTGTAGGCATGCATCATTCAGTTTCCTTAGGTTGACGCAGATCCTAAATTCACCTGTGTTTTTCTTATCCTAGATCACTATAGGGCTAATCCACTCTGATTCCTGCATCAAGCATGCGATCCAATTATTCTTTTACCTTTTCTTTATACCTTGGATTCAACCTATACGGTCACTATTTGACTGGATTATCATTTGGTTTCAATGGTATTTTCATCTCCCCCAAATCATCGACTATTCCCTTCATCTCTGAAAAGTTAGTAGGGAATAAAACCTGAAATTTGTGCAACATGTCTGTGATCTTCACGACTGTCTCATCATCCCAATAATATCTTATATTGGCAAACTTTAGGTTCTCTAATGACCCAATGTTTACTTTCTTAACTTTTAGTGGCTTAAGGAACTGGTCACTTGAAATACTGCTTCCTTCTACTGCATGTGTACCTTCTAATTCTAGTATGTTTATGTTAATCGGGTCATCATCTCCGTCTCTAGCTAGATTGTAACAAGCCATCCATTACTGGATGCTTTCATTGCACTGGTCGGAATTTTCCTCGTTGACAGGGATTTGAACAAATATATTTTCCTTTATCACTTATAGCACAACATCAACTATTTGTTTCTCATTAGCAAATTCAAATGTGTGTGTGAAATTTTCAGCTACCTCTTCCCAATCTTGAGTTCCTTGTCGCCACTCCATTGATGTATACCAACTCTAAGGTGTCATTTCCAATGTGTGAATGAAATGATGGGCCCATTCCTCTCATGGATATTCTGCAAATGTCACGCGACACTGATTTATGTGCTCGAAAAGGTTCAACAATCCTCTGTACGTGTGACCCACGGTGATGACTTCTTCATCGAATCTGAGTTCCATCAACGTTTTGCACTGTGGACATTATGATATGTCATGCTTTTGTGTACCCCACCATCTACTGAGCATAGATTTTAGTACATTTTCTAACATAGACAAGTGTTGCGGCTCTATTACGAGGCCTTCAAACTCACTTAGGAAGGCCACAAGGTTAGGTAAGCCCTTATAGGTTGGAAACTCTCTTAGCTCGTTCTCCACCCATTGGCACAAACCTTGTATTTCTAGCGCACCTTCTCATAGATACCTCATGCAACCGGTTTTTCCAATTCTACAAAGCCTCCCCTAAGTCAAATGTGCATGAACTAGCACTACTCTAGCTCAAGTTTCCATCCGATATCGGATTGACGTAGTCTTCTTGTAGGGCAATGAAATTGTAGATCTAGTTGAGATAAACACCCTGTCCCTCATTATAGAAAGGTTTGACGTACCTTTGTCCCTCCGATGTATCAATGGGTGACACTAACCTCATCTCATTATCCTCAAACTGATAATGGTCAGATTATCTATGGTCCAATCTATCCCTAGCAGCATGGGATATGGATTCGTGTCATCGACAATGTTAATGAGTTCAAATTCTGCAAATGTGCACAAACTTTCAATGTCCACAGGTACTTGACTCAAGCTACCAATTGGTAGGACCTTCACCTTATTTTCAAGTCGCAACTAGATAGGAAACAAGTCCAAGCACAAATTTCCCATTCTTTCCCAAGTTTTTCTCGTCAAAATATTGACGTCCGAGCCCAGATCTAAAACAATGTATTGCATTTCATAATTTCCTATTTGTGTAGTCATTCTCAATTAGAGCCTATTTTTGAATTTCTTTCTAACCTGGTTAACTCTCCTTTTTGGTTGTGAATATTTCGGGGTTTCTTCTATTAGTGCTTGTAGTTCTACGATGGCATATTTATCTTGAATTAATTCTAAGAAACTTGATAGAAAGGACTTAAGCTTACTAACCTTTTGTGGGACCTTCTTTTGGAATAACTGCTAAAAGCATTTAGGCATATCCCTGACTTCTGTTGATGTCTACAGCTGTTCTGGGTCCATGAACTCTATTCACATTTCCAACAGATTTGTTTCTCTTTTTGGAGGTTGAATGGTAATTTCTTCTGCACTGTAATGTCCCCGGCCCTCTGACTGGTGAAGAGGATGCTACCATGGCCTTAACCATCCGAGAAACCATCCCCATGAACATGTGCATTCATAAAAATTGAAAGGATGAAAACAAAATGCATTGAAGTAGAAGATACGCAGATATAATTATTTATCATACACATCGGAAGCAACATACATTCATACAAGCATTCAACATGTTCATAATATTCATTAACAGTAAAATGATTGCAGAAGTAAAATAGACAAGATTACTTATCTTATGAAGAACTCGCTCTGCAACCAGCTACGTCACTCTAACGTTCCACCCAACCATAGGCTAACATGCTCCTAAATCTCTCAGCAATGCTACCACCCACGAGCTGGGCATGATTGCCCAAGGAATAAGGAACAAGGAGGCTTACACATATCCAAGGATACACAAAACATAGCCAAGACAACATAGTTGGGTTTATTAGGCCATCAAGGAGCTAGGAAAGGCTAAATGCTACACTGGTGAGTCCATTACAGAGCTAGGAACACCTACACCAGAACTAGCCTAACTTCTAAGACACCCACACACACCCAACACAAGGAATAAATCCCTTCTCTGCTACACAGTCCCTCAGGCCCTGACTTCCCTTCCAATGCTATTCAGGGGTTGTGGAGAAGAAAGCCAGCCCTCTAGCTCTGTCTGTGTGGGTTCCAAACACACCAGGTTTTTCAAGCAACCTAAGAGCCCATCCCTGCTCCCAGCACAGTCCGAAGACCAACCAATGCATACACAAATTCACACAAGCAATTCACATCTTGGTTAAGGAAAACAACTCCTGAGTCATTCTTGTCCCTATCGTGGCCAAAACGACTCCAAAATAACATAGTAGTCCCAAAACGTATCAACAAACACAGCTCACAACATGAGGAAAACAACAGTCCCTCCTGGATAACGAAGAAATTGGAAAAGACTTACACAAGCCGCATTGGGGAAGAAGACACAGTCTCCCAAAATACAGAGGGAAAACACACCAGATTCCACTCTCTGGAAAAATGTAAATGACAACCGATAAGTGGCTCCCCTCCTGGCTACTTGAGATCCACAAAAAGGATGCCTATGCACAAGAATGAACAAACTACTGTCCCTACGTGAGGATGAACGAAAAAATGGAGAGAACACATAGTCGAAAGTGCATGAGTGTTTCAGCACTGTCGTGGAGAGAGAGTAGAGAGTCCGCTTCCTTTGCCCAACATGAGGTTCCATTGCCGGTGGAGTGTGCATGTGGGAAAGGACTGACAGTCCTGCCACACTCCACTCCCATCGATAACTGCCCCAACTAATAGCAACAGTTCTTAATGGTGGAAGTTGGGTAGGACAAGGGAAGGTGACACATGGATTTTTCCCCATTGGTTCATGGTTTAACAATCGCCCCCCTTATCCTTGGAAAAATCATGCCCCTTCTCAATTTAGTTTCCATGAACATATCTGGTTGGGTTATTTAATTAAAGTTGCATATTTACATGATGACAAACTTAATATATGCCGCATGCCCCGATATACCATCGGTGACAATTTCAATCCGAAACATAGCATAACAAATCGATGGTGGGCCCTTGGCCCTTATCTCCACACCATGATTATTTAATATATACATCATATACATCTGTTGCAGCTGCAACATTTTCCCAAAATTCAAAAAAAAATTGGGACCCTCCTTTTGCTTAGATTGGTTTGATTTTTCTTCTTTGATTTGATTTGATGACTCTCCAGAAAGAATTTCCTAGTGCTTGAAACGATCCACTGTTTGTTTAAGTTTATCATCACTTTGAATGCGTTTTCAAGTGTCTAAGTTGGAAGTTTATTTGCTTGTGTTCCCACCGTTACGGAGAAATAACAAGCTTTAGCTTCGATATTTTTCTCCAATGCATTTGTCTAAATCGGCTCACTTTTGGTTTTGCGTCAGAACATCTTGTTACTTCATTCTCCTTAGTTTCGGATGGCAGACTGCGAAGTCTCCCGATTATTGCTTTGACTTTTCAAACCTTGCTCTTTTATTTTTGCCAATCCTTGAGTTTTGGGCTTCTGCCATTACGGCTACCAAAAGGACTATCCTTCCAGTCATTTAGTTGATTTCTCCTCCGATGTAGACCTTACCTATTGCGAAATGATTTGTCCTTTATGTTTCCGCCGTTGCGGTTCCTGATTCCTCTATCACTCCGATGATTAGTCTTGCGAGATCCGATGCGGATGTCTCGACAGTTAGCTTAGTGGTTTTGCCACCCGACGTTGCGGAAGGAATTATTCTTGCGACCTCCGATCCTTATGTTTTCGTCGTTCAATGCATGTCAATTTTTAGCCACGTGTTCGTAGTCTTTTTCTTTTCCGTCGTTGCAACTGGGCAAAGCATTTGGCTTTCGATGTCAATGTCATTCCGATTTCTGATTGGAATTTTTCCCGCCTACAGCTTAGGTCTTAACTCTTCCAACTCTGATATGCCTAAGTGTTTTCGTAGTACCCATCGCCTGTTAATACCCGCTTATGCGGCTATGAATAGGTCTACCCTACCGATATTAGCGTTCTAAGCCATCGATGAGTTCTTTGTTTCCTGTCCTTGGTGATTTCTTTCGAACCCATAGGTAGATGGGATAGTAGTGTTGGCGCTTGCCAAGTTTCATAATAGTAATGCAGCGCATGGCGTTTCTTGCTTCTTAGCCATTGTGGTTGTTATAATTTAACGTGGTTTGATTCTCTTGAAAATATAGTCCCAATGAATGATTAATTGTCGTTTAATTGCAGGAGCATCCAAGAGACTGTTCCAACTACTGCGAGGCGAATTTTGGACCGAAAATGACAGGATCTCAAGGAGCGCAAGCCAAGTTGATGGCAAAATCAAAAGCAACAATGGTGCAGACCTGAAAGGTCTGTCAGTTACTCAGCAGATCTTGAGTGCACATAGAAAGGATAAAAAAGAGGGATATGAAACGTTTGAGGAACCGAAGGGTCACACGTTTGGGGGGGAGCCCAAATGGTCTACTGTTTTAGTTTATATATTTGAAAGTTAGAACTTACAGGGGATTTTTCCCAGTTAGACATGTAAAGAGATATTGTAAGAAGAGCTACTTTTTTTTGCAATAAAGAATTATTGTTTGCCTGTTGGAGAAATATTGGTGGGACATTCAAATGTTATGCTTTGGATTGCAGAAAGATGAACTATTTCATTTTTTCATCTTTTTTGTCCATTAACTGTGAGATCGTTCTAACTCTTACAGCCTATGTTCTTGTTTGAATGATTTCTGGTTTATTCTATGAAATTACCACCATGAGTAATGCATGCTATTCATAAACAATTGGTTGTCTGATTGTCTAAATATCTCTAATCGTTCATGTGTTGTAGGAAGAAATATCAGCTATCTGTAATTTCTCTTTATAATGATTGCAAAACACACATTACTCATAAATAATTTACAAGTTGGCTCCCCGGGGATAGATAGATAGATAGTTAGTTTTACTTTATTGTTGCATATGTGATTTAGATGCTGGTGAGTTCTAAGATGAGAGGTAAGAACCTGGGCATCACATTGTGACTACTCCTTGCATCCTTTATCACCCTGCATGGTTAATTAGGCATGTGCATATCATACTTTAAGTCAAAAATACAAAAATATACACGGTGGACCGGGCCACAACTAGTAAAACCTTTTTTTTTGTTACTTGACCTACAGTAGCCGAACTGCAAACCGGACGGATTCCCTATACCAAATAGTCACGGGCTAGTTGGGAACGTTGATTGGGGAGAATCCCTTGCTATTGTTTCCTACGAATTTCCAGGCCTCAACAGTTTCTGGTGCTAGAAGGAGGGCTGCCAGTGCATGGCTAGCCGTGGAAACCTATTTTCCCAAGATTACCCCACCAGCAGATATTTGGAAGCTTTTGGCTTAACCCAAGTACTTACATGCTTTGTTTTTTCCCTTGAAGCAAGTAAGCCCAGTTTCACCTTACATTAATTCTCACTCAGACTCTGGTTAACCTTCACTCATGGCTGGTATAAATGCGAATCAGCCCAACCCACCGCCGGCTTGGAGAGCTATATCACCTTTGAACCTAACACCTCCTTTTCATAACCTACCTCAATATTTTGAGAAGTTTCTACCTAAGTTTGATCCCGATGAAAATATTGTTGTAGATCACCACTTGCAAAGTTTCTATTTAGCAATAGAAGGGTTAAGGGCTGGGGAGTACGAAGATGTTGTCTATAGGTTATTCCCACATACCCGTAAAGGAGCAGCAACATCCTGGTATTTCGTTTTTCCTGCAAACTCTATTCCTGATTGGGAGACCTTCGAAAGTATTTTCAGAAGTAAATTCATAGCCCAAAAGACACATGCCTCGCTGATGAAAGGTCTAGGTTTTTTAAGAAAAGAGAAGGATGAGAAGGTGCATCATTTTACTCAAAGGTTTTCAACATACCTAAAGAAATTTTCTGAAACTGATAGACCCTCAAACAAGGTCCTAATTGAATATTATACCTCAGCCCTAGGACCTGAGCTGGCCATGTTTTCCAAAATGAAAGCCAAACCTACATTGGTAGAGACTTATGAAGAAGCAGAAAGGGTAGAGGCTGAAAAGGAAAGTATAGAAGACTATCCCAAGCAACCTGAAGAAAAAACTACAGGGAATAGAGCCTTGTTGTTGTCTAAAGCAAAAGAGGAGCAATCACATGATTTTGACGGAATTCTGAAAATGATTTAGAAACTATCCAACCGAATAATAGATCTGGAGAAAAAAAGGGAAGTTCAGAAAACTTACAAACCCTACTACCAAAAAAGGGAGGATAGCAACCAATTGAAGATCCCTCCACCAAATTTAGCATCAGTGAATATAACAGAGGTAGGGGGGATAAATTCTGCACTTTTCACCAACAACCTCATTCTGAAAAGAAGTGTCCTCAATGGTTAAATTCAGTGACATTGGTTATGAATCAGCTGCTAGACTCTAAATTGACTAGCGACAGTGGTAAAGAGGACAAGAAAGACAAGAACATAGAGAAACAAGATAATGGTACCATGTTTTTATGGGATGGTGTTTCACTTTTCGACACAGAAGAGAGTACTCTTAAATCTGAATACACACCTACAGCATCAAAAGACACAGACCTAACAATTAAAGACAATGCAATAATTTCGAAGATTAAAAAATTGCAAAAGAATGTCAACAGACAGGAAAATGCTAATGTTGAAGATAAAACACCTAAAGTCACTACTATAAACCAATAAATAGAGCCAATCAATGAGCCTGCCAAACCTATGGAAGGACAGGTAGATGTTGATGAAGGGCACACTGAAAAAATTAAGGAGTTTAAAAAAGATGCACCCACAAAAAATCAGTCGGGAGAAGAAGGCAATTGGGAAGAAAAAGCTAAAACCCCGCCCTTTATTTTGACTCTAGAAATGCTGAATCATCATGTGCATAATTTTTTGGTAGATTCTGGGTCATCGGTAAATGTTATGTCAATTGAAGTTTGCAAAAATATTAATGGGCAGCCAGAGCCCACAGCTTGGGAAGTAGTGCAATTAGATAAAACAGGTGTCAAAGTAGTGGGAGAAATGAAGAATGTTCTCATACACTTGTCTGCAAATAACAAGATATGTCAATTTATTGACATTATGGTGGCTGACATACCGGATGGATATGGGCTTATTCTTAACCGAGATTGGTCTACCAGGTTAAAGGGTTATTTTGCTTCATATTGGGCTCATTTGTGGTTGCCTCTTAAGGGTACCCCAAATCAGATTAAAATTTTGAGAGAACCTTACATGAAGCATACTGTCACTAAGCTAGGAGAAGGTAATGAATATGCTAATTTAGTCCTGGGAAATTATCTGACAGAGCTTATTCTAGGATATCATACCCCAGGAAAGGCTAGTTCTATGATTGACGTTCAGTCTAAGCTCCTTCAATTTCCTCAGGCTAATAAGGATGACTGTAGACTAGTAGACATGGTTTCAATTTCAAAAATAGCACAACTAGACCATGGTTAGGTATCTCATGTCTACAATCCATCCCACCCCTTGACTCATTAGGTTAAAGGATTTTCAGGAGTGGGCACTTTTTCGTTTCTTTTGTTTTAATGATTCTGTACATAAATAATTTGATGATGTTTTTCTTTTGGTTTATTTCTTTGATGTTGTTTTTTCTTTTAGTTTAATGCTTTGCTGCTAGTTCTTTTGGTTTTGAATAAAGAGGAAAACTTTTGGTTGCAATGGAAACATCAGGGTTCTTAATTAACTGAAATCTTGAGCAAAAGACTGTGCTTTTAAAACATAGAATGTCTTCTAGTAGCAGTGTTCCTAATTGGCCATCCATTCATTGAATCCCTACTTAACCCCTGTAAATAACTCAGAATTAAGAGGTCTGGAATACTATTTCGAGGCTCCATCCATTTCACATCTAAAATGTCTAAGGGAGTGACAGCAAACGACCCATGGAAAGGAAGCAAGGTAAACAATATATCATATATAAATGATCCCATGCCATGATTTCAGAAAAGCTAAAAGCTATCAAGAGTCAAAACTCCTTAAAGAAACAATACATATCAAAGCAAAGTATCGAAAGCATGAATTTCAACTTGCCAAAATTTCCTCTCCGTCTGTGAGATGAAAAATAAATTCTTCTCTCACACAAAAGGACACTATGGATAGAGGAGCCTGAATAAAATTCAGAAAGAAAGGAAGATGGAGGAATCAAAAGAACTAAAGTTCAAATGGCACAAAAGTGAAGTTGGAATGGGAATGAGGAAAGAAGGGATAGTCTTGTTTACTATATGTTGCAATCCTGTGGTGTCCAAGCTGGAAACTACCTAAGGACGGGTAAAATAAATCTCACTTATTAGACCTCAAAAGAGTTATTCAGACTTGCAAATATTTCTGATGTTACCATTTCCCTAAGAATGAACTGCTTCTAAATGATTTAAATGCATGGGTTGGTCAACTTAGGAATACAAGCATCTAGGAGATTTCAACTTTTGAGCTAGACGCTCTTTTACTGGGAAGGAGTTAAGTCAGAAATATGGGGTTCACCAGGTAGTTGCCAATTGTTGCAGCTGCAACATTTTCCCAAAATTCAAAATTTTTTTGGGACCCTCCTTTTGCTTATATTGGTTTTATTTTTCTTCTTTGATTTGATTTGATGACTCTCCACAAATAATTTCCTAGTGCTTGAAACAATCCACTGTTTGTTTAAGTTTATCATCTCTTTGAATGTGTTTTCAAGTGTCTAAGTCAGAAGTTTATTTGCTTGCGTTCCCGCCGTTCAGGAGAAATAGCAAGCTTTATCTTTGATATTTTTCTCCGATGCATTTGTCTAAATCGGCTCACTTTTGGTTTCACGTTGGAACATCTTCTTACTTCATTCTCTGCAGGTTCGGACGGCAGACTGTGAAGTCTCCCGATTATTGCTTTGACTTTTCAAACCTGGCTCTATTATTTTCTCTGACCCCTGAGTTTTGGGCTTCCACTGTTACGGATGCTAAAAGCACTATCCTTCCAGTCATTTAGTTGATTTCTCCTCGGATGTAGACCTTACCTATTGTGGAATGATTTGTCCTTTATGTTTCCGTCATTGCGGCTCCTGATTCCGCTATCGCTCCGGTGATTAGTCTTGTGAGCTCCGATGCAGATGTCTCGACGGTTAGCTTAGTGGTTTTGCCACTCGACGTTGCGGAAGGAATTATTCTTACGACCTCTGATCCTTATGTTTCCGCCGTCCGATGTGTGTCGATTTTTAGCCGCGTTTCCGTAGTATTTTTTGTTTCTGTCATTGCGGCTGGGCAAAGCATTTGGCTTCCGATGTCAATGTCCTTCCGATTTCTGATTGGAAGTTTTCCCGCTTACAGCTTAGGTCTTAACTCTTCCGAATCCAATATGCCTAAGTGTTTTCGTAGTACCCATCGCCTATCAAGACCCACTTATGCGGCTGTGAATAGTTCTACCCTGCCGATGTTAGTGTTCTAAGCTGCCGATGAGTTCTTTGTTTCTTGTCGTTGGTGATTTCTTTCGAACTCGTAGGTAGATGGGATAGTAGTGTTGGCACTTGTCAAGTTTCATAACAGTAATGTAGCGCATGGTGTTTCTTGCTGCTTAGCCGTTGTGGTTGTTATAATTTAACGTGTTTTGATTCTCTTGAAAATATAGTCCCAATGAATGATTAATTGTCGTTTAATTGCAGGAGCGTCCAAGAGACTGTTCCGACTACTGTGGGGCGAAGTTCAGACCGAAACTGACAGGATCTCAAGGAGCGCAAGCCAATTCGAAGGAAAAATCAAAAGCAACAAAGGCACAGACCTGAAAGGTTTGTCAGTTACTCAGCGGATCTTGAGTGCACACAGAAAGGATAAAAAAGAGGGATATGAAACGTTTGAGGAACCGAAGGGTCACACTTTTGGGGGGCATCCCAAATAGTCTACTGTTTTAGTTTAAATATTTGAAAGTTAGAACTTACAGGGGATTTTTCCTAGTTAGACATGTAAAGAGATATTGTAAGAAGAACTACTTTTTTTGCAATAAAGAATTATTGTTTTCCTATTGGAGAAAGATTGGTGGGACATTCAAATGCTGAACTATTTTGTTTTTCCATCTTTTTGTCCATTAACTCTGAGATCGTTCTAACTCTTAGAGCCTATGTTCTTGTTTAAATGATTTCTGGTTTATTCTATGAAATTACCACCATGAGTAATGCATGCTATTCATAAACAATTGGCTATCTGATTGTCTAAATATCTCTAATCGTTCATGTGTTGTAGGAAGAAATATCAGCTATCTGTAATTTCTCTTTATAATGCTTGCACAATACCCATTACTCATAAATAAGTTACACGTTGGCTCCCTGGGGATAGATAGATAGATAGATAATTTTACTTTATTACTGCATATGTGATTTAGATGCTGGTGAGTTCTAAGATGAGAGGTAAGAACTTGCGCATCACATTGTAACTACTCCTTGCATCCTTTATCACTCTGCATGGTTAATTAGGCACGTGCATATCATACTTTAAGTCAAAAATACAAAAATATACACGGTGGACCGGGCCGCAACCGGTAAAACCTTTGTTTTTGTTACTTGACCTACGGTAGCCGGACCGCAAATCGGACGGGTTCCCTATACCAAACAGTCACGGGCTAGTTGGGAACGTTGATTGGGGAGAATCCCTTGCTGTTGTTTTTTGTGAATTTCCAGGCCTCAACAACGTCTAATGCAACGGGGTCAAAACCGAAGTGTTACATTCCCCTCCCCCTTCAATAGCACTGTCCTCAGTGCTCTACAGAATTTGAACAAAATGATACACTAGTATCACCTTAGTGTTCCACAGAATTGAACAAACATGGATGTTCCAACCGCATGGCATCCTCCAGCTCCCACATAGCCTCTTCAGGTCTGTAGTGCTCCCATTCCACCTTTACCTACCCTATGGCCCGGTTCCAGAGCATTGTGACCTTCTTGTCGAGGATGCGCATTGGCTCGATTCGGAACTCTCCCTTGGGTTCCACCTGAATCACATCCCAATTTATCACATGGTTAGGATCATGTGCATATCTCTTAAGCAAAGAAACATGAAAAACATTATGATCTCTAGTGCTAGTAGGCAATGCAAGTCTATATGCAACTAACCCTATTCTTTCAAGCACTTAAAATGGCCCACAATATCTTGGTGACAACTTGCACAACTTCCAAGATTCAACGAACTCTTCTTTTCCCTCACTCTGAGGTAAACATGATCCCCAACACTGAACTCCCTAATCACCCTATGCTTATCTGCATAGCTTTTCTGTCTATCCTGTGCTACTTTTAGATTTTGTCTGATCTTTATAACCTCTTGCTCCATCTCCTCGAGAAATTGTAGTCCAAGCACAATCCTGTTCACTGGGTTATCCCAAGTCATTGGTGTCCTACAACTTCTTCCATACAAAGATTCATACGGACTCATCCCCAAGGATGCTTGCTGTCCATTGTTATAAGCAAACTCTACCAAATGTAAGAAATCTTCCCACTTGGTTGGTTTGTCCATCACGTACATGTGAAGCATGTCTTCAAGAATTTGATTAAATCTATCTATTTTCCCATCTATCTGAGGATGGTATGCAGTATTGAATTTTAGCTTTGTACCCAAATCTGCAAACAACCCCTTCCAAAAATTGGAAGTAAACTTGACATCACGGTCAGAGACTATTGCTTTCAGCAATCCATGCAATTTTAAAATCTCTTTCATGAATATCTTTGCAATGTCATTCGTCTTATGTGTAGACTTAACCAGTATAAAATGCACTGCCTTTGTCAACCTATCCACCACAACCATGATGGAATCATGTTGTCTCCAAGTCATCGGTAATCCTGTAATGAAATCCATGGAAATAAATTCCCATTTCCATTTTGGAACTGGCAAGGGCTGCAACAAACCTGCAGGGTGTTGATGCTTAACCTTTACCTGTTGACATTTCATACACCTCAAAATGTACTCAACCATATCCTTTTTCATTCCTAGCCAAAAGTACTTCTTTCTAGCTATAGCAATTGTCTTCTGGTATCCTGAGTGACCAGAGTACAGAGTTTGATGGATTTCATCCATAACAACTCTCTTCAAATATGCTACATCTGGAATATAAATTCTACCTTTATAAGTGAGAATTCCATCTTCTTTCAATTTATATCCCTCATACCTCTTCTCAAGACTTTGCTGCTGCAATTTGTCTTTTACCTGCTCATACAATTCATCTCCAGCAACATGATTAACAATCTACTGCCTCAAATCTAATTGGCAAATACTAAGAGATGCCACATGCATTTCTTGCACCTTCCTACTGAGTGCATCAGCTACCTTATTCTCTTTCCCTTTTATGTGATTGATTTCAAAATCAAACTCACATAAAAACTCCTACCATCTTGCTTGCCTAGCATTCAGAGTAGGCTGATCAAACAAATACTTCAGACCACAATGGTCTGTTCTGAGCTCAAATCTTCTACCCATCAAGTAATGCCTCCACATCTTGAGAGCATGTACTATGGCTGTAAGCTCTAGATCATGAGTGGCATAGTTCTTCTCATGCTGCTTCAACTTTCTTGACTCATAACATATCACGTGGTTGTCCTGCATAAGGACTCCTCCAAGCCCTTGTTTGCATGCATCGGTACACATCACAAAATCCTTCTCTGGATCTGCAACTTTCAATACAGGTGCACTGGTGAGAAGATTCTTCAACCGCTGGAAACTTTCTTCACACCTCAATGTCCATTCTAAATTCATCCCCTTCTTTTGCAAAGAATTGATGGAATGTGCAACTTTGGAGAATCCCTCAATGAATCTCGGGTAGTATCCTACAAGTCCCATAAAAGATCTTACATCTGTCACATTTCTTGGAGTATGCCAATTCATACTAGCTTCAATCTTTTCAAGGTCCATTGGATATACCTTCCTTTGAGATAATGTGACCCAAATACTGAATTCTATCTCTATAGAAGTGATACTTTCTCATTTTTGCATACAACTGGTGCTCCCTAAGCAATTGCAATGTCAAACTGAAATGCTCTTCATGCTCATTCTCATTCTTAGAATAAACAAGAATGTCATCAAGGAAAACAAGAACAAACTTGTCCAAATATCTGTTGAAGACACTATTCATAAGGCACATAAATGTAGCTGGTGCATTTATGATACCAAATGGTACCACTACAAACTCATAATGTCCATACCTTGTTCTGAAGGATGTATTATGGATTCCTTCATCCTTGATTCTCACCTGATGGTAACCAGACCTCAAGTCAATCTTGGAAAATACCCTTGCTCCCCTCATTTGATCAAAGAGGTCATCAATCCTAGGCAAAGGATATTTATTCTTCACAGTAGCCTTGTTCAACTATCTGTAATCAATACATAACCTGAGTGTACCATCTTTCTTCTTTACAAATAGATTTGGTGCTCCCCAAGGGGACACACTTGGTCAGATATATTTCTTTTCCAACAACTCTTGCAGTTGCATCTTCAATTCTAGCATCTCTGGTGTACTCATCCTATAGGGTTCCTTGGACACTGGTGCTGCTCCTGGCACAAGTTCAATTGTGAAATCAATGTCCCTCTTTGGAGGAATCCCTAGAATCTCATCAGGAAACACATCCATGAATTCCTATAACACCTGATAGTCCTCCAACCTAGGAGTTTCATCTCCTGATGTGTCCAAAATGTGAGCTGCATACAACTGGCAACCCTTCCTACATAACTTCTTTAACTGCATTGTTGAAACCTGCTGTACTGAAATCCCCTTTGGAATACCTTTCACAACTACTAGGTTCCCTTATTCATTCATGCATTCGAAAGTCTTACTGTAACAGTCAAGCTTCACCCTGTGAGCTTCTAACCAATCCATTCCAATGAGAACATCATAGGAACCAAGTGGTAGAACATTCAGATCTACACAAGTGACCAATCCATCCATGACCAATGGACATTTATCTGCCACTTCACTGACTTTTCTCTTAGTTCCAGTGGATAGTTGAACTAACCAAGACTTCCTATGCTTTACTTTCTTAAAAGCACAAATCTCCACTACTCTAGGAGTAATGTAATTGTGCGTACAACTAGGGTCAATCAAAATAGAAACATATTGCTTAGCAATCTTACCTGCTACTTCAACCATAGTTGATTGGTGATCTTATTGGTGGTCCTCTAGTGCTGCATAAATCCTAGGGACTACACTTGCTACTTGACCCACTGTTTCTTCTTCTTAAATGTTATAAGCTAGCCTTGCACTCTCATTCTAGAGTGGACAATTTTTGCGCATGTGGGGTCCCCCACATTTCCAACATTGGAGTGGTCCTCTATTCTGTTGTGGATCCTTAGGCTTTTCTCCTGTCACTCCAACTCGTTTACTCGTAGCTTGGGATGGATGCTTCTACTGATTCCTGAAGTTAGAAGGTTTGAAACCTTTCTTTCTCTGGTCAAAATTCCTGTTCTTCTTGTCCTTCCATGCCTTATGGTAATCCAGCTTACTTTTTCTTTGCTCATAGCAATACTTAGCCTTCCTTATTGCTTCTTCAAGAGTTCTAGGTTCATAAAACTCAATTCTATCTTTGTAAGACTGAGGTAATCCACTCAGAAAGCACTGGACTTTCACTTTTTCATCTCTGATGTACTAGACATACCTCAACAGCTCCAAAAACTTATTTGCATATTCTTCCATGGTCCACTGTCCTAATATTAGTTCATCTAACTCCTTAATCTTGTCATCATAATATATGTCAGAGAGGTAATTCTTCTTGAAATACTTCTTGAACTGTTTCAACTTAAGTGTCCTTTCATTGATCCTCTTTACTTGCTTGAAGTGTTCCCACCAAATGGATGCTCTTCCATTCAGATTGAATATGGAAAATCTTGCCTTCATGTTTCTTGAATAGTCATGCACCTAAAAGTACTTCTTTATCCCAAGAATACAAGCTTCATCCTCTTGTCCAATCTTTACTTCACCATCAAATGAAGGAGGCTTAGCTTTCTTAAATTCATCCCAAGAGCGATCCTTAAGGTATCTCTTTATTTTTCTTCTATGAGAAGAAGAATTGGAATCCCCGTTGGATTCTTCAAAGTCAGATGATCCACTAGAAGTCCTTCTCCTTCTCCTAGTGCTACCCTTACTACCTTCTGGTCTTGTTGTACCTCATCCAGAGTCTATCTTTCTTTGCAAGTCTATCAAACTCTGCAACATTGTAGCATTCAACTGATGCTATTCTTCCTGGGATTTGATCAAGCTTCTCATGGTGGCTGCAACCTCGGATGGTGTCCCCTGGAATCTCCTTCCATTAGAATCTATGTCATCATTTTCATTACGGACATTTTCTCCCATGGCATCTTCTACTTGCTCGTAAAAATCCTGAGCATCATACCCATCATGGGTTCTCATGACTGAACCACCTCTGGCTTTACCACACGTTTCACTCTAGAGTACTGCTCTTGGAAGTTATCTAAAGTTCTGCAAATGTGTTAGTAGCAAACTATTAGATGCATAACATTAACATAAATTAAAACTACTTACCTTTTCTTCTAGAAATTTTATAAAACAACAATTATGCCAAAGCACAATATTTTCTCCATTTCATATTCAGCTCTGTGACCACAGACAGTCTGCTGAAATATCTTCTCATCTATTTTTCCAATTCTATGGTGGTCAAAACAACTAGATTTTTGATCTGTATCGGTGAGAAAAACAACTGTGCATCGGGTGCATAGTCCTTTGTGCAGCCGTAACGACGGAAAGTGATCTTCCTACCGTTTTCCCAGGAAAACATCTAGACTTCCGATCGGCGAGTTGCTTGTCTAATTCCTTCCATGTATTAAGCCTACAATGGTCTATTATCCCACGTCTATTCGTCAAGAGAATAACCTGTTAGTTTCCCAACTTTCCGCAATGGAAGCCAACAATCTCCTTAAGTCTTTCGCAGCCGTAAGTCTATCGGTGGTCGAAAGCACTAGTTACTGCGGCGTCAGAGGGCTAGTTGACTAAGCAGGTGCAACCGTGGGTCACCTGCATTGAACTTTCTCCGATCGGCCATCGAATATACTAACATTCCCTGATGGCCGGTGATCTTGTGCCTTAGAGAAAATTTTGAACTTTCTTCTTGCTTTTCCTTCTGCGGCATTGGCTCTTCCATCTTCTATTCATCAGCTATCGAAATTACTAATCATTGCAGCATCAATGGTTGAAGCCTCTATCCGTCGGAAGGATAGTTCACTAGCTAGCCACAACGACGGACCTTCAACCCACTAACTTCATCTGACATAGCTCATCGGCAACTGAGTTAATTAGGCGTCGGTGAAATAGTTCCATCAGTAGCCACAACATCGGACTCCATCTTTGATCTTCTTCCAATCGGCAGCCAAATATACTAAGGCATAACTTGATCGGCATCGGCACCCTCTTCTCATTGGAAGGCTAGTTCTCTAGGCTTCCGAAACGGCGATGCATGAACCACTAACTTCTTCCGATAGCAGACAATTTCGGGCCTTAGAAAATTTTTTAAACTTTCTTTCTTTATGGTGTCAATGGTCGGAGGACTCACCCGTCGGACGCATAGTTGTCTAGCCATCCGCAACGGCGGGTGCTCGATCAACTATTTTCTCCCAACAACATCGGTAGTCTCATCAACTAACCTTCTTTCGGTGCATCAGTGGTCCAAACCACTAAGTTCCACCGATCGTCGATGGTCTCAACACTTAATTGAAATTTCGAAACTTTCCTACTGTCGGCAATCGAAACCACTAACACCGCTGTATCGGCGTTTTAGTCCCTACAGTAACTGCAACGGAAGACTGAAAAACCGCTAAATTCTTCTACAGTGTTGGCGAACCCAACATCTATTTTCCACTGATGGCCAAAATACTTAGAAAATTTTCCACAATTTTTCTCCCAACTGTCCTCCGTCGGGTGTGCTTCTGCCTAGCTCTTCGCTACATCGAAATTCCTTCCCACTAAGTGTTCTGATGAACCGATCATTCAAACAATGAGACAAATTTGTAAATTTTCCAGTCATTCACTGATTTCTTCCTGGGCAGAAGGAAACATGCCTCTGCTAACTGGTATTTCATGGCCCGTAGAGGCCCATGCTGCAACCTGCAAGCTTTGATACCACACTGTAACATCCCCGACCCTCCGACCGACGAAGAGGATGCTACCATGGCCTTAACCATCCAGGAAACCATCCCCATGAACATGTGCATTCATAAAAATTGAAAGGATGAAAACAAAATGCATTAAAGTAGAACATACGCAGATACAATTGTTTATCATACGCAGCGGAAGCAACATACATTCATACAATCATTCAACATGTTCACCATATTCATTAACAGTAAAATGATTGCAGGAGTAAAATAGACAAGATTACTTATCTTATGAATAACTCGCTCCACAACTAGCTATGTCGCTACAACCTTCCACCCAACCATAGGCTACCATGCTCCTAAATCTCTCAGCAATGCCACCACCCCCGAGCTGGGCATGATTCCCCAAGGAATAAGGAAAAAGCAGGCTTACACATAGCCAAGGATAAAAAAAACATAGCCAAGCCAACATAGTTGGGTTTATCAGACCATCAAGGAGCTAGGAAAGGCTAAATGTTAAGCTGGTGAGCCCATTACAAAGCTAGGAACACCTACACCAGAACTAGCCTAACTTCTAAGACACCCACACACGCCCAACACAAGGAATCGGTCCCTTGTCTGCTACATAGTCCCTCAGGCCTTGACTTCCCTTCTAGTGCTATTCAGGGGTTGTGGAGAAGAAATCCATCCCTCTAGCTTTGTCTGTGTGGGTTCCAAACACACCAGGTTTATCAAGCAACCTAAGCCCCCATCCCTGCTCCCAGGACAGTCCGAAGACCAACCACTGCATACACGCAGTCACACAAGCAATTCACAGCTTGGTTAAGGAAAACAAATCCCGAGTTGTTCTTGGCCCTATCGTGGCCAAAATGACTCCAAAACAACGCAACAGTCCCAAAACATATTAGCGAACACAGTTCACAATGTGGGGAAAACAACAGTCCCTCTTGAATAATGAAGCAATTGGAAAAGACTTACACAGGACACTTTGGGGAAGAAGATATGGTGTCCCAAAATATAGAGGGAAAACACACCAGATTCCACTCTGTGGAAAAAAGTAAATGACAACCGATAAGTGGCTCCCCTCTTGGCTGCGTGAGATCCACATAAAAGATGCCTGTGCATGAGAATGAATAGACTACCTTCCCTGCGTGAGGATGAATGAAAAAATGGAGAGAATGTGTAGTCGGAAGTGCATGAGTGTTTCGGCACCATCATGGAGAGAGAGTGGAGAGTCCACTTCCTTTTCCCAACATGAGGTTTAATTTCTGGTGAATTGTGCGTTTGGGAAAGGACAGACAATCCTGCCACACTCCACTCCCATCCATAACCTCCCCAACTAACAGCAGTAGTTCTTAATGGTGGAAGTTGGGTAGGAAAAGGGAAGGTGACACATGGCTTTTTCCCCATTGGTTCATGGTTTAACAATCCCCCCCCTTATCCTTGGGAAAATCATGCCCCTTCTCAATTTAGTTACCGTGAACATAGCTGGTTAGGTTATTTAATTAAAGTTGCATATTTACATGATGACAAAATTAATATATGCCACATGCCCCTATATACCATCGGTGACAATTTCAATCCAAAACATAGCATAACAAATCAATGGTGGGTCCTTGGCCCTTAGCTCCGCACCATGATTATTTAATATATAGATCATATACGTCTAATGTAACGGGGTCAAAACTGGGTTGTTACATGCGCTATAGGTCATACCTACGGTTTCAGTTGTTCTTGTGGTATTTTGTGATCAGCTGCATTCACAACACCTCGTCATCTTACGACAACAATTCTTCGATCTCTTGGATTAACAACTATCATCTGGACATTCAAGTTAGTATTTTGATTTGGGTTCAAATTCTATGCAGGTTTAGGACCTATGATGGTCATACCTATCAACTTTGTTATCAACTAGGGACACTAATCTACATTATGGTCCTTCACTTTACAATATGAAAATGTCTTCGCAGGTTCCTAGAAATATCTAGCATAGTGACCTAGGTTTCCACAATTATAGCATGTAACTTGACCTATTCCTCTGTCAAATCCTCCCCCTCCTCTTCCTCTAAATTTTCCACCACCCCTTCATTGAGGGTGTGGTTGCTACGAGGGGTAATGATTCTACTAGAATTGCAGATGTTATTTATTCTATGGCGCATACTGGTTCTAAGTTGCATAGGGTGTCTGATGCGGGTTTTGATACTGATTTTGTGGGATAGGTACAATCTGGTAGTGCACTTGCGCCTATTCATCCTGAGCCTACCCATCATTCTTCGTCAAGTAGGTGTTTACCATTTTTTCCTTTAAGAGTTGGTATGCTCTGTGTTAAGTCATGAACTTGTTTTCTTCGGTTTTATATTTTGCTTGTGATTTTTGTTTTAATTTTGCTCATTAACTTACTTTCATGAAATTTTGATTTAAAGTGAAATTTTGATTTTTGCCTTTACGTTTTTATTATTTTTTGTTTCCTTAGGTTCTGAAGGGTTCTATAGGATATATATTGATTAAATAATTCACAAATACACTCTAAGAGGAAGGTTTACCATATAAACCTTCTTTAAAATGGAATTAATGACTAAAAAAGCGCCAAATTTGATTTTAAAAAATTCTTGTAGCGCAACGGCTAAAATTTTACACTACGACACTACAAGAATATCGCGGGCACTAAAATTTTCGGTTTTCACACCAAATTTTCTCATGATTGTGCTCCTGGATGACTAATCACATGTGTAGACAGGTTTTGATACATGTTTCATCAGAAATAATCATGCAAACAGGTGTGGTCTGTGAAGTGAAGGAGATCGTGGCAATCCGAAGTTAGATCTCAGCAAATCATGACAAATAGAGGAACAAGCTGAGATTGATGGGAAAGAGTTTCTCCACATAGGAATTACGAAGCTGGAGGTGAAGTGGAATGAAGACAATTGCTAAAAATCCAGAATTTGCAGTCACAGAGGGAATTTAGGGTTTTCTCAGCGCGCCAGATGGAAGCAAACTGAATACTTGAAGACACATGGATAGTTAAATTTGACAATCAGATAGTCCAAGGATTAATTTTAAATGTCTGTAGCAGGCCGGGAGTGAGGTATTCCGCGTAAACTTGGTCATGGCTGCTAAATTGGGGGATTTTCCATTAAGGCTTGTTATGTTAAAATTGATTAAGGAAAACATAAATTTATGTTTCTAACAAACTCCCTACGATGAGATATCAGTCTAAAAGGTGTTAGATGTTTTGGAAAATGATAAGTTGAAAAACAACAGTTACATTGAACAATTTCCCTGTCAAGACAAGCAAATATGGTAGGGTGAAGGTTTGTACTGTTTGTGGTAACCAGGGTTTCACAGATTTACTTGTTACCTGTAATCAATGCAATGAGTTAGCTGAGCATGTCAATTGCATGTAGACCTTGTCTGATTATGTGCTAGAGGATGATTGGTTTTGTGTTGAATGCAATATGAAGCAGAAAGTTAGCACACATAAGATTGCTCTCATATCATCTCATCCCTTATTTAAAAAATCACAATCTAAATCTAAGAAGCGAGCAGTTGAGAGTGCTAATGCATAATCCTTATTGCAAAGAGATAACTCATTAGTGGCATTAGAAGGAGCCAAGGCAGCTATTTGTGTAGAATCACAACACATAGATATCTCTATGCATTCCAGAGGTTTTATGGCATTTAGATGAGCATATTGGATGTGAGTTCAGTTCAACAGCAGCTTTGTTAAATATTTTTGGCACTCGGTTGAACTAAATTACGCAACCCTGGTGCAAAACATTTCCTGCATTAACATTAGAAACAGACTGTTAAAAATTAAGAGAAAACAACCAAGGAGAATCAAAGAAAGTTGACTGTCAAAAATATAAAAAAAAATTGAGGGAAAAAGGGCTGTTAGGTCATTAACAGGGTCTTAAAATTACACAGAATTCAGCCATTGGAAAGCAGATGAAGAAAAGTGGGAAGACCAACAAGGCTAAGCCCACTGAGCTGAATTGGATAGACAAGTTTCCAGGTTGTGTAGATATTTTTGAGAATGCTGGATGGTTGGATTTCTTTAAGAAGATTGATGGCTATAACACCGAGGTCTCTCATAAATTTGCTCAACGTTTTAACCAGGACATGGTATCATTTGATACTCTAAAGTTTAAGTTGACTATGGAGTTGGTCGCTGAAGCAATAGGAGTCAGAAATGAAGGAGAGTTGTGGTTCAAAAAGGTGCCTTTTACCTTCAATGCTCAAAGGTATGTTTTACCTGGCATTATTCCATACTGGAGCAAAGGAGTGCTCATCCAAAATTTTAGAGATGAATGGGTGGAGCCCATCAAAGAGCTACAAAGCTAGGTTACCTGTGAAGGGAGGTATGCTTTTGTGTTAAAATACCATTTCAGGTTCTTATAGCACCTGGCTGGTGAATCAAGGATGAGTCTCCCCTTCTTCTTATTGAAGAGTTTGCAAAAAATGTCAAGCAGGATTAAAGAGCATCATGACCACAATGCACATTCCATCTTCCATCATGGATTGATCAAGCTTATTATTAGCACTGCTCTGCAAAGAGAAGGAAATACATGGGACTACTTTCTCTTTTGGTCTGGTTTCCAAATTAAGCAGGAAGAACAGCCTACCAAAAAACATGTGGACAAGGGACAAACCCTAATTACAAAATTAGGTCAAAAAGTCAAGTCTGAAGATAAAAAATGTGTAAAAATTGAGGAAGTGACAGATCCTTCAAAGGGAAATATTGAATCTCAGCAGCCTTCAATTGACAGTAAAGGAAAAGGTTTGCTGATTATTGAAAAGGAAAATCAGCCTATGCAAATTAAAGCACTAGCAGAGGCACTTATAGATGAAAAAATTGTTGTCACAAAGAAGGTTACAGTAGAGGAAGAAGATACAAAGGTCCAACAATGAAGCCCAATTACCATTTTATTTGAAGATGAAGGATATTTGTTAGAAGGGGATGAGTTGATAGTCAATGCTGAGTCTAAGGTTGGCACACACAGGGAATTCTACAGTCAAGAGGAGCATACAGTAAGGCCAAAGAAAAAGAAGATCAAGGTTAAAGCTATGGAGTTTTCCACAGTTAGACATCAAGGAAAAAGTTTAAATATGATGGGAGAGCTTGCCTTAGGATGGAGACCCAAAACCAGACACAAAAACAAATTGAGGCTGAACATGAAAAAGCTACTAAACCCTAAGCTAAACATAAAAGAAGTAACTATGCTTGATACTTCTTCTTCAGATGAAAATATAGAATCTAGCAAAGGTGATTACAAAGTAAAGAAAGCATCGAAGTTAGTAGAAGAGTCCAATATCGCCGAGACTAAACTATCAGCTATGTTTTTGGAATTAAGAGATGAAATGTTGAAGGAACAACAGAAAGAACAAATGGAAGCTTCTTATTCAGAAAATAAGTTGTTAGTGGATGAAAATGCACCTGATGAAATAGAAAATCAAGAAAATCCTAGTGTTCATGGTGTTTCTACAGAGCTGTTGCATGAAGATGAGGACATCTTCAGAAATCTGAATATCCCATGGCTGCCTAGTGGGCTACAGAATACAACAGTAGACAAAGATTTTGACTCAGACAAGGAGAATTTGCAAAAAACCATCAAACAGTATAAGCATCAAATGGAGTACATGCAAGAAACAAATGATGGTTTAATCTTAGCTAACAGAAGACTCAGGGAGGACTTAGAGGAAGTGAATGATCATTACCAAGAGCTTACTGCAATTTCCAAGGAGGCCCTAAAAAGGAAAAGAAATACAGATTTACAGTGTGCAGAATTGAAGCTGACTATCAAAATCCTACAGCAGCAAAATAAGGAGCTTACAAGAAGGTTAACAGATATGGAAGCTGAGCAGCAAAGAGCTAGGAAGAAGGCCCAAGATTTAGATAGAATAGTTTTATTGGCATAAGCTGCTAAAGACCTTTGAGTATTGTTAGTTAGGCAGTTACTTGTTATGTTTTTTTTGAGAAATACTTTATTTTGTAAATTATAATTTTGACATTATCCCATCAATGAGTAGGCTAAAAACAGTTAGGGTTTAAACCCTAACTGAATTTTGAAAAAACAGTATTTAGGGAGATCAGAAAGAGAACAAGGGGTTCAATTTTTGGCTGGCTTAAGGAGGTCTTTGACTTGTTTATGAGCTAAGTAGTTAAAATATCATGTGTATTTGATGAAAATAATTATGAAATATATGATCCATATTACCCTTCAGTCTATGTTTTGGCTTCATTTTTAGCTTGTTTAGCTACATGATTGATAACTTCATTGCGGGTTTAGTCTTTACGCTTGTAATGCTTATCAGTTGTGAATGAACTTCAAGGTTATATTCTGTTGGTAAATGGTTATTATATTATGCATCTGTGTTCTTATTTATTTATGATTTAGTTCCTGCTTGGATTATGAATGTATTCCCTTCAGTCACCAAACTCTACAACCAGGAAAAACTTTCAAAAACCCTAAACCCTAGTTTTGTTTGATTGAATATTTGAGATTGTGTTGGCTTGTTTCTTTGTAGCCTGGAAACAATTTCTGGCACAAACACTCTACAATATTTCTCTTCATGACCTACTAACATAAAAAATATAGATAAAATGTTTGTTGGGGTACTTACATTCTTTTGTAAGTATATCAAGTCCTCATCACAATGTCCTCTAGTTGGGTATATGCAGCACCAGGGTAGTTCGTGGGCATGCAATGGGTTTGCCGCACCTGATGAGATATATTTCATGTAGGTCGGACAATTATCCTTGGTGTGTCCATCCATTCTATATTTTGTACACCATAAGTCTTATTATGCTTCCTTTCCCTTCTTGTTGTTCTAAAGCTGTATTGTAAGATTAGCCAGCTGCGACTGAATCTATACCATTCCTGCGACACTATCACTAATTCGAAAGGATACCATCTTCATTTCCAATTCTATACCTTCTCTCTGTGATTCAATATTTTGTTGCATTAATGGGACTCAAATGTGTGATAATAGTGCAACAATAAACCACTCTTTATGTTGTACATCCGACATTTGAAAACTTACTTTGTCCATAAAAGTTTTAAACCTCTAATCAAAGTCCCACACTGACTCTGCTAATAATTGTTTTATCTCCTTAATATCAGTGATGCACTCGGACTCAGACTTAGGTTTTCTAAAATCACAGATCATTGTGAGTCATATCTCTTTAAGGGTCCTCTGTGGTGTGCCTGTATGTACTATACAAAACTTCATAAACTAGTCTCGTGCATGACCCCTCGAAGTTGTGATTATGTGTGCTTTCTTTAGTTCTGTGTTATGGACTAGGAGAACCATCCAAACACCTTCACAGATGAACCAATGTTGCTCTGGATCTTCTGCTATATTCCCATTGAATGTGGGTAACCTAATATCATGCATGGCCATTGAGTTGACAGTGAGGTTATCCAATGAATAATTTAGTGGAGGTGTAACCTCCTCCATGCTAGTTGTGGTACTAACACTATTAGTATGAACAAATATTTCAGGAGATGAGTCTCTAGAGCTTACTTTTGGCAATACGCAGGCTGTGATGTAGTTGCATCCTGATCTTGGTGTCTCCATAGACTCTTTGGATTGTGCTGCTCATTCATAAATCGAGCTTAGTCCTCCTCTTTGTCACAAGACCATTTGTCTAGCTACGACTGAATTTAATGCTCACTTTCTTTGAACAAAATAGGAGTTTTTCGACCCTCCTCTATTTGTCTTCTTTTCCCTTATCTGAATATCCTTCCACTTATTAGGACTCTAGGTTCTAGTTCAGGTTCTGTACTTCCTTGGAATATTTCAGCTCACAATTTCCCATTTTGGTTATAGGTCATCTGCAACATAGTCTTCCTTCTGGGTATGCGACTCAACTAATCAACTACAAGATACCCTTCTCATAAGATAACATCTGTATCCATGTGCTGATGGATAATAAGTACCTTCTTCATGCTCCTTGGAAAAATTTTCTTTCATCCTCACTATATGAGGTTATAGTCTCTACTGCAAACCCAGTAATATACCCTTTCAAAATACTATCGACCCAAAAATCAATAGCTCTAGAGATGGGGTTACTTACACTGATTATCTCATGAACCAAATGATCACTCCACTCAACCGCTTCTCTTCTCTAGAAATTTATTTCCTGAGTTACCAACCTTGAAAACCAGTCGTGCAGCACAATGACAAACTCTACAGATAATATCTCATGAATATCAGTGTATATGTACCATTCCAACCAGCTATTTTGTGCTCAATCATGATCCTACGTTTTCTCCTTAAGTGAATGCTAGCATCTTAGAATCCAGCCAATATTCGAATTCGTTCTTTGTCGAATGCCACAACATTTCCCTTGACTCAGATGATTATGTGCCCAGGAAATAGAACAATTTGTTGTCCTAACCTTCCTTCTTGTCTCCACTCGAGGTTAAAAAACAACACAATACCAACAAAACACCAAAATACATTGGTCCAACGGAGCAAGCTCAGTCAGCAAGACCCGCGAGGCAGGTGTAGTCTCACATGAGATATCTTAATGTGTAACTTCTAGAACCATGTTTCCACAATTGGAAAGGGATTATAATCCCTTAGCGCGTGACCAAGGTGCTCGACAGAGATGGAGGGATGGATTCTATAACTGTGTGACATATGTGCAACTATGTGCCATAGCATGAGCACAACAGAACCTTGTCCTTGCAACTTAACAACTGGTACAACTGTGCAACACAATTAATTCCTTACTCCTAAATTGACAGTGTGTGACTTATATTGTAGCTTAACAACTTAAGCATGAAATCATACATAAAATATCGACCATGCTTTAAACATTCATTCATTTACTAATTGGTAATATTGCGACATATATTCAATAACAATTGTAAGCAATACAAAGTAAACAAACATCCACATAAACATTAAATATTCAACTTTGATAGCTAAAAATCCAATTATTCATCATACAAAAACACACGAAGTAATGTGGAAACCCATCTAGGAAAAACCAGCAAGGTTCTCTTCATGTGGCATGAGAAATATGTATAGAACCTTGCAGTATGTGACTTGCAGACTATTCTAAGATATATCTAATTCACTCACACTGTTCTCTCTCTCATACTCTCTGGTTTATCCTTATATCTACTCCTACTGATCTACACACAGCCTAGATTGACTCTTTTACTTTACTATTTGCACACTTAGCTGCAGATATGTGGCTCAAGATCCTTCTACAATCAAACTCCTCTCTGATCTTTTACAGTACCTCTACTATTACCAGATCTTAATGAAGCTAATTGAATATACTTCTTGAATATAACTCTCCATGATAACCCTTATACAGAGCCGGTTCCTCCTATTTATAGCATTTACAAGACCGCGTAGGGTCGACTAAGTACAAGTCAGTTATTACACATATAAGTAGTTAGAAAACATATTTGTTAAATTAATGATCGCCCATACCTAGCCACCAAAGTCCCATATTACATTAACCATAACCATATCTAGTTTCCAAAATGTCTTTCAGCCTATTTCTACAGGTCATAACTAGCCGCAAAACTGTCCTTTATCCTTCTGCTGCTTCGTCCTTCTACAGCCTTCCTTGACTTTCACCTATCCAACTTTAACTCCTAGATTTTTAGCATTAAGCTAGCATTATATTAGGATCCTTTAACTAAGAGAATAACAAGCACAACAATCAAACACAAGAGACAATGAACACAATGTTTTTCCTTGGGGAAACCATAAATGGAGAAAACCCTGCAACTTCCTTAGAGATAGAATTAGCACCAAATAGAAAATCCCAAAATAGTAATATGATCTCTGGACAACAGTAACCTCTTTCTTCCTAGCCCCAGTGTCTTCTTCTTCGTTAGCTATGTGATACAACTAAGTCTGAGTGAGTGTCTGATAAATAGATAGGCTAGCTCTCTATTTATACTAATTCTCAACTTTACAAAACCCTACTTGGGATGACTTCACTAGATGAGTGTAACAAACCTAGTGCCCCGGAACTACGGGGACTTTAACCCTTGAACAATAGGAGGGATACCCACAATGACTTGACATGACTTCTTTACATTATACATCCTCCTGATAGGAACATCGATGCATGACATGACTCAAATACATTATAGACACTTCTCGGAATAAACATCGGGGTACAAGACATAAGATATATAAGTGAATACATTCCGAAGTTACAAATACATCAACACTCCCTCTTAACTAGGAAGGTATTCTTTCAACACAATTTTCATCACTAGTCTTCTTCTTTGTATCAATTGGATCATCCCGTCATCTTCATCTTCAAGTTCTCTTCATCTTCACATTGTATTCATCTTCAAGTTGTCTTCTTCGTCTTCAAGTCTTCTTCATCTTCAAGTCACCTTCGTCTTTAAGTCTTCTTTAAGCCATATTCTTCATCACAGGATCTGGATCATCATAATTGCTGGGTCATCACTGCTGGATCATCATCACTGTATCATCACTTGATCTGGATCATCATCAAGTCTGGATCATCATTATCGGTGTTATCTCAGATTGGTGCTATCTCTTGATTCTTCTCATCACATGAAGTTCTACATAGCTAGCCCTTTTTCATGTTGGTTTTAGGCCTACCCTTCATGTAGGTCTTCAGCACTTATATCTGACCCTAAGTCAGAATGGCCCGCCCAGCTCTTACATCTGACCTCATCTTATCAGAAAGGCACGCCCAACACTCACATCTGACCTCATCTTGTCAGAAGGGCCCAACACTCAGATTTGACCATGTGTAAACACATCATTCTAGAATGGATCAACACTTACATCTGACCTCATATTTTCGTAAAGGCTGTGCACTTACATCTGACCCCGTTTTGTTAGAAAGGCCCATCACTCACATCTGACCATGTCTAAACAGATCGTGCTAGAATGGCTCAGCACTTACATCTGACCTCATCTTGTTAGAAAGGCTCTGCACTTACATTCGAGCATGTGTAAACACATCGCATCAAAAGGGCTCTCAATCCTATACTAAGGATTCCCAGTAACTGACCAAGTGCCTCCATTCTCCCAGACAATGGCATCAGCCCTTATATCTGATCAAGTGGGAACACATCCCTCAATCAAATCAGAATGGCCATGCACTCACATCTGATCATGTAAGACTACATCCTACAGTCATATCAGAATGGCCCTTAGTCCCATATTGAGTATTCCTTGTAACTGACCAGGTTCCTCCATTCAAAGAATGAAATTCAACCCTTACATCTGATCATGTAGGAACCAATCCTATAGTCAGATCAGAATGGTTCAGCACTCACATCTAACATGGAAGGAACCAAATCCTCTCACCATGACAGAATGGATCAGCCCTTACATATGACCATGGACGGAACCCAATCCTCTCACCATGTTAGAATGGCTCTAGGTCTCATCATTTCCCCTTGGAGGGAACCTCGATTTGGGGACCACCAAGCTTCTCCCTGAAGTACTCAAACTTCACTCTAGCTAATGGCTTCATCAACACATCATCTATCTATTCGACCATCATAACATACTAGAGCTTTACCGTTGTTCTCTGCACCATATCCCTGATGTAGTGATACTTGGTCTCGATATGCTTTGACTTGTCATGGAACACAGGGTTCTATGACAACTTCACACAACTTTGGTTGTCTCAATATATACAAGTAGCATCCAACTGGAGATCAAATAAATTAGACAATATATTCCTTAGCCACACTGCCTCGCAACTAGCTGAACAAGCTATGACATACTTTGCTTCAGTTGTACTTAGTGCCACACAGGACTGCTTCTGGCTAAATCAAGAGATCACACCTGATCCCATATTGAAGCAACATCCTGATGTGCTCTTCCTATTGATGGAACTGCGAGCCCAATCTGAATCAACATAAGCCTCTAGGTTAATCTTCTAATTTTCCTTGTACTTGAGCCCATATTCAACTGTACCCTTCAGGTACCTCAGAATATGCTTTGGAGCAATCAAGTGAACATGTCTTGGATCTATCAGGAAATGGCTCAAGGTGTTCACACCAAAGCAAATATATGGTCTTGTGTTTGTCAGGTACATCAAGGACCCAATCATCTGATGATACATCGTAGCATCAACCGATTTTGATTAAGCATCACTCAATAGCTTCAGGTTCAATTCCATAGGTGTGGTTATGGCCTTGCAATCCATCATCCCAAATCTCTTTAGAATCTCTACTGCATACTTCCCTTGTCCAAGGAAGATTCCATCCGCATTCTACCACACCTCCATGCCTAAGAAATAGTGCATCATACCCAAGTCTTTCATTTCAAACTCGGTAGCTGTTATCAACCCGAATGGCACTTCTCTGTCCGAGTGCTGATAATTCATTATGTTGGTACACAAAAGGGCATTTCAGGATTGAAGTTTGCCTAAACACTATAGATGGGCATGACATGAGATGCATTTACCCTTCAACCAGCTTTCCATTTTATTTTTATATGTGTTGATTTTCGTACGTGACTATCTCCATTGAAAATCATGTACATATGTGACTATCCTCGTTGAAAACTCACGTACATATGTGACTACCCTCATTGACAACTCACGTACTATACGCAACTATTCCCATTGCAACCAGCGTACAGATTTATACACAGGTTTCCCTTAGAGAAACTCGCGTGTCATATGTGGGTTGCTAGTATCAATAGTCGCATACACATCCATTCGACATTAAAAAATATAAATCATGATTAATGGATATTAGTTGAGAGTTAATCATTAACCATCTCAACTATCTCAACCTCCTCAACCTTCGAAACTTCTCTATTTTCCAAAGTATAAATAGAGGCATTGGGGAGGGCATTAATATAATCAATCTTTGAGAGCAAAGTTATGCTAGTGTTATATCTTCAGAATTATTTGGAGCAGCAGAACATAGAGTCCTTTGGTTGCAAAAGATTCCTTGTCTCAGACGTTGGGTTGTACACTTATCTCATTCATTGATTGTTAATAAAGAGAATTCTTCTTCCAACTTTGTGTTGAGTCTCTTTCATGTATCATGGTTGATTAATATATTTGATTAAGCACTATATATGTTGTTTATCTAACCCATCATATATACATGTATAATATTGTACTTGTAGAATTTTCTCTTTGCAGGTGAAGGAGGTGCATCCCTGAAAGCTTTGGAGAGAAGAAGAGTAGGAGAAGACAAATCTTGGATCAATCGTCGGTAATCAGGTGAGTCCAACATTTCTTCCTATTTCCTTTTTATACTTTAAATCTGATTATCTGCAAGTTTTAGAAGTAAGTTGGTAACCCCAGACCCTAGGTTACAAGGGTGTTTATTCCTGAACAACAGCAGCAAGTTTCCTCTTCGTATCATAAATAAACCCATCCATACCTGTTACAAACGGATCATCCACATACAGTAGGAGAATCACTGGATTTCCATCTTCAACCTTGTAGTAAAGGTTTGAATCTGCTTTACTCTTGGTAAATCCCAAACTGGATAGGAAACCATCAATTCTTCTGTACCATGTATTGGGTGCCTATTTCAAACCATATAGGTATTTCTTCAATCTACACACATGAGACTCCCTATCATGTGTCTCAAAACCAAGTGGCTGCTCCACATACACTTCCTATTCTAATACACCATTCAAGAAAGCAATCTTGACATCCATATGTTGTATCTTCCATTTCCTCACTATAGCCAGAGCAAGTACTGATATGATGGAAGTGTATCTGGCTACAACTGCAAAGGTTTCTTCGTAATCTATTCCTTCTTTCTGGGAGAAACCACGAGCCACAAATCTTGCTTTATATTTCTCGATGCTACCATTTGTAGCATGCTTGATCTTGTAGATCCATTTGGAAGTTACAATGGACTTCCCTTTTGTTTTTGGGAAAACATCCCAAACATCATTCTTCATGATCGATTGATACTCTTTGATCATAGCATCCTTCCATTCTTTCCATTCTACCACTTATTCATAGTTGAAAGGTTCTTTATCAATAATGTCACATAGCAAGGCTACATAACTGGAGCAGGACCTAGTTCTCTTTCTTCCTCTAGGTGTTTCTTCTGAAGCTCCATATATTTTTGCACCTTGGATAATTTCACGTACCCAAGCAGGTTTCCTCTTCTGAGGATTCTTCTCTTGAGGTTCAATATAGGTTCTTGAGGTTCTTCAAATTCTCGATCTGCTTGTTGAATTTTTTTGTTCATGGTTGTGTCATGAATTTTGGGTGCTCTTGTTTCTTCAGGTTCTTTAGTTGGTCTCTTCCTATATTTGATGTAGTCTGAATCTTCATCAAATGTTACATCTCTGCTACTGCCAATCTTCTTGAATCCTGGGAAGTATGTTTTGTAAACCTTCAAGATTTTAGAGTATCCCACAAATATACCCTTCTTTCCTAAAGGATCTAACTTCGCCCTCTTTTCTTTCAGAATATGTATGTATACAGGACAACCGAATATTCTGAGATGGATGAATTTTGGTTTCTTACTGGAGAATACTTCTTCAAGAGTCTTCTTCTCGAGTCTCTGTGTAGATTACAATTCTGTACATACACCGTTGTTCTGGTAGATTCTGCCAATAGATGCATGGTAAGATCTTGGTCATGAAGCATGTCCCTTGTTGCTTCCATGATCATTCTATTCTTTCTTTATACAATCCCATAATGTTGTGGATTATATGGATTGGATAAATCCCTCTTAATCCCTGATTCTTTGCATAGCTCTTTGAATTCATTTCATGTGAATTATTCACCATTATTTGATTGAAAGGTCTTGATCTCCTTTTAAGTGTGGTTCTCGATCAAGGATTTGAATTCCTTAAACTTTATGAATACTTCATATTTGTTCTTCATAAAGTATATCCATTCCTTTCTAGAAAAATCATCAATGAAATAAACATAGTATACATACCCACTTAGTAAACTGGATGACATTTGACTGCATACATCAGGGTGGATGATTTCCAAGATTCCTTTTGCCTTGCTTTCTCTACTTGGAAATGTCTTCTTTGTGTTCTTCCATTTCACACATCCTTTGCATACTCATTCATGTTTTGTATGCATTTATGAGAGACCTTCAATAGCTTTGCTTGCAAGTGGTAGTGCTCTATAATGCACATGTGCAAGCCTTCTATGCCAAATATCATTTGGTTCTACCGAGTCATGAACCAAAGCTTATTCTGGTTGGTCCTTCAATTTGTATAGTCCTCCTTCTTGTTCCCCAATTCACTACTACATCATCGAAATACTTTCCCTTTGGCCACATGAAGACTTGGCCATCTACAAATGCAACCCTCATTCCTTTTGCATTTAATGCATATATGGAGAGGAGGTTCTTCTTTATTTCGAGTACAAAAAATACATCTTTCATCTTGATAGACTTTCCAGAGTCTAGCTTGTATGAGGATTCACCAATACCTTTTATTAGATATTGGTAGTCATCTCCAAGTTTCACCTTGTGAGGTGATTCATGTTCAGATAGTTTCACAAAGGATTCCTTGAATCCTGTAATATGTTGGAAGCACCACTATCTATACGCCTATCATTGCTTCCATGTGTGATAGTTCCCGTGAGAGCGGAAATCAGAACATATTCTTCATCACTTGAAGAATCATCACTGACTTGTCTGTTTCTATTTGTGGAAGGTTCATCATCCTCTGCAGCATGAGAATGATGTCTTCTCTTGTTTCCCTTCTTCTTGTGAGAGATACTTTTGTTTCTAGGACAATCTCTAGCAAAGTATCCTCTTTCATCACATGTATAGAAAATGAACTTAGACTTATCTCTAGGTTTTCTAAAGTTATCCCTTTTATGCGATTACTTACTTCTGTTGTGGCTAGATCTGGTTTTCTTGGATTGTACTGTGAGAGCTTGATCTTCACTTCCCATCTTTTCTTCTCGAGATGCTATCTGAAATTCTTCTTGAGAGCATTATTCCCATATCCTGCTGAACTTGACTAACTTCTTTCTGGCAAAGATCCCTTGAATGAAAGAGTCCCATGTTCTAGGGAGACCATTCAAGGTGGTCATTACAATCTCTACATTCTCTACTTCTTCATCTAATGCCTCAAGTTGCTATTTTATCTGGTAGACCCTTGTAAAGTAAGACTGGATGGTCTCTGCATTCTGGATCTTCACATTCTTCAACTGGTTCCTCAAGGTCGTCTTCTGATTTATGTTCTTTCCTTCAAACAATTTGGTTAGGGAATCAAACACAGCTTTAGGTGTCTTTAGGGNGATCCTTGATTGAATCAGCAATAATCCTCTTTGCCATAACCAACTTCTTCTTGTGTAAGGCCTTAGCCTCATCTCCCTCTGGAACTGGAACCTCCTCATGGATATAGGAGTCCAACTCATTTTCTTCCAGGACCAGGAAGATCCTATACTTCTAGGCTCGGAATTTATTGTCTCCCTCAAGATTTTCATCAAGCTTGGTATGATGAGACATCTTAACTGAGAACCTCAAATGGAAATACAAAATATTTAGATCGTACTAGGTCAAGATGTCAAATCTGGATTTGGAGCTGAAATTCTCTAGTGTTGGTTCAGGAGCAGATTAGGTTTTTGCTTTTCCATAGTTATGCCCAACCAAATTCTGTCATGTTGACCTCTAAACTTTGATTTTGAGGAGGAGATCAATCCGAGCTTAGGCTCACTGAAAAATTCCACTCCTATGGAAAGCCCTAATTTTCGGCAACAGTGTCGTGTCCAAAACTGAAAAACATCAGAATTAGATTATGCTTCAATAGAAAGATGTGCCTTGTGGAGGAGAGTTAGTCCAACCTTAGTTTACAAAAAATATATTGAGAGAGATCCAAAAAATAGGAACCCTAGTTCCCGTAGCTGCACAGTGTCTTCTTCTCAGGTTAGCTCTGATACCATGTTATATTTTTAACATTAAGATAGCATTATATTAGGATCTTTTAACTAAGAGAATAACAAGCACAACAATCAAACACAAGAGACAATGAACACAGTGTTTTTCCTTGGGGAAACCATAAATGGATAAAACCCCGCAACTTCCTCAGAGATGGAATCAACACCAAATAGAAAAGCCCAAAATAGTAAGATGATATCTCGACAGCAGTAACCTCTTTCTTTCTAGCCCCAGTGTCTTCTTATTTCTTAATTATGGGCTACAACTGAGTGTGAGTGAGTGTGTGATAAATAGAGAGGCTAGCTCTCTATTTATACTAATTCTTCACTTGACAAAACCCTACTAGGGCCAACTTCACTAGGTGAGTCTAACAACCCTAGTGGCCTAGAATTGTGGGGACTTTAACCCTTGAACAATAGGAGGGTTACCCACAATGACTTGACATGACTTTTTTACATTATAGATCCTCCCGATAGGAACATTGGGGCATGAAATGACTCAAATACATTATAGACACTTCCGAGAATAAACATCGGGGTACAAGACATAAGATATATAAGTGAATACATTCTGAAGTTACAAATACATCAACAACATATAAGTAGCTATAAAACATATTTGTTAAATTAATGATCACCCATACCTAGCCACCAAAGTCCCATATTACATTAACCATAACCATAACTAGTTGTCCAAATGTGTTTCATCCTATCTATAGAGGTCATAACTAGCCCCAAAACTGTCCTTTATCCTTCTGTCGGTTCGTCCTTCTATAGTATTCCTTGACTTTCACCTATCCAAATTTAACTCTTCTACCTTCCTCTTACATTGACTAAAATCTTCCTTTCCTTTTCGCAATGATCCTTGTTCTGACTTTCTCTACTCTACATTTGCACTTCTTCATTTTCCTACTTTTCTTCCATCATGTTCCTTCTTTTCATCCTATGCTTGTGCGTCATATTCTCCCTTGTGCACTTTTCCTGGCCCAACACTTTAGTTGAATCCAGCCAGGCCAAAGAAAGGAAGGAAAAAGGGAAAGGTAAGTTTCCACCTACAATGGGGAAAGAGGAAGATAGGCCTACATGCTTGCATTTTCAAAAGAAAGGGCATGAAGAGAAAAATTGTTGGAAGCTACATCTAGAACTGAAACCGAAGTGGTTTAAGGATAAAAAAGGAAGCAAACTGTAGCCACAGTTTTTGTTCAGGACCTTGGATCAGATTCTGAGGATGAAACAAAGATAGAAATCATAGGTGTGAAAGGTAAAAATCTTGTTGGTAATAATTCTACATTGGATCTTCATGTGATTCTACATCTAAATATCATTATGGTTCTAAACATAGAAAAATAAATTCACTATTTCACATAAGGGTAATCACTAAACAAACTAAGATCGACAAACTCATAGATAGTGGATCACAAGTTATTCTAATTTTAGAAGAAGTAGTTAAGTAGTTGGGATTAGTAACTAAACCAAATAAGAAACCTTATCCACTAGGTTGGGTATGCAAAGATAACATATTGCAAGTAACAAGAAAATGTGAACTCAGGTTTGCAATTACATCCAAGTTTGTAGATGAAGTTGAATTTGATGGTGTTCCACTAGATATCTGTGAAATTTTGTTTGGAATCCCATATTTATATGATCGAAAGGAAATATTCTATCGAGTACATAATCAGTATCATTTTTTTATTAAAGGAATTGAGTACATAGCACACTTATATTCATATAAAACTGACAAATCATTGGGAACTACACAACAATTAAAAAGGGTTGTTAATGCAAGTCATAATTTGGCACTTATGTCTATGCAACTTAAGGAATAAAATAATCTTAAGCTTGAAGAGGAAGTTTCACTGCATCACAATACACCTATTTTGGTTGATAATGTTCCTATGATAAAGCATAACCATGATACAAGTACAAACTCTTTCACATGTTCAATGTTGGTATTCATCTTATTACTGATCAACAGTATATGGTTTATTCCTAAAATATTGAATGAATATTTTGTTCAAAAAGGAGTTAATGTACTTAAAAATATCTTTGTTTTGTTGATTATTGTCATGTTGATTCATATGTACATGTTCCAAGGATGGAAAAGTAATATAGGACAAGTGATACGAACATGTCTTCACTTGATTGCAGGATAATTCCATGCTTTTGGTGCTCCAAAAGATTTTGAGTAGGGAGGTTTGATCAAGGAGGATCATATTACCATCAATCAGATTTAAAGTCTTTAAAAGGGAAATAAATGCTTACAAAGTGGAATATCTCATCAAAATATTTTCATTGATGCTCGCTTTGTGAAAAAATACCTCCAGATGCAAAAGATATTCAGGTTTAAAGTTTCGTAAAAAATGGTTAAAGTGGTTAAAAAAATAGGGACAATTGTTAAAAAAATGTGTTTGGGGGGCTATGGGAATTGAAACCAAACCTTGTAATAAGGCCACCATGACCCCATAATTTTGGAAAAAGGGGGGTAGTCAAGGTATTAGCCCTCAACCTAGCCAACATCGAGGCCCCCCCTTGGTGTTTAAATGGATGCCAAAATCATAATATGTCAAACCAAAATACCACCGAACTATATCAAACTTTATGCCTTATACAAAGTCATGCCATGAAGAGATTGTATGCAACGTGGTAATATCAAACTTTATGACTTATCACATATCAACCGAACAACAAACAAACATGTCAAACTCAACATGGTGTAAAAAGAATTGAATATGCAAAGGTCTCTAGGATTGAACCTGCGTCCTCCTCCATGCTTTCCAATAGTCCCACAACACGCCATACCATTACTTCATTCCAGGTAATGGGATGATATAATTTTATATTAGAGCGGAGACCAAGCTACCAAATGAGCATGTGGCCTCATGGCCCGTGCCCCCAAGACCACTTATTTGGTCTATTTAAAACAACAATTTGATGCAGCAGGGTACAATTTTTGGACATGATTTATTGAAGGGAAGTACATGCATGGATCCCGAGGTGCAAAAGGCCATTAATAGGCATGGATCCTAAGGTAGAATCCTTACACAATCAGCACGGTTTTGTCTTATTTGCTGAACCTTTTCTCGATTTGAGAGCCAAAGGGGGTCTCAAGTGAATAGGTTTGAGTTTATACTCATTTTTCTCGATTTTTCTAGAGGAACACATTGGTGCAATATGGTTTTTTGTTTGAGTGATAGCATCATAAGTTTCTGATGAATACACATTTTGTAAGCATTTGAAGATTTTATCTATCGACCTTCGCATTTGGAAGAGGCCCAGAAATGTAGCCACGGGGTTTGGTGAACTCTGTTACCAGTTCTCATCCATTTATGGTTTGGTTAAATTATTATTTGCTTATGTGTTTGATGGATGCTCTTTAATTATGCATTTTAAAGGTTGTTTGTGAGTATTTAGACATTTAAAAATACACATGCAAATAATGGTTATAAAGTTCCTTAAGTCAATTTCATATCATATTTGATATGCAACATTTTCATTTTTGTTTTTGTTCATTTCTACATCCACGATATACTTGGGTTATTCTTTTCATGTTATACTTCTTTTCAGTATTGTGATTCCAATGCGCTCCAGTTAGTGTTTGTTGTTGTCATGAGCATTTGAATTAAGATATTTTATAGTCGTTGTTTGCACATGCACTAATGATGTTCTTAAGAGAAATTTTGGACATATAGGCTATGAAAAATAAGGGGTTAAAACTTAGAAGTGACCCCAACGAAGATGAAAATGTGACATAATATGAGCGTGTTCGTAAATACCACATAACATGAAATGAAGAGTATTTTTCATCCATTGGTTTGCAAAATAAGTAGTTACTCCTCGTACCTTTTCACTTCTATGCATACTTCATGAAATTTTCTATAATCTATTTCATGATGTATAGGTCATATATGCTTTTCATTCAAATTGGTAATTTTTTTTTCCTTATAGGGGAATGTTGGATTCTACAAAAAATGATCATCAGAAACAAAGTGCAAGCAAAGAAAAATCACAGCCATCCCGTAGAAGCCAATTCCTTGGTAGATCAATACATAGAGATGAAGTTAATGATACTAATGATAAACTTCCTCATATATCAGATGATAATGTCCAAGGTTTGTATGAAAAAGTGGCATGCTTTATAAAAACAGGCTTGCGAGAGCTATATTGAAAACTGAAGAAAAGATTTGAAGGCTCATCTGAGGGGATTGGTGACCTAGAAAGTGCCACACATGTTGAGGAGATTGTTGATCTAACTAGTGACACAATTGTTTAGGATATTGGTGAGCTACCTACTGCCACAGCTGTTGTATCCAATTATGATGAACTAATTAATCCTTCTTCCTTAGAAAAAACACCAATTACATCTCCTAAAAGGAATGTGCTAGGAGATGAAACTACTATATCCACAAATATGGGTGGTTTTTCAACGCCCAAAACTAGTTCTGAATATCCATCACCTTTCATCAAAAGACGCAAAATTATTCAAGGATTGTATAGGAGCACACTCAGGGAAGAAAAAGAGAGAAAATTAGTTTGGAAGAAGGCTTACGTGGTCATGGTAATAGATGGCCAGCCTATTGGACCAAATGATTCAAGGTGGTCCATAGAGTTGAACATGAGAATAAGATCATATTTTTATGTTACCAAATCCAACTTTATAGATCAACATACAAGAAATGTTGATTTAGCAATCCAACAAATGGAAAATGTTTTTGAGATGGTTGGTGGTAGGGTTTCGGTGAAATATTACAGTTATTGAATGAGACTTTTGATCAATAATTTTAGGCATAAATGCAGGAAATTAATCTTGGATGGAAGAGATAGGGAGATCATATTGACTCCTAGAAAATGGGAATATTTGAAGGAAATTATGTGTGCTGAAGAATTTTTGGAAAAGTGTGCCAGATGGAAGAAAGGAAAAGATATTGTGAAGGGTTGATATTTTTTGGGTCAGGGATGGTTGAAAGACAAACAACACATATGTGTAAGTATATGGTTTCTTTGTTGAGCAGTGTACATTGTGTTCTGCATTTTTTATTTGTCTATATTCCCAATACATTGTGCGTTGACAATAATTGTAGGTTGAAGGAACTAATAGAGAACCCAATTTGAGTGAAATGGCTGATCAATATGTGGAATACTTAGAAAATTCTAAAAAAGAGAGGTCCTTGTCATCTGTTCAATTCAAGAGAACACAAACAAGAGGGCCATATACTGTTGAAAACATTAGTGATGATTATAACATTACAATGGATTGTTGTATAATTGGGTTGTTAGAGAAGATGTTGACCATATCATCCTCCATTGAACCTCTTGTTTCTGCATTCAAATTAAAGAAGGGAAGGAATATTGATTCAAATGAGGTAAGATAATTATCATTCCCTTCCAACCATTTCTTCACTTGATATGTTAATCTATGGATGTTATTTATCCATTTCACTTCACTCACAAAGCCTCTCTTTTTTAATGTAAATGTCTGTCAATCATAGGAAAATACCATAATTATGGGTGGTGCAAGAATATTGAAAGACCCAAAATATAGCCATGAACAAGCAAAGGTATGTGCTAAATCAATTGGTATACTATATGGCATGAAGCCTTATATCTTAGAATATTGTTTAATTGGTATATTGTTTTGGTTTTCACATCGCTCAATAATTCCAGGTGGGGCATGAAGTACTCTAAGAAGGTGAAACTATTAAAATATTGGATCCATATGATGATGCTATTGTCGGCATTGGATGAATTCATTCACATTATTTGATCCATGGAGTGGCACTTGGTCCTAAAGATGAAAATGTCAATTTCATCAATGTCACAAGTAACATCTCACTTCTGTATGTAGTATAATTCTATTGGTTTTCTTATACAAGGGTGTTCAACATTGTTGGGTAACTCCATATCTTCTCCTTATTTAGTATGTTGGTTTGAAAATGATTACTTTAGTGGTATTATATGATATATATGTTTTATTGCAATCACTAGAATTGTTTCATAGTTTCTTCACTTTTGTATTGCATAGTGTTATACATAGCACATATATTTTTTAAAACTAAAATTCTTATCAAAGTGTTGAATCAATGTGTATGTGATAGAACTTGATTTTTCCTTTTGCACATTTATAATTTTATTGCATGTACAGTTGTTATTGATTGTCCTTGGATGCTTCAACCTTAACATAGGTACCTTTGGGAGTGTTAAGGTGAAAGAAATGAAAATTATATTATATATGTTACCACGTTGTTTTCTCCTTTACGTATGCTAGTTTAACTTGTTCGTTAATTTATTACTATTGTTATTATTTATTTTTCTTGGATGATTCAACTTTAACATAGGGACCTTTGGGAGTGTTAAGTTGAAACCAATGACCTTCCTTATAAGATGATGATATAAATTAGAATTATTGTACAGAACACCTATGGACTATATACCTTGAGAGAGAAGATAAAAGTTTGACCCTTGGTCTTGTGGCTAAAAGGGTTGTTTCCCCACCTTGATTGTACAACTCTATCTTGTGGGTGAAAGGGTTGTATTCCCACTTTGTTATGACCAATCTTGTTGACCTTATTCCTTGTGTTGAACCTTGTTGGTCCTTATGCTAACGCATCCCTCTCTTAGTGTGGTACCATAACCCTTTTATAATGATGATTTAAATTTATTGTATGTGATCCTTTTCATCCTCCTTGAGGCCACTACTATGTATGGAAGTGTGGCACAGTAGGATGGAATGTGCTAGAGTGTTGGTTAAGGCTTCCTCTACACATTTGAAAGGAGATTCTATTTGCTTGATGTATGACTATCCTAAAAGACTTTCATTTATTGCAACAATGGTATTGAATGTTTATCCTCATTTCTAGAAGTTTTTGATTAATACCTTGTAGTCTGTATTTGTCCAACTCTTCCCTATAGCTACATCTCTCTCTCTCTCTCTCTCTCTCTCTCTCTCTCTCTCTCTCTCTCTCTCTCTCAGGTGTTTCCATTGTTTTTTTATTGAATTCTCTCCTAAGAGAAAAAATGTGATCGTAATATATAGCTGAGTATATAACGAAAGCTCTAAACCACATTGTTTTCTCCTTTACGTATGTTAGTTTAACTTGTTTATTAATTTTTTATTTCTGTTGTTATTTATTGTCCTTGGATGCTTCAAATTTAACATAGGGACCTTTCGGAGTGTTAAGTTGAAAGAAATAAAAATTATGTTTTTACTTTATCTTGCATTGTCACGGCTGTACTATTTGTGTTTCTGGTATTGTTTTAGAAATTTATGCACTAAAGTACAAAATTTTTAATTTTCTGCTCCAAACCCAACTCTGTGTACTTACTAACATATTATAGATGCATGTTCTACATGATTTAAGCAAAGGATTGTGTTCAACAAAGGACCAACTGAATATGGGAGCCTTAACCCATCCAGTCATACACGAATCACCATTGTATTCAATTGTTTTTTTTTTGTCCATTTATAATTCTATTGCATGTGCAAGAATAAAATTATTCTAAATATTTTCTATTTGAGCAGGTTGAATAGACGACACTTTTTTTTTTCATGCAGACATTTATTCAAGGAGTTGGTGCATTTCCTGCTCTGGTGAGTGACATGTCTATATTTTTGCTTCTACTGGACTAAGTAGGGTACTTGATTCTTGTTATATGTTTTTGTAACTTATCTAAAGTTTTAGTTGAGTCATTTACATGTGTCTATTGCAGCTCTAGTTGTTGATAGATTATCACAAACAGTCACTTTTAATGTTGGTGTAATTAGTTTTGACAAGCACAAAATGTTACAAGTGGGTAAATGGGTTTTCCGTGCCTAGGATTTTTTCTAAATTGAATGCATTTTTAGCATTATCAAATACATAATTTCATTTTTTTCAAAATCTTGTAGAATAGTTGAATTTGTTACTAATATGTTGTAGAATTTTATAGATGATGAAAAAATTTAAATACTATAAGGTGCAAGGTATTTTTTCATTGATTGTATCATACAACAAGATACAAACCTTATGTCGGCTATGATGTCTTCGTTGGGCTTGTGAAGGTATTGAAAGGTCTAAACCACATTTTTTTTCCTTTATGTATTCTATTTTACGTTGTTCATTAATTTATTACTATTGCTGTTATTTCTTGTCCATGGATGTATCAACTTTAACAAAGGGACCTTTGGGAGTGTTAAATTGAAAGAAATTAAAATTATGTTATATATGTTACCACATTGTTTTCTCCTTTACATATGCTAGTTTAACTTGTTCATTAATTTATTACTACTGCTGTTATTTATTGTCCTTGGATTCTTCAACATTAACAAAGGGAACTTTGGGAGTTTTAACTTCAAACAAATGAAAATTATATTATATATGTTACCACGTTGTTTTCTCCTTTACGTATTCTAGGTTAACTTGTTTGTTAATTTATTACTACCACTGTTATTTATTTTCCTTGGATGCTTCAATATTAACACATGGAACTTTGGGAGTGTTAATTTGAAACAAATGAAAATTATGTTATATATGTTACCACGTTATTTTGTCCTTTACATATGCTAGTTTAACGTTTTCATTAATTTATTACTAGTGTTGTTATTGAGTGTCCTTAGATGCTTCAAATTTAACACAGGGGCCTTTGGGAGTGTTAAGTTGAAATAAATGAAAATTGTGTTATATATGTTACCATGTCATTTTCTCCTTTACATATGCTAGTTTAACTTGTTTGTTAATTTATTACTACTATTTTTATTGATTGTCCTTGGATTCTTCAACTTTAAACCAGGTACCTTTGGGAGTGTTAATTTGAAAGAAAGGACATTAGTTATCTCTAAGAGAGAAGATAAAAAATTTACCCCTTGTCTTGTGGGTAGAACGGTTGTTTCCCCACCTTGATTGTACACATCGATCTTGTGTGTATTTTCTTGTGGGTGAGTCTTGTGGGTCTTGTCTATCAAATAGGTTTTCTTATCCCTTGAATTTAGGCATGTCTATAGCGAGCACAATATGAGTGCAGACTGTTTATCCAAGGAAGCACTTAATATGAAGGTTGGTGTTCTCTCCCTATTAGAACTTTCAGAAAGAGAAATTATTGAGGAAGGCTTGATACATCTCTTTTAATATTTTTTTTCAGTATTTATGGCATATTTATTTTTTCCCTTTTCGAGTCTGGGAATATTTATCCTGTCCTCTTGTATTAACTGGGGATACATTCTTATTTTTATCCTCCTCGGGTTTGTTTGTTCCACCCAAGATTCCTCCTGAATAAATTTTCTGGCGTCATTCTGTTCTCCCCGTGGTAATGTTTTTTTAGTCTTTATTTGGGATTTTAAGTTTTCTCCCTCTCCTTGGGAAACTGTATGTTCTTCTTCCATTTCCTCATAAGTTTGGAATGGATTTATGTCATGATATTGTGCCAGTTACCTTTTATTCATTTTGAATATCAAGGAATAACTATTTTTATTTTGAAAAAAAGATACAACTAGTATCCCTATACCACTTATTTCATGAATGCTTTATATGTTTTCAAACAATCCTACCTACCCACCTTAACGTACCTACCTACCCTTCATTATTATAACAAATATTATCAGGAAAAAGTTATCAATTCACAGTAAACCAAGAAATTTACCTGGGATTTTGTAAGGGGAGAATGTGATGTTTAATCTAGAGCTACAAAATTCATGGCATTCCTCTTCAAGAGCCTCCAAGTTCTCCCCAATGGTCTTTTATCCATGGAAGCACTAACAATTAAATACCAAAATTCTAACCCCTCAAAAATCGTGAATAAGCATCACAATTTCCTCCACGGGTATAAATGGTGGCTAAATAAATGCACAAAAATTTCCTCTAGTCCCAATTCACAACTAATTTCCCCTCAGAACCCACCAAAACTCCTCTGCATCAACCAACAAAAAATATTTTGCATTGTTACGGAGAAAAATTCCTATGGCTTGGGGTACCACAATAGACAGAGTAGTCACAGAATTCAATCCCTTCCCATATGCATGAGAGATAAAAAATCTAACACTAAAGGATCTCAAAACATACCTTATCTTGGATGGTTGATGTAGATCCCCGTTGAGATTTTCCAATCTCGCTTGTGTTAGCAATTTTCTCTCTCAATAATATGCAAACAAGAGAAGCATGCTATATAATTGTGTTATACCTACTCTATCATATATAATCAATAATGTATAAGCAATTAAAAGAATCCATGGATTAAATATTCATTTAAATGCACATCATTGGACAGGAAAATATATTTCTATTAATATAAATCAGAGATTACAAGAATGACAACCTCTGTCAGCACGTCTGCGAACCGGAGAAACTAACTCCTCCACCTGGGCCTCCACCACTTCAATCCTCCATCTCTCGATAGAAATATTACAAGCAAAGGAAACCTTGGAAAGAAACAAAGTGCTCCAAGAGACAAAGGGGTGCAGACTCAAGTATGATCAAGATATGGCAACAATGGATTATATTTTTCTTGCTCTTCAATTCCTCTTTCTTTAATGTATCCAAAGGGTTCCTTATATAGCGCTTCAATGGGGTAATGGAATGTCACATCCAAGTGATTTCAAGGCATATGGAAGACAAAGAGACAAGTGACTCATATCCACATCAAGGAATACTCCAAAACTATTTGGCATTTTGCACACATCCTGATGTACATGGGTTTAAGGGTCATATCCATGTATATACGCAAGAATGGGTTTAAAAGTCGCGTATGGAAAATAATGCATGTTTTTAGGGATGATATTGGAAAAATCAAAGATATAAAAATGGTCCATGTGTTTCGAAGAGTCTGCAGAGGGACATGGAAGGCCATAAATATGTGATCTACCATGTGTGGTAAAATCAGCTGTAACAGATGCCCCCTACTGTGTGAGGATAGAGGGGTGATCCAATGGGTGAAATACATTATAAGTCCATCCTAGAAGTGGAGTGATGAAGAACTAGGTGGAAGAACCAACCATCCAACAATACAATACAAATATATATGCATATGACTGTAAGTACATACAGCAGTCCCGGATACATAAGAGTACAATGGCCATGAATAGGCATGATACAAAATATGACATGTGTGGTCATCACCACATACAATATAGATAGATCAAAATCTCCACGATGAATATATACAAAGGTTCATGATCTCCATAATGAGTGAAGATATCTGACATACACTGGAAGCAAGTCACGAGAGCTAAAATCTCATGAACACTGGCACGGTGAAGGAGGTAGCATATCTAGAATGCCACCAATCTAGAAATCCTTATACACAATCCATTATGAGTACATGTACTACTATGTGAATAATTTTAGGATTATAAATCCTCCCTTGTCCAAATTTGGTCATATGTCTAAATTAGGAGTCATGTCTAAATCGGGAGTCAATCCAGTCTATTTATAGTCATTAGCACCATTGGTTAAACTTGACCTGATTGGGGCACATGTTTCAGTTACCAAGTGTGGGGAACACTAATTGAGACTCACTGCGACTTATTGCACTTGATTGCATAAGTTTAGGAGTCTCCTAGATCAATCCCTACAATTTAGGAAGCAACTGGTAGTGCCGAAACCAACCAAGGTCAGTTCACCTTAGTTAATGACTAGTCAAGCCAAGTTAGGAGTCACTTACATTCAGTTCTAGCCCTCTACATTCAGTTAAATAATGGTTTAATTAATTGCACACATGTGGGGTTCTTTTCTCACCTACCACAGTCAGTTAACCATTATTTAATATTAAATGTAACACTTGGTTGTGTTTTACAACTCCGGTTATGATTTAGACAAGGACAGTTAACTACTGGGTCCTCCAATTGTGATTTAGACAAGTCTTGGTTACCTACAGTCAAGTAGAGTCATCAATTCGAACTTCCTCATGTGGATTCGAATTGCTTGTGGCTATTAAAGCCATTTTACATTATTGTAATTATCATCTGAATTACTTTTTTGATTAATGAAAGCATTCACAGTTGCAAGCCTTTTGCACTGTTTCATTCTTCAATTGCTGAGTAAATTGTGAGATCTTCTTTGTGATTTGTGTATTTGTCTACAGATATATATGCTCAAATTTACATGGTATCAGAGCCTCGGTGGACAAGACTCCTCTCCTCCTCAGATCTCCAACCGGATCATTTTGTTTGTTTGATTGTGTGACAAGTTATCATCTTTTCTACAGCATTCGCTAAAAGAAGCCTCTAATTCTCATTGCATTCGCTACAGCAGCTCAGTCTTTCTTATTGCATTCAAAATGGCTCATCCAATGGAGCACCTCACTCCCTTCAACTATCACCAGTGGAAGGATGACATGAAAATATTGCTCCGTACCAAGCATCTCTTCAGACTCATTGAAGAAATAGAGGAAGAGCCAGAATCAGATAAAGACAAAGCTAAGTACATGAATAGGCTTGATGAAGCCCTTGGACTCATGATCTTCTCAGTCTCTATAGATCTTAGATTTCACATCCAAGACTTGGACACTCCCAAGGAGGTTTGGGACAAGCTTGCTTCCTTGTTTGATAAGCATGATGAGATGAGGATCCATCAGCTAGAAAATGATCTGATTACTCTCAATCCAACATATTTCGAATCTCTAAATGAATTCTTCTTAAAGTTCAAAAGCCTGATATATCAGTTGAAGCAATGCAAAGTAAACAAGGATGAATATCAACTCATCCTTTCTATTCTCACAAAGCTCAATTCATACTACTCAGTGTTTGTATCCATTTTAATGTCCCGGTTTTGACCCCGTTACATTAGAGGTATATGATGTATATATTGTAATGATCATGGTGTGGAGCTAAAGGCCAAGGCCCCTCCATTGATCGGTAATGCTATGTTTTGGATTTAATTGTCACCAAAGGTCTATCGGGGCATGCGGCATATAATATGTTGGCCATCATGTAAATATGCATCATAATTAATTAATGGACACAACCAGCTATGGTCACGGAAACTAAAACGAATGGGGCATGATTTTCTAAGGATAAGGGGGGTGAAATATTTAACCTATGGACCAATGGGGAAAAGCCAAATGTCCATGAGAAAACCCATCAAACTGTAACCTACCTTTCTTGTCTTTTTCTCCAATCATTTATTTCTGCCAGAATGTGGTTGAGTTAGTTATTGCATGGAATGGGAAGAGTATGGGGAAAGAAATTCGAATTGGGCAGAGACCCATTTTTGAAAATCGTGTTCTGACTTCCTTGGCAAGGAAAATGCCCAAAAACGTAGGCCATTCTGCTATGCATTCACGTTTTTTCAGTTTCCTCACGTTTTGGGAGCAGCTGGAATTTTTCCTGTGTCTTTAATTCCACGTTTTTGGTTGCTGGCTTCATTTTTCCCATGGATGGGAGGTCGTTTTGATAGTGCTGGGGATTGGGTTGTCTTCTTCACATTTTTTTGGAGCTGCTGGTGCATTTTCCATTCACGTTTTTGGAAGTTCCATGTGTTTTTACCATGGCTGTGAAGAGCCATTCACGTTTTTGACTGTCTCAGCGACTATTGGCCTCACGCACAGGATATTTGGGACGTTTTTCCCTGCTGAGAGTTGTGCTCACTGATAAGCTTTAGGGCTATGTGTTTTTCCCCATATTGTGAGCCGTTTTTGCTGTTACGTTTGGGGCTGTGTAATTCATTTTTCCCTGTTTAAGCTGTGAGAGCTGAATTGATTGCTTGAATGCAATTGTTGGTCTTTGGACTGTGTGAGGAGTAAGGGTGTTGGCTTGGTTGCTTGATAAACTTGGTGCTAGAAACCACACAGACAGAGCTATAGGGCTGGCCTTCTTCTCCATCACCCCTGAATAGCACTGGAAGGAAATGCAGGGCCTGAGGGACTATGTAGCAGAGAAGGGACTGATTCCTTGTGTTGGGTGTGGATGGGTGTCTTAGAGGTCAGGCTAGTTCCGGTGTAGGTGTTCTTGGCTCTGTTATGAGCTCACCAGCTTAGCAAATTGCCTTCATCAACTCCTGGATGGCCTGATAAACCCAACTTAGTTGGCTTGGCTGTGTTTTGGTTACCTTTGGCTATGTGTCAGCCTGCTAGTTCCCTTATTCCTTGGAGAATCATGCCCAGCTCAGGGGTGGCATCATTGCTAAGAGATTGATGAGCACGCTGGCCTATGGTTGGGTGGAACGTTGCAGCGACGTAGCTGGTTGCGGATCGAGTTCACCATAAGATAAGTGATCTTGTGTATTTTACCTCTGCAAATCTTAATTTACTGTAATGAAAATGAAATGAACATGATAAATGCATGATGAATGAATGCTGGCTAAATGTGTGATGTTTCCGCTGTGTATGATGATTAAATTGCATCTGTGAATGATTAATAATTCTGTGTGCATATTCTAGTTTAAATTCTCTTTCAGCATTCTGTTTTAGGCAATTTTTATGCCTGTCCATGTTCATGGGCGGTTAGTCCGGTTGTTTGAAGCATTGGTCGCGTCCTCTTTGCCGGTCGGAGGCATGGGTACGTGACATCCACCTTCCAAATAGTAAGGCTCACTACTCCAAATTGGAATATGCCCACTCTTGATGCTTTCATTCAATTTCTTATTTCTGAGAATGATAAATTGATCCAAATGGGGATCATTCGATCTCCCAAAGATCTAGCTCTTGTTTCAAGAGGAGATAAGGTAGAGAATGATAGAGGGAAGCAAAGAGATGAGTCTGAATAGTCAAAAGAACCTTCAGGTTCGAAGAGAAGCAAGAAGAATGGAAAAGGAAAGGTTCTCTGCCTTTATTGTGGAAGGGGCTTCCATCCAGAAAGCTCCTGTATGAGAAGACAACTTGATGAAATGGCTCTTCTTTTGAAAAGGCACAACATTTCTGTACCTGCTAGCACAAGGAAGGAAGACTCTGAAGAATAATAAGAAGAAGAAGAATACCCAAGGAAAGGACATGCACTGAAAGCTTGCTGCACATCAACACTTGCCTTCTTCATTGATTCTGGAGCTTCCAACCATATGGCTGCATCCATAGAATCATTCTCTTCTTTTCAGTCCTTTGATGGTCCTAGTATTCAGATGGGAAATAACAATAAAATTCAAAACAAAGGGAAGGGATTTATCCAACTTGAACATGGAAGGTTCAAAGATGTGTTGTTTGTTCCCTCCCTGACTTCAAACCTGTTATATGTCTATCAGACGACCCATACTGGATCTCCAAAGCGAGTGATCTTTGGTCTTGACTTAGTGGAGATCATAGATATCTCTACTGGAAGCATCATAGCAAAAGGTATTGTGAATCATGCTTCAAAAGCATATGAGTTCTCACATTTCATGCCTCCTTCAGAACCAGTGCATTCTCAGCAGCCACCTGCAAGGAAAGGTAAAACCATTGCATCTACTTCTTTTACAGCTTCTACTATTATTGCAGATCCATCTATATCAGTTTATGACATTAAGATTCAAGGTGACTCAGATCTAGATTTAGTCCCTACTTCCAAACTGGAAGCTAGGAAGATGACTGGAAACTCACATGACACTTAGAAAGGAAATACTCTTGCGCTATGCCATACTATTTTTCCTCCTTCAGAGAGATGCAATAGACTTCCTGTAAGATGCAATATGGCAAGGGCTCAGTCTTCCTAGATTTAGAAGAATGGATATGATCATATACCTCTTCATTCAATAAGAGACAAAGGTTACATTCCTCCTTCCTCCCATCATCCTTTTCAGAGAAGAAGGAGAAGTCTACATGCCAGGCCCCAGAATACCTGTGCACAGCACACCATGCATGTTTCTTCACTACCTCGCAGAGATGAATATTCCAGCAACATATTTTCAAGTTTTTCAAACTTGAGACCTGATTCTACCTACTTAGATAGATGGAGGGATTTTTTCCCATGTGGTTTTTTCCCTAGTTACTTGTATTGAGTAGTTACT
>LPNX010499705.1:0-42270 GCA_001517045.1 Pseudotsuga menziesii | reverse complement strand
CAAGTTAGGAGTCAGTTACATTCAGTTCTAGCCCTCTACATTCAGTTAAATAATGGTTTAATTAATTGCACACATGTGGGGCGCTTTTCTCACCTACCACAACGAGTTAACCATTATTTAATATTAAATGTAACACTTGGTTGTGTTTTACAACTCCGGTTATGATTTAGACAAGGACAGTTAACTATTGGGTCCTCCAATTGTGATTTAGACAAGTCTTGGTTACCTACAGTCAAGTAGAGTCATCAATTCGAACTTCCTCATGTGGATTGGAATTTCTTGTGGCTATTAAAGCCATTTTACATTATTGTAATTATCATCTAAATTACTTTTTTGATTAATGAAAGCATTCACAGCTGCAAGCCTTTTGCATTGTTTCATTCTTCAATTGCTGAGTAAATTGTGAGATCTTCTTTGTGAGTTGTGTATTTGTCTACAGATCTATATGCTCAAATTTACAAATAAAGGTGTCGAGGTCGAATATCGTAGTCCATCATTTTATTACCGGTGATTGATGTACACCATTAATAGACATGAGATCACCCATCGATAATGAAAATGAGAATCAAGATACTAGAGCGCAAACTAACAAGTGTGAATAAATGTGTTGAGTTCAAACACTTGAAATAATCCATCGATTAGGGGACATTGATGTATTACCAAAATTTTCGATGGCGAGAGAACCTGCCACTGATGACTGAAAGTCTCAAGGCACTCAAAATGACTCTAGACTCCTATCCCAGAATAAATGATATGAATTTGATTGGATGAAATCTAGTGGAAGGAGGGAATTAAGGAATCCCCCATCATCCAACACGAGGTGCTCACTAAAGTTGTATAATGTGGAAGTACTTGATCATAATGTGCACGAACCAGGACAAGTATCGGGAATTGCCGACATGCAAAGTCAAGAAAAATGAGGAATGTCCGACTCGGGCTTCAACTTCCTTCGAACAAGAGCATAAAGGCAAATGGTGACTGAATGTAGGAAGCATATACTCAATATAAAAAACTGGGGCATCTCTGTGACCCAGGAGGCATCGACAAAGGATCCATAGGGACTGGAGGCTTAACCAGTCAGTGGAGATAAAATCAGAGAAACTAGTACAACTCCTAAAGTCAAACTATTAACCCAACCAACATATGTGATATACAGTGCTATGTTCGAAGGTGATACAACTCAATTTCTACCAAAGATAACATCTTTTCCTATCCGACTTTTTGTTTTTTTTTTGGACATTTCAAAATATGTTGAAAAGCTTGAAAAAGGATAAAAGTGATTTATAGTTATAGACTAGGAGGAGAAGAGTGTCAAGGGGAAAACAAACTAGTTCCAAGTAACAGAACATACCTATGCTCAATGCAAGGACACATGTGTAGGATAACAACACTTGGGGGCCGGTCCCCTCCCAGAAAAAATGGGGAATTAAGCTGCAAAAGATATATAAAATGGCTCTATGTGACTAGACATGAGACAAGCTCATGATATATGGCTGATAATCAAAGTCAGGAAAGATGGCATAAGGCTCAATAAGGCAGGAAAAACTCATGATAATGCAATTAAAACTTGACATAATGGAGTCCTGGGGAAAAGGCCAGCAAAAAGATCAAGAGGAGTATGAAGCACTTACACAAAGTCATGGCGATACTATACAAAGGACTCCCACACCCTAAAGGAAAAATGTCGGCATGGGAACCAAATGCAAAACAGGAGCTAACTAGGGTACCCATGTATGGTCAAGCTCTACCATTCACATCACATGACTTCTAAAAGCAATAAGAAGGTTCCGTGAAAAGATAGAATGGGTTCATACCTAAGGTTACATTGAAATTGTCATAAGGTCATGCAAAGTGCAAACGAAGGTGAAACCTAACCTATATGTCAGTTTACACATAATACCTAAAATCGGCATGAACGAGTCAAAACCATGGTCAAACCGCACTCAAAATAGACTCCTACATCATCAAATTAGTCCAAAACGGTCCAAAATGATCAGAAACAGTCAAAAACTATAGAAAGTGGGTAAAAAATTTCAAAATTTTCAAAAAAATTCTATAAATAGTAAAAAATTCAAAAATTCCATATCATTTGAAATTTTTACCCATTTGAGGTCAAAACTTCCAACTCGAATTTCGGGAGCATCGTGAAGCAAAATTCGACACTGTTTGTTCTAGGTAACTCCTTATGTCCTCCTCTTTCTATTTCATGCAAAAAAATTTCAGTTTTCATGGTCCAATTCATTTTTTATGCCATCCTAAAGTATATGTTTTAGCCCACGCGGATATCGGGGATTTTTTTGCGTATAGGGCTGGCCATACGCAGAAAAACCACCCAAAACTGCATAGATACGTGGCTGTTTTGCAAACAGTCACATATGCGGCCACGAATGAGGATTTATAAGGAAAATACTAAGCAAAAATATTGCTGTGTAGGATGGTTCTAGAATTGAGAGAGAGGGAACATGGTGATGTCGAAGAGGAAGTACAAGGTTACTTAATGGCCCAACAAGCTTTGCATGCATGCAACTTGTATAAGTTTTGGTGTCTTGGTAGCCTGAGGGCTAAACCAAGACTCCTGTAGATCCTAGTGGATTACTGGGATCCAGACTCTGAGTCTTTTCACATTGACACGATGTCACTCAGTATAGAGATTAAGGAAATATAATTTATCACTGGATTATCCCGATGAGGAGAGGTGGTAAATATCTGATCTCATGGGCCAGGATTTGGCTTGACTATTGATGAGTACATTGCGGTGTACTACTTTTTGAACATGAAAAATGTTGGGAGTCAAATCCTAACAAACTCAATCCCGGTGCTGGGACTGGAGGCCATACGATTGGCACTCGGCAGGATAGCTGGCTTAGATTCACTCCACCAGGCCTCTAGGCCATTGATGTTCTATGCGGTGGAGTATAGGAGACCCATAGTGTATGACTGGAGCACTTCACAGTTGAACAACATGAAGCAACAACTCAGTGACTGCAAGATGGGCTGGGTGAGAAACTTCGATTTCGACAGCATACTGAGCATGTTCTTCTTTGAGCATGTACCGGTGCCAAGCCCTAGAGTAGACATTCCTCCACTTGGAGTTCGAGATCCAGTCGAACGATGTTGGGAAAATGTTATGCGCAGACTGGGTGTAGGTAGGGTGGCTAACCCCTACCCAACGGACTTCTTGGTGGCATAGGTAGATCATAGCCATCGATGACTATCCCTATGTAGGGATAGATTTCCATGTAGATTCGGATATGCACCTACCACCAGGAGTGGTATATGGCGACATAGGTAACGAATCGAAAACCCACTTTAAGTTTTTTGAATTAATAATTTTTTTGTGTTTTTTGATATATTGACTCAAAAGACATGTTTCGGTGTGACGATACATAGTGACAATCTGTCATGTGTATGCAGATGTTGGACCATGGTAACCATATGGGCTCCCTCATCATAGACAGAGGGGAAGAGGAGATGACATCATAGGTGTGGATGTGGAGCATACGCTCCAAAGAATTCACCCAAACTTCATACGCTTGACACACAGGGTACCCATGGGACAAGTCGAGGACTTTCCTGAGGCCATGCAGTGCCAGGTGGTTGGTGTACCATGAGAATGGGTTTGATTATTTTGATAGCTAGCTAGATCCATGGTGTGTTACCATGATCAGAAACCCCCCCCCCTTCCTCCAAAGGCTTAGGGACCTGAGAGTATTTCTTTTTGTACTACCGTGTATTATATTTTGGTGGATTGGAAGTCCCAATTTTGTATTATGACACTTATGTATTATGACATCACATTTTGGATGTTAATGAAAAACTTTTATGATGATCAATTTTATTTATTTACATGTGTGCAAAAATGTATGTTTGTGATATGCTTATGCTCTATGAAACAAATGCCAATCTAACACATAGTTCGCATATGATTTAGCAACTTGATTAAAAATTCTCGAAACATGTATGTAATATTCTGAAATTTCCATTCTAGCAATCTCACACATAAGAATCTTCGTAATAAAACTGGATCCCTAATACAATACGAGCCAGTAAGCTGTGAAACCACTAACTACGAATCAAGACGAACCTCAAGAGAGAGAACACCATGTGGAATGGCATCACACAATAATTCAATAATGGCACTATATTCAGTAACATTGTTCAAAGAAGGACGTAAACATAAGCCTCCTAAAGACAATACTTGACCCATAGGAGTATAAATCACCCAAGATGTTGAAGCTAAGTTTTGAGTGTGATGGCTAGCACCATCAACGAATCCTATGTAAACAAAAGACTCCATGGACATCTGCCATAAGAAACAGAAGCTAATCGACAAACCCAATCACCATAAGAAAACCTAACTATGCAACTCAAAAAATGTACAATAATATACAACAATCAGACCTGGATGAAGATCATGCATAGTATTTTTTAAGATAGAGCCCATTTCTAGGCTCCGCCAAGGATATCCCTTCATAATCTACTAGCTCATAGGCACCCTTCTCTAACACATGTTTGACCATGTAAGGACCATGCCGCATGGGATTAAACTTCCCTACCCCCAAGGGTTCTTTAGCTTAATCTAACAAAAGGACCAAATCACCTTCACTAAACCTCCTCGGAAGGACATAATTATTATATTGGACCTTAACGCAATGCTTATTTTCTTCTAGAGCCACTAAGGCATCTCAGAGCTGCTCTAAGTGGACCAAATGTTCCTCCAATGTGGAAGTGTCTTGTAAAATATCTATAGCTAACTTCAACGAAGTGATTTCGCATTCAATAAGTAATATAGACTCCACCTTATGCACAAGATGATATGGAGAGAAACCAGTGGTAGTCCTAACCACGGTTCTATAGGCCCACAAAGTAGGATATAACATGATATGCCAATTCATCTTGTTTTGTGCAATGGTTCATTGTAGAATGGACTTAAGTGAATTATTCAGTGCTTCAACCTGTCCATTCACCTAAGGGTAATAAGAAGAGGAATGTCCTTGCTTATACCCTAACTTTGAAGCAAACTCTTCTATCATTTTATTCTAAAAGTGCCTACCATGGTCAGTGACAAGCTCTTTCAGAATGTCGAGCTGAGTAATAATTTGGTTGAAAATGAAATGTGCAGCTGTCTCACCATCGAATTTAATCGTGGGCATAGCCTCTGCCCATTTTGTGAAATAATCGACAACCACTATAATGTGATGATGTCCCACAGTCGAAGTTGGATTTCAATCCATAAAGTCAGGCCCCCACTTGGTGAAGGGACCGGTGGTGATAATAGGATGTAACGGGGCTAGATGCGAGTTCATATTGTGTGCAAACACCTGGAAAGGGTGGCACTTTTTGACCACATTAACACAATCCTTGAAGATTGATGGCCAAAAATATCCTTCTCTCAAGATTTTTTAGGCTGTAGAAAGCCCAGATAAATGACCACCACACACCCCTCCATGGAAATCATTCAGCACAACCTCAACCTCATCAAGGGTTAAACAATGATGCAAAATGGAATCTAACCCATGACGGTACAAAGTGTTATCCACTATAAGGTATTTCTTAGCTACATGACATAATCATCGTCTCTCATCCCATGAAAGGTGAGTAGGGACCTTAAACGTTTGAAAATATACAATGATATCCCCGTACCATGGGTCCAGAGTTGAGATAAGGAAAATGTTCTAATTGACAAATGTATCCTCATACACTTCATCCTCCTCCAAACTTGGAAAATCATACATGAGCTCCAAAAAGATTAACAATTTCTTCGATTTCACTGAAACGAATTCGAGATCAAACTCTTGCAAAATAACAATGCATTTATTGTATTTCCCCCCAATCATCCTTATAGTGAGGATGAACTAAAACAGATTGATATGAGCTACAACAAAAGTTCAACGAAGGAGAATGTAATGTCTCAATCTCTGAAACACATGAACGATGGCCAAGGAAAGTTTCTCCACATGGGAATAATGGATTTCTACATCGATAGGGTTTTGGCTCAAATAATATATGACATGCTCATGGAGCTCCTCATCCTCCTGAACCAAAGCCATACCAACCATCTCCATGGACGCGGACACATAAATTAAGAAATCACGGCTATAGTCAAGTGGACTAAGCACGGGGGGCAATGCTAAGGCTTGCTTAAGAGAATCAAAGGACTCCTAGGCTCACTCATCGAAAGGAGTGTCCTTCTTTAAAATATGCATAAATCCTTTAGTCAAATTGGCAAAATTAACCACGAATCTCCATAAGAAATTTGCCATGCCTTGCAAAAACTGAAGATGTCTAATATTACGCAGGGAGACAATTGAAGTATTGTCTCAACCTTTAAGGGATCGACTCTTATACCCTCCCTTGATACGATGAACCCCAGCAAGCAACCAACATTTATGCAAAATATGCACTTATGAGGATTTAACTGAACCTAATAATGATGACATCTTTCAAATACTAACCTCAAATGGTATGGATCATGCACTCTCAAATGAGAATGAGTAGCGAGGTCATCCAAATACACTTCGATAATCATTTTGAAATCATGAAAAATTAAGGTCATAGCTGACTGAAATGTAGCTCCAGTGTTTTTAAGGCTGAAAGACATATTTCGATATGCAAAAGTACCCCAAGGACAAATAAATGGAGTCTTATGTTGATCCTTAGGTTTGATCTGAATCTAATTATATCCGAAAAAGCTATCCATGAAGGAGAATACCTCACTTCCCGCACACTCATCTAAAATATGATCAATAAATGACGTGGGAAAAATATCCTTAGGAAAAGCATGATTTAAATCACGGAAATCAATGCATATATAGATTGCTCCCTGCTTCTTATCAACCAGAATGGGATTTGAAACCCACTCTATCAAGGGAACGGGATAGAGAAAACCAGATTTCAACAGTTTCTCTATCTTTGTCTTAATGGCGAGTGCTTTTCTAGGATTCACTGCACATAAATGTTGTCGAACCGGCTTCACATCCGGATAGGTATTGATCTCATTTTCAACAATATGAGGGTCGATACCTGGCATTTCCTCATATGACTGAACAAATATGTCGCGAAACTCTTTAAATAGCTCGGTATACTCCACGATCTCATCACGGGAACAACTTGCCCCAATGTAGATGTTCTCAACTTTGCCAGGATCATGAGAAATATTGATAGGAATAGTAGGTGATAAATTTTCCATGTTCCCATTGGCCATCTGACCAGGAGAGCTCAATGGAACCAAAAGACTACCAATTTTCTCTCTAAGAATCTCCCTAAAGTTATCACGCTCCATATGGTTGAGCTCAGGAAGAAAATATGATCGATGATGTAGAAATTACCAAGGTGGATCAACCCGAGACATGGCCTTAATAATGGCGTCATCTGTTGGGAAAACATCGTCAAGAAAATCATGTGTGTAAGAGGAATCGACTGTCCATGCAGGAAGCACATACGAGTCCTCCTCCTCCGTCCGCGAAGATGAAGGACTAGGATCTGTAACTTGATCAAGTTTTTCTTGATATGCTACCATCATTGTAGGAAACGACACATCCATTTCTATAGGTCCAATCAAAGGACTCGGTGGAGGAATAATCCAAGGATATTCCATATGGGTAGTGTGAAAAGACACCAAATCCAACAAGGACGAAGCCCCACCAAGACTAGATTTGATCATAAGAATGGGCACAGGATAGCTAAAGGTTACCATAAGTGACGGATGCATACCCACACCCACACTCCCAGTTGTCGGCTGAGAATGATCAATAATCGAGATAGAATTTCTCAATGATGGATTAACACTCAGATTACAGAATGATGTTTTATCAATCATGACGATCTTCCCATTAAATGGAAGGCATACTACTCGAAAGAGAGAAGAGGTTACGACTTGCATACTATACATCCAATTCTGGCCTAGTAAAATATTGTAGTCAAGGGGCACATCAACCACCTCGACCTCGATCACGACGATCTTCCCTCCCAAATGGACCTTAAGAGAAGGAAGAATCCCATGCAGCCAAAAATATCTACCATCAAAATCTGTCAACATAGTAATGGATTGAGACAACTTCGGAGAACCAAAACCCTTCCAACATGACAAAGACATCACGGAAGCAGCAGCACCTTCGTCAATCACAGTGTGTTTGATGGTCATATTAAGACATTATACATGAATCAAAAGAGACATGTAGTAAGGAAAGTGAGGTTGTATTCCCATGGTTTCAAATTTGATAACGGAAGAAGAGTTATCATCATCAACCCCAAGAGCAGAAAGCAAGGCTCTCCTCTGCGAAGGACAAGTCTGAAGTACTTCAAGCGTAGACATCACACAAGGATTTTGGCCCAAATCATCGACAATTGAATAGTTCTGGGTGGCTCAGGCATTAGGATTGTGCCCTGGATGCTTTAGGAATCCCTTAGGAATGCGAGGTGCAAATTCAGGTTTATCTATACGAAAAGGGCTCTTGAGTGGATCGGTTTATTTTCCAAGGTCCAGTTGTGAAGGAACATAATCCTTTTCATGAGTCACAACCTTAGTAGCGCACACCATGTAAATGCAACCATGACCACTATTGGCTTCTAGCGGATTTTAATCTCCACCCAATGCACAATGAGGATCAATGGTCCTCTAGTTCATATTTTGATTATTGAGTAAAGGATTAGTTACCACAGTTGGGACCTGTGCTATAAATCTCAAGGCATCTTCCATATGAGGGCACAAGTGAGTGAGGTGGTACTCCTTACATAACTTACAAGGAAAATTTACCTTACATTTGGACTGCTTGTCCCCCCTAGCATTATGAGCGTCCTTGTCATTATAATTAGCATTTCCGTTCTTGTTCCGACCCTTACGATTATTTTTATTTCCTTTTTTCTATTCCTTCCAGGATGACGGTTTCCCTTCTGGTTCGGCGATTTCATGGAAAGTACAATTTCCATTTGGGTAGGTTGAGACGAATATGTGGCTTGTCACGACGTGGATTGATTAATTGACAATTGGCTCACTTGTTTCACAAACAAATCCATAGGTTTGGCACTTATACAACCCACAATGCCATCGACATGTGCTCCAGGCTTGATCTTGGGATTGAAACTAGATCGCAGAGCATTAGGTATAATCTCATACAAAATTCTAGATTGAGAATAGATCAAATCCAAATCTTGTTCTCTAAGTATTGCTTGTTCCTCATTTTCGACTCCAGATGTAGAAACATCCTTCACAATGTAAGGTAACAATAATTTGAGGAACCACTCAAGGAGAAATTCTAGTGGTATAAAGGCTTTAATCAACCGATTTCATCTACACCACTCTTGAATATGATCTGAGATATGTGTGTCTTTGTCTTGCTGAAATGTCAACAAGATATTGGTACCAACCTCATAACGCACTGGTAGCTGAAAGTGATTGTGGAAAGTCATGTCAAGATCATAAAATAAAATGAATGCCCCCATTGGTAACTCTATATACCATTTCACTACAGGCTTGGTGAGGGTGCATTGAAATTGCCTCAAACAGATTGAATCCTCATGTAAGGAATTGAAAAAGCACCAAAGCTGAAAAGTAGTGACATGCTCACTAGGATCTTCTTCGGCTTTTCCTTCGAACTTGGGAATGTCCGAAGGAAGCTTGTTAGAGACGGTCGACAAGGCCAGGTCATGAGATATGGGATCGTTCATAAGTCTCAATAAGTCAGGTAAGTTCAATGTTGCGAGGAAAGGGATCCTAGGTTGAGCCGATCTATGCCACACTCCCTGATAGTTCTAGTTCATGTAAGGTTGATTGCTATAAATACCATGGCGTTGGCCATAGTAACCTCCTACCATTTGACCCATATAGGGATGCATGGAAGCATTGTGATGTGGTTTACCTTGATTATGTGGTGCTACAAAGACATAATTGGAAGATTAAGTAGGTTGTTGATACCCGCACCCATAGGATTGATAGTTCTATCCATATTGTGGTCCATAAGACTGTCCATGAGAAGCTCCATAAGGTGTTCCATGGGATGTCCCATGAAAATATCCATAGTTAGGGATATGGGGAACTCTTTGTGATGGACCATAAGATGATCCAGAAACAAGGATATGACCTCCTGACACAACAGAAGGTACTTGACTCTGAGAAACTACCTTGCAAGTAGTCACAGTACGAACATGGCTAGTAGTAATATTCTAGCCTGAAGGACCATGTGAATGAGGGGGAGGAAGGGTAGTCAAAAATTCATTCGAAGGAGTAGGGTTGAAGGATGAACGAACATGTGAAGGGATGTAAGTGGTGTTCCCTATGGTCACTCATTTCGGTTCTGGTATCTGCATATGGTTACTAACACTAGGTCTAGGACAGGCATGTGAAGTTGCTTCCACCACTGGGATGGAAGGTGCAATGTGACTAGTGCTCCTAGATCTCTCCACATGGAAAGGAATGGGAGTTCCCTTAGGCGTAGTGCTAGGTTCAACCTTCGACTCAACATGATGTGCCGGATCGGGTGCATGGATATTAGACATGCCATAATGAACATGACTAGTGCTTGTGGGTTCATGATGAGTCTCGTCACCTAGAAACCAGTACTGGTGACCTATGAATGAGGGATCATAACCAGAATGTGAAGGTATTTCTGGTGAAGAATCATATACGGGAGTAGAATCTGCATCCACAAACTCGTAAGGTGGAGAGGACATCTCAGGAATCTCATCCTCGTGATCTCCCATCATGTGTGAATCAATGTGAGAAGTAGTCCACCTGGACTGTCTGTTTCTCTCTCTGAAAGGAGGAGACATGGAAGGCAGAATTCTTACTAAATGATGAGAACGGTGAAGTTCTGCACCCGAATCCACAATGACTCAAAAAATGAAAAGACTCGATCTAATTACGCAATCCCTAGGAAAACTAGGGTGCACAGAGCATACACCTATAAAATGTAAAGCCAAATCACAAGCAAACAAGGGTAGGATATGTCACCTCCCGAATGAAGCAAGTATGTCTCACCTAGGAGAGGATTGAGACTCCCATACACAACAAGTGGAGGTCTGTAACCAATTATAGTGGCCCTTAGCTTCAATGCATATAGCGAATGTGGTTTCTGACCCCTACCTGGCAAGGACACCTATAGAATAACCTCTGCGTAGTACCCCATCGATAACCTAGGTAAGGAAACTAAGGTCACCTCAATATAATCAATTCTTAGGCAGACACTTGCAGGCGGGACTGACTGTATGGACAGGGTAGCAAATCTTGAAACTCTTGAAAAAGCCCCCAGATACGAATACAATCCTAGAAATATCTTCGATACTACTCAGTTATGACCAAGGGTCATCCCAATCAATAACCGCTCACATTGCCTCATGCTTAACTCCCTTGTAAGAGGAGGATCCTGAGAAACACTAATTATATAAAGCAATTTCACATTCTCACCTAGACAGAGACATAAATCTTTCATTTAGTTGTCTTGGAGAATTTACTCACAATGAACTATTCCAAGACCCTAAAACTTAATCTTGTTGGTGCACCCTATAAAATAAAAGAGTGTAATTCATTTAATTATACGTCGATTTTAATTGGCTTATTACTCAAAAGGGAAAATGGTCATGCAACTAATGATGTTATGATGCAACAAGAAGTAAAATGCACACCTAATAATCAATGCAAATGCACTGTGTCAAATGAAAAATAGTGTATGCTACTACATGAAGTGCAAACTTTTCCTTCAAATGAATATGCAATCATTCCTATATGAAAATATAACTAATACTTTCCAAGAAAACCTAATGCAAGTACCATGCAAAATGCAAAAGGCAAACAATGCATAATGATGCAAAAAGCAAATATTTTTGTACTTTTTGAATTAAACGAGATAAAAAGCAAAAGTATGACTCTAAAACCCCCAGACTCTGCAAGCACTATCTGACAACACCCAAGCAAAGCACTAAGGTAAAAGAGACCTAATGCACTAATTCCAAAACAAAAATAGAAAATGAAATGACAAACATTTTCAAAAAAATTTAAACTAAAAAGCATCTCTGGTCAGAAACAGGGGTGTATACAGACTCCAAAAGTATCTAAGAAGACTTAGCAATCATCCAAACTCACCCAACAACACTTAATATTCCGCAAAAAGGAAAAACTTAGGGCAGATGTGACTATTTGCAGAAAATTAGTGTATATACATGGCTATTGTAGGAAAACCCGCGTGTACACATGACTGTGAAGCAAAAATTGCGTACAGGAAGGAAAAGAGATAAAAAAGAAGGTAAACAGACAAGTTGAGACAAAATTTACTCCTATCAAACACTACTAGGAAAACATGCGCCCAAAATCGACTCAAAAAGAGAGAAATTGGAGCAATTCAAGAACATTGAATGTCGATAAAATCCCCAAAGGAAATGACTACGAACTCCCCAGTATGGTCGTCAATTCTGTTACGGAGAAAACTTCATATGGCTTGGGATACCACAATAGACAGAGTAACCGTAGAAATCAATCCCTACCCATATGCACAAGAAATAAAACATCTAACACTAAAGCATATCGAAACATACCTTATCCCAGATGGTTGATGTAGATCCTCGTTGGGCTTTTCCAATCTCGCTTCTGTTACCAATTTGCTCTCTCAATAATCAGCAAACAAGATGAGCATGCTATATAATTGTGTTAGACCTACTCTAGCATATATAATCAATAATGTATAAGAAATTAAAAGAATCCATGGATTCAATATCAATTTAAATGCACATCATTGGACAGGAAAATATATTTCTTAATATAAATCAGATATTACAAGAATAAAAACCTCTGTCGGCACGTCTGCGAACCAAAGAAACTAAGTCCTCCACCTTGGCCTCCACCACTTCAATCCTTCATCTCTCGATAGCAAGCTCACAAGCAAAGGAATGCTTGGGAAGAACACAAAGTGATCCAAGGGAAAAAGGGATGCAAACTCAAGTATGATCAAGATACATCCACAATGGACTATAGTTTTCTTGCTCTTCAATTCCTCTTTCTTCAATGTATCCAAATGGTTCCTTATATAGTGCTTCAATGGGGTAATGGAAGGTCAAATCCGAGTGATATGAAGGCATATGGAAGGCCAAGAGACAAGTGACTCATCTCCACATCAAGGAAAACTCGAAAACTATTTGGTCTTTTCCACACATCCTGATGTACATGGGTTTAAGGGTCATATCCACGTATATACGTGGGAATGGGTTTAAAAGTCATGTATGGAAAATAATGCATGTTTTTAGGGATGACCTTGGAAACATCAAAGGTACAAAAATGGTTCATGGGGTCCAAAGAGTCTGCATAGGGATAGGGAAGGCCATAAATATGTGATCTACCATGTGTGGTAAAATCAGCTGTAACATGCACCAACGGTCTATTGCACTAGTTATTTTCCTCCAACGGTATTTTTGGACTAGTTATTTGGATCCAAGTAGTTGCTTGAGTAGTCATCTATGAAATTGGAGGATGAAATATCCACAAGTTTAGGAAAATTGACCATGAATGCCGTCAAACAGAGGTGGGTCGAGACCTTACTTTCATATATATATATATTTTTTTAGTTATATTTTCATGTATGTGTTTTATTACTATTATTATTATATTTTGTTGGATCTCGTTTCCATCCTGCTAGAGCAGGCCATGTTCTTTACTGAGCCTGTTATGTTGAACTGCAACCACATGTGAGGTTGACAATATTGATTCATGACCTTTTGGTCTATATTTGTCTCACTCTACCCTATAAGTACCTATCTCTCTCTCTCTCTCTCTCAGGTATGCCCATTGTTTCGTTAGTGACTTGTCGCCTAAGAGACAAAGTGTTATTGTAATATATATCTGAGTATATAAATTAAGGAAGGTCTAAACCACCTTGCTTTCTTCTTTTTGTCCATTTATAATTTTATTTCATGTGCTCGACTAATTCTTGTGTACATCTATGAGACTATGCATCCAATAGACATGTAGAGTTAATTACTACTTTCTAGTTTTCAATTTCTTTTTGTTTTTTTTTTAAATGGCATTGCAAGTGGGAATTTTGACAAAGGTTAACATTTGTGGGAGATTTACTAGTTCTTTTTCGAGGTATAAACTATAGTGGGATTGGAATAGTCTATCTTTAAATTTAATTTTATTTGTATATTAGTCTGAACATGGTTTATTGCCTTGATTGTAGGTTAGTGGTTGTTTAATTCACCTTTGAATAAAATGATCACATAAGTATTCATACATATTGTGAGCAAGAAAACTTGAAGGTATTGTTGCTAATATTTCATCTAATTTTATTTCCATTTATCTAGTATCTAAGAGTACTTAAAGTTAATGCCCATTCTTCTTGATGTGAAATGGAACTAGTATATTTATTTTTACTATTCTATATGCATTTTTGGTGATGAGTTGCTCCATTTTCTCATCCTTTGCTTCTATATAAACTGAAATTCTCCTTTCCATGACATCATCCACCACTATCTTCATGTAACTTATGAATTTTCAGTGAAATTCAGATATCTTGAAATGACTCTAGATGACTCAGTAGATAGTTTAACATTTGACACATGCTTGCCATTCCTATAAATTTCTGATATTTTTTCATTTTGCATTATTCAAACATACAAAATAATTATTATTAAGTTACTATAGATACATAATGTCTTACCTTGTAATAATCCTTAAAGTCTTTGAAATCCATTTATTAAGTGCAAGAAGGACTTGAAGGACTAGTACAGGGTAAGCCATTATTGATCTATAGTTACTTGATAATCATTATTTTGTATGCTTGAATGATGCAAATTTTTTTTATGAATATTATAATTATCAAGTAATAACAACTTCTTAAAGGGTGCTAGCTTAATGGTAGATCACTTGACTAATTATAGGCACGAGGTTGGTGGTTCAATTCCTCCATGCCCTATCATAAATTTGTGACTACAAAAATGACTAAATTCACATATATACGAGTATTAGTAGCTAATTTCACGTATCTTATAGTGCGACTAATGTTTAGTCATATTTATCTTAGTCATTAATATGTTATCATATAGTAGTTTATTTAGTCGTATATTTGGTCGTTAATTGTTGCAATGAATGACTAAATCCATGACTCGATAAATGACTAAATCAAAGATTAAATGATTGACTATCAATGCGTAAAACAATGACTAATAATTCAAGCTATAGATGACTAAGTGAAATACAACTTAGTCAAGCTATAAGATAGTGTAAATTAGCTACTATTAGTCATCGACTAAAAAATAGTCGTTGATATCTGGATTTTAGTCATTTTTTAGTGATTAATTTCTCATTTTGTACTAGTGTCTCCTAATCACAAATACAAATGAAAAAAACCCATCAATGAGATGAAACTAGAGAATGGAATGAATTAGGGATAATATAATATCATTATATACCTCAATGCACAACATGGTAATGAATGCAGTCGACAAGATGCTCAAGAATTTCTCATGCAAGATGAACCGTGCTGAAAAATAATGCATATGGAAGACTAGTAACTGGAATGAAGTTGTAGCAAGATAATTAATTCTAAGTATGTACAACAAGAATGAGGGAAAGATGTTGGGAATAATGTTCAACTCCAAGAAAAGCATGATGAGTAGAGGGGAGACACATTATTGGTCTAACAGTATGGAAATGTATTGGAAGGCATACAGGTTAACAAGACTAAAATGTATCTGCAGGAGTTATGGAAGGTGGTGCTGTGATACCACTATTGAAATTAATAACTCCGGATTTTGTTTATTTTGTTTCCAAATCATTAGTTTATACATTTAATTTGATGGTTGAGTTTAGTATTCTAGGCATTTGTTTCACCTTCCTATGTGTCAATTTATTTTCTACTTACATTATTTACATTATTTATGGAACCATAATCTAAGGATTAGGTTTCCAACACATAGTTTGAATCTGATTACATGCAGATAACTCCAACACAATGAATAATTAGGGTTGGTATGACTATATCTAACAGAACTATATATGGACTAGAATCACAAATATCATAGGAATAAATTTGTAAAGTGTAGAGAATGAAATGAATGAGAGAGAATCATACTCAAATAATATGCCAAAATTGGAAGAATCGCACCAAAAAAACACCTATATTTGCAAATGGCATGCTGGAAAGTCTGGAAAAAACTTTCCATATAGATAAGAAAGGTTCCTTTGACATGAATATGTTATATAAGAATTATTCATGCCAAAAAAATAGGATTTGCAAGATAAAGCATGCAAAGGGATGAATGGTGTAGGCTAGAAGGTGAAAATAGGATAATATCATAGGCAAGAGTTATTGCATAATGCAAGGTATTATAATGATATATGATACAACTGTTTGGTACATATTAGGGAAGGTAGGTAGATGCACACACAAGACAGAAGAATATAGGAGCTAAGCACACTATTCTCATTAATCAGATGTAAATTTATATAATAAGAATGTCCCTTGGGTTCAACTTTTCAAGTAGACTGTTCGACCCCTAAGTGACTCTTTGTATTCACAAATAATATTTGATCTTATCCCAGGGGTATAATCCTTACACAAATTATTACGTTCACATTTTTTTGTCATTTATTTTGATGATATTCTAGTTTATGTATGTAACAACAAAGATGACCAATTACCTAAATGGGTTGGATCTATTGGTGAAGAGAGAAGTGTTGTTAACCAGTGGGAAAGGTTCAAATCTATTAATGATCAAACTTTGAGCCATGGGATAAACTTGAGGTAGTGTTCAAACACGTGGTTCAACCTATAGAGATTGTATGAAATGATCTTGTGACTCATGGACACATAAATGGATCAAATCCCACCCCTATGTCCTCCTAATATTTTAAGGCCCATGAGAATTAGAGAAATTGGTAATGAGTAATTGAGATATGAAGTTGTAAATGGAAGGTGACAAGTTGAAATCCCTAATGGGTACTACCTTAAAAAAGAAAAACAACAAATAATATTGCTTACAATGTTTAAATATTATATTGGGTGTGTTGAGAAAACATTATCTTTATGCAAACCTAAACAAATGTAGGTTCTTACAAGAAAGTTTGGTATTTTATAGGTTTTTTCATCTCAGCATAAGTATTTATGATAGATTTAGATAAGGTAAGGGAAATTTTTTCATGGCATAGTCCTATGAACATAGAAAACGTAAGCAGTTTTCACGGGTTAGCCATATTTTACTAAAAATTTATTCAAAGTTTTAACAATATTGTAGCACGCATAGTACATTCCACCAAAGACATGATATTCCAATGGACTAATGAAGATGGGGAATGTTTAAAGTTTCTAAAGAAGAAGGTGGCATAGCTACCTATTTTAGCATTATAAGATTTTGATAAACTATTTGAGGTAGATTGTGATTCTTCTCATGTAGGCATTGGGCATATACTTAGCCAATAAAGTAAAGTAGTTACATTTTTTAGCAAAAGGTTGAATGAGGTAAGAAACAACTACTCCACATATGATATAGAATTTTATGAAATTGTGTAAGAATTGTTACATTGGAGACATTATTTAGTGCCAAAAGAGTTTGTGTTATTTTCCACTACCATTAAATTAAAATATGTATAATCCCAAAATAAATTGAATAGTAGACATTCAAGTTTTATTAGGTCTCTCTCTTACAAGGATACAACTCTTTTCTAGAGCGCAAATCAGGAAGGAAGAATTAGGTTGCATATGATTTGTTTCAATGCATTGTTTTTTTTACAACCATGGACAATAAAGTATTTGGGTTTGTTTCATTGAAGGATCTCTTTGTGTCTGATAATGATTTTTGGGATATTGTGAAATATTTAAAGAATCCAATCACTGGGAACATGTATCTAATTCAAGATGAATAGTCTACCAAGATGGATATCTCTTAAAAGGGACAAAACTATGCATTTCAATTGGTTCTATGAGAGGAAATATTATTAAAGAACTTCACAGTAGTGGCTTGGCGGGACATTTTGAAAAGGATAAAATTCTATCCTTAATCAAATATAAGTATTACTATATGAAGATGAAAAAGGATATAACTAGGTATGTGATGAGGTGTGGGATTTTTAAAATGGCTAAAGGAAACTCATAGAATAAAGGGTTGTACATTACATTACTAGTGCTCATAGACCCATGGACATGTTTGAGCATGGAATTTATGTTCGGAATCCCAAACACACACTGAGGCAACGATTCTATGTTTTTGTTTGTTAATAGGTTCTCTAAAATGTCTCATTTCATAGCTTTCAAGAAAACTAGTGATGCATTAAGGGTGGAAGAAATGTTCTTTCCATAGATTGTTAGATTCCATGGTGTTCTATAAACTATTACCTCTTATAGAGATACTCATTTTTGGGTCATTTTTGGAGGAATTTATTGAAGAAAATGGGCACTAAGTTATAGTTAAGTTGTTCATATCGACGCTAAATAGATGGGAAAACTGAGGTAGTAAATTGGATTTTTGGAAAGATGTTACAGAGCATTATTGGAGAGAATCCCAAGTAGCAGGATTCAACATTACTCAAGAATAATTTTACTACAATATTTCAATGATTATATATACAAGTAAATATCCATTTCATGTTGTTTACAATAGAAATACTATTGGTTTCCTATATGTTAGGATTAATTAATTAATTCTCCCTTAACTAAAATAATGTATTTGTCTTTTCATATCTTAATAGGTCATTTCCACTTCACTAGTTCCATGGGGGACTCATATGGGTCCCATATAACACTCAATGTGTATGCCTACATTATTTTAGAAGCTCCAAGGACCAATATCTATAATTTAGGAACCCATTCTTAGTGCCACCAATAGTCTCTAGTAGTTGACCCTAGTCAATGTTTAGTTATCTCCAATTATTCTTTGATTCTCATCAGTTAGTTCACTCTCCCTCGTCCTAGTGCCAATTTGTATGATTTGAGGAGAGTAGGGTTCCTTTGCTCACCTGAATCTATCAGCTAACTAGTTGTGTACTTATTTAGTGATTTAAAGTTTCATTAGTGAGCTCTAGTGGTGATTTTCCACACCGAGTTATCTCTGTAGTCAATCCAAGTTGGTATATTCGAATCCTATCTTAGGAATTCAAATTATCCTATTTGGAACACCATTCTATTGCATACAATATGTTTATTAATGTACGTAATGATATTATTCCAATTTTTGCTCCATGTGTGTGAAATGTTTGCATGGTTAATTTATCAGTCTCTACTAAATTATTCTCTCTCTTTTGCGGCCATGATTTTCTCATTGAATTTATGCAGGGATGAAGATTATATGCTTCATTAAATTTAACATGGTATCATATTAGGTATTCGTTCCATCTTAAAACCTTGGAAAATTCCATTGATGCACCAGAAGCAATTGGGTTCCACATAAATGGGTGCAACTCATCATTGGTGAATTTCATCCCTTGATTCCTTCACAAAATATCTAATAAAGGAAAAATAAAATCTTATAAATATGGTATCCCTTATAGCCTCCCCAAATCAAGCTCTCATGGATAGTGAGACAAATAATGTGCAAGCAAGGAGGAAGAATAAAGGAAAGGAGCATAAAAACATCAAATTTTAACCTAACGAAGAGTTTGATCCAACAAATGAAACCTCATGATCTAAGAAGGAAAAACATAATAGTTTTGAAAAGCACAAGTTCTCCTACTCTAAGAAAGGAAACCATAAAGAGAGAATCATTTGAAGAAGACCATAGATAAGATTCCAAAACTCCTTGAACAACACAATATTTCCCTCACTGAAGGCACAAGGATGACCGAATTTAAAGATAAGACTGAAGATCATGAGAGAGGCCATGCAATGAAGGATGTTTTTCCAAAATCACAGGCCTTCCTCATTGATTTAGGAGCCTCCAATCATGTGGTTGCATCCATGGAGTCATTCTCTTCATTACAACTTATCGATTGTCCAAGTATTGACATGGGATATGACACTCAAATTGTAATGCACCTATAACTAAGAAAATAAATATTTAAATAATTAAAAGGAAGAGACACCTATCCAAAAAATACTATTGAAGAGTTTTCACTGACCCACTAGTAGGAATGGGAAGTTGTAAAAGGCCGGATGACAAGTGGCAGCAATATCATTTCAGTTTCTAGCTATTGCATGAGGAAAAATCCCTAAAATTGTGGTCATGTTCCCTGAGGAGAGGAATTGAGTAGGTGGGTCATATAATTACAAAAGTAACCCAAATACCTAGGAAATATTATAAATACCATTGAACTAAGTAGGAGGCTCATTACATTCTATTACAAGTTATTAGAGCCTTGTGAATTGCTGCAAATTGAAAAGTCAGGAACACAAGAGGAATTCGATGAGGGGATAGCTAAAGTGAAATTGATGAGAGTTAAGTCTGCTAGTGAGTCTGATAAGTTGCAAATATTTTTGTGTTGTCTATTACACATCCTCTTCATTCTGGTGGTTTAATGAACAAGCTCGTGGGTCCTAAAGCAAGTGACCTTGGTTACTTTCAGGAGACGGTTGGGAGGAATGGTCTTCTTTGGGTGTTTGTACCCCTTCTATAGTTATTCCGGTTCTAAGATGTTTTGTTTATTATCTATGAAATTATTTCATGTCTATGTTTGTAGGTTTATGAATGTTAATGAATTCTATAAACTAAATAATCATTACTGAATGAGAATAGGTTAGGAAGATCCTATTTTCAGTGTAAATTGTATAAGGAACACTACATTTTTTCTTTCCATAAAGTTAAATGGCAGACTATAGATTATCGTAATGTTACGTAAGATAAAATATGTTCATGTTTACATATAATGTCATAATCATTTTTTGAGTTTACTATATTGTATTTCTACAAGCTTCATCTAATTTAATTCCATAGATTACTATAGTCATTGTTAAGTAAATATTGAAATCGATTCATCTAGTTTTTACTTTATGATAGTTCTCAAAACAAGTTAAGTTACCAATTTTTCCAATCAGAGTTCAAAACACTTAATGAAACACTCTTATCACATTTTGCTAGCAAATATGCTTATTTAGGATAATATAGTTTTCTAATGCATAAAATTAGAACTTCTCTATCTAACAATCATATTTAGGGACAGAGTTACAATTAAAAGTCTCTACTAATATTATCCTTTACTAAAGGCCTATTATAATTTAAATAAAACTATCATTGCAACTAAAAGGCTTAGGTATTCACAGAAGTTAAATTAGGGTTTAAATAATTTTTCAAAAACTCATACGAAATCAATTTAACTCTACAGAGTCCTTTTAGAAAATAGTATCTGTATATCTACAATAAAATGTTACAGTATTAAATAAATGTTATTAACTATTTCTGAGTTTCAATTGTAAAAAATGTAAATATCGATATACAGAAGGTATTCCCTTCATGAAATCCTCATTACATTATTCGTATAATATTATGTAAATATGTTAAAAACCCTAATAAGAAAATCAATTCTGAAATGAAGAAATCGAGGTTTTAAAGGCTGTGCACTTCATGGTTATAAACTTTCATGGAAAAAGGCCCTTCATTATTACTACAAGGGTTTCTGTACAACCTAAACACAATAAACCTTTCAACAACACTTTCACACAGGATTTGTGTAGTCCAAACGAGATAATCAAGGAAAACAAACCAAATTCCTTAAACTGACCACAACCCTTGTTGCAAGCCTTAAGTAGTTTTCAATATGTAAATTTATTAAGAAACATTAAGAGTTGAGTAAGAATATTAATACATATAGAGTTTCTACAATAGTAAGCACTTATAGCATTTATTGGACAACGTAATAGGCTTAAGGCTTCATCATTATCCAATTAATGAATTACTAGATCTAGACATAGTAGTTTTTTTAACGATATCAAAATTACAATGGCCTAACGGCCTTAAATTTATTATTTAAAAAATAAAACCACCATATCAAATAAATAAATAAAAATACAATCAATATAACAAAGTAAATACCAACATTCATATTACATCCAAAAAGTAGTTACAGAATTGTAAACACCTGACGAAAAATGGTTCTATTCATCCTTAAATATTTTGTTCACAAAGCTCTGTAAGAGCTCGAATCCACACTAAGGATAAACATATACACTACATAACATTCCCCTTCAAACTCCATGATTGGAGGGATATTTTTTTTTAAACAACTGAAAAATTGTCATAGGCCGAACCACCAGAGGGTTTTCCATTTCAATGAAAGAAAATGCGGGAATGACTCCAATCCATGAGAGTGTTGACCCAACCAAAGTTTCACAAGGAGAAAGGAGTGTGGGGTATAGATCTTACCACAACGATGGTTCCTTCCTCGTGGAGACCGACCCATGCCCCAGTGAAAAAACCACTGCCAAAACCTCCTGCAAAAAAAGAACCACGCATAGGTCAAACATGGTTTTTAAATCAACAATGAATAACTATTAGCATAAGTAGAATACTATGCACATGCCACTTTGGCAATGAAGACCAAGCGAATATTATAATGGCTTCATAGAACTATCACCGGTAGCATAACACTGATAAACTAGATCCAACCTCTTAAACATTGCTGGAGTAGACACAAAGTGGGATGGTGTGGAAGGCCAAGAGCCTCGTCTCTTACACCATCATTTTGTAGTGCAGAGACAAAGGAACCCGGCTTAAAGGAAAATTACACGATGAAAATATGAAGTAGCACAAACAAAAGACACTAAATATCAGTACAAAGTCGAGTTAAACCCTTATGGTTTTTGAAAAGACACAATGCGGACCAGCTAGAGGCCATATTCCTTCATATGTCTCCATTAAAGCCACTAAGGTTTTAATATTTTAACCAAACTCTATAGTTTGAATACAATCGAATTCCTCCATGCTATTTCTTTAAAGGCCACCATGTTAATCTATGTTCCAAGGTAGGCTTAGAAAATTTTGTTATGGTTGTTTTTTATAGAATAGTTAGGGCCTTCCCTTGGGTCCTAATTTAGATATTTTGAAGGGTTTCCCAACTAAGGCGAGCCTCCTCCATAAAACACCTACAAAAGTAAAGTAAGGTTTTGTGTTAGCCAAGGTCTAAGTAAGACCAGTAAAACCCTTTGTTCTAGCATCACAATAGGGTTAGAAAGAACCTTAAAACATAACATGTAGGAAACCAACTATAATTGTCAATAAATAAATATGATTTTACCTTTTATGACTTGAACAACAAGTAAACTAGATCAATATATCGATAAGTGTATTTTTTAAAAGTTGTCGTAACTAAGAGGTCATAAGATAAAACACTAACTCAAATTAAATGATAAATGAATGGGTTAGTGTGATTTGCTTGCATTATGTAATAGTAGTTAGACCTTAAAATCAGTTTATATATTTATTTTTTGGAGATGTTACACAAATCCAAGATGAAGGGAAGGGTTCAATCAAATTAGAGCATGGAGTGTTCAAGAATGTCCTCCACGTTCCCTCCTTAGCAACAAATTTGTTGTATGTGTATAATATGACTTATGCAGGACCACCAAAGTAAGTTTTATTTGGTCTTGACTTAGTGGAGATCTCAGATATCTTAACTGGGAATCTTATAGTGAAGAGTGTTACAAACTATGAATCCAAGGAATATAAATTCTCACACTTTATTCCATACTCACATCTAGTTCCATATCAGCTTCCATATGAAAAGGAAGGTAAATTCATATTTCCTAAAATTTTTGCATATGATAATGTTTCCATTGTAGTTTCAAATTCAGAATCCAAAGTAGAGGACCAAGTTGAATTAATTTATAGATTTGAGGATTGTTGTAGGTACAACAAATCCCATGTTATTCAAAACACGGTAGCCCAATTACACATACAAAGGTAACTGCTTGAAGACCTTTGATCATTTTTGGCCCCTATCACATTTTTCATGGTTTCTTTGTTTTCTAACTTAGCCAAATTTTTGAAATCTATGAGTGATTTGTGTGTTTTTTATGAAGCTGCGGGGAACTATCTTTTAGTCAAATTATTTCATCCCGCAACCTGCAACTTGCAAATGGAGGCATTTTGATGTTTGATTTTTCCAATATTTTCATCCCATAACTTATGGAATGCAAGATGCAGAAAGATTACATGTGTGTAAGTTTGTCATCCTACATCCCGCATCCCACATCTGCGGAAGGCGTATTGTGGGAAAATAATTTATTTCAGTGATTTTTTTCCGTGTCTCCGCAACCCACAACTTGTGGGCTGCGGATTGCAGGAGATATTGAATAAAATTTTTACTTTTTGTGATCCCATATCCCACATCCTGCATTGGCAGAATACAGATTGTGGGACAACTAAATAAAATTTGAAATTGGATCCCGCATCCCGCATGCTTAATCTCAACTGCTCATTTGTCTTAATCCTACAGTCCTAACAAACTTGAGAAAATCTATATATAATTTGGTATTTTGTGATTTATTTACCATTTTTACTACGATAAATTGCTGTCATGCATTGAATTTCCTTATGTTTTTACAAGTCAACGTTATTAGTGTCCAATCTGATTACAAGTTACTGTTTGAGTCCTTTTCCTAATTCAAATCACTTACAGTTCTTCTTGGTTAAATTAGTTTTAATTCTGGTTTTATTCATTTAACACAATATTTCAACCCTAAGATGTCTCGAATTAACCGATGCAAGAACCTTCAAAGGGATATGCTGACTAAGGACCTAAATTTTGGCATCTTTTCTGATACTAGTGGCAAATTCAGTGAAACCTACCAAGTAGATTGGTCTAGGATATACTCTATTTTTTACAACAATGACCTTTTGGACATATAGAGTGACCAAATCACCTACCAGAGACTTAGGGATTCTAGTATCCATTCCATTGCTGCTAGACCTGCCATTCTCCCTTACAATGATGTGGTTAAATGGATTATTGAGAACGCAAACCCAAAAGACCGCTCATTCAATTGCAATACAGGATTGCAACTCACTACCTTCCATCCTGAAATCTTCGTCAAATATTATGCTCTCAAGCCTTTCAAACAGCTCATTAACATTGATTTTGTCAAAGCCTCTAAGTCTAGATATAATTTTGATGAAATGCTGAAATCCTGGATGAGCAATCCCGATAAGTTTTCTCAGAGGAAGGATGACCTTTACCTCGTTGATTGGTTCAGGGAACCATACTCTCTACTAGAATATATGTTGTGCTTACTTTATGGTCTCACCAATTGCTCCTATTTTAAAGCTAAATCGGCCCCAATAGCTCATCACATTCTTACCACACAAGAATCCCTCCCCTGAGAATCCATTATTTCTCTAGAACTCAAGACATCCATCCAAGACTATCAAAAAGCCACTACCAAGAAGAAACCCAATTTCTTCTTCTCAGCCTTCATTGTTGATGTATTTTGTGCTGAGTTCCATTTTCCCAATTTGGGATGGAGCTAGATCTTACGAGCCCCACCTATGCACATTTACCATGCAGAATTATGGGATACTAACTATATGACCAGGTTCTATGAAATTTTTGAAAACTTCCTTGGCCATATTTATTTTCTAATCTTCAAAAAGGAAGCTCTATCCTTCTCACACGAAGCCAAGAATCTCATTGCTACCATGGGCTATTGGTACATTGGACAAACATATACATACATCAAAATTTGGGGCAGTAATACTGGCCATATGTTACCTAAAGTTGTACCTGATAGGTTGGTTATTGAGGAAATATCCTTCCAAACATTGACAGAAGGAGTTTACAAGAAACTCACTGGACCTAAAAGAAGAGTTTGGCCCAATTTCCCTCAAAACCTTGGACCACTGAGCATACCAACTTCAGCCTGGGCTGCAAAGCTTAGTGAACACATAGTTTCTTTGAAACTAGGTTTTTCTAGCAAAAGGAAACATGACCCTAAGGGGTGGGTTGATTCTCATCTTAGGAAGAATCATTTCAAAGTAGGTTATAATCATGAATAAGTACCAGAAGACTCTATTTACCAAGCATTTGACACTTTTTCTGAATTTTTAGCCAGAGCCAAAAGCAAAGAGGAACAAATTCAAATCTTATGCTACCAGAAGGGAATAAGAGATAGGGTCCAGGCTTACAGAGAAATGGAGTTGGATATTTTGGAAAAGATGAGAAAAGACAAAGAATATAAGGAGGCTCAAGCAGCTAAAGATTCTTCAGTGACACCAATCTAAGCTATGGATAAAGATAAATGTCCTATGGAGGATGTCCAAAAGGAATCAGTTGCTCAACAGGTTAAAGCCTTGATACATACTTCTAAAAAGTTTAAACAAGAGTTGACAAAGATGACTTATGTGCTAGATACTCAGGAAGTTGCAACTACTCAGGTTGTTATTGACAAATAGGTAAATGCTACAGCCACTTCAGCATGTGATGATCAGGTGATGGCTGACCTTAAGACGTTTATAGGTCTAAAAGTTTAGGTCCCCTCCTCTCCAACTCATACCATAGATTTGACCACTTTTGATACTAAAGAAGGAAGCAATTCTCTTGTTCCTGTTACTGAAGAAGTTGATAATGGTAACAATTTGCAGGCATTTATGAATTTATTTAGTGGTAGTAACAGGAAATCTTCCTCTGTTCCTGAAATACCATAACCCACTTTTGGGTCTCATTCTTTTTCATCACCATTTCTCCTCTCATCGATTCAAACCCTATCTGTGTTTCCTATTGGATCAACTTTATCACCTCCATTATCCTAGATTTATCATGCTGCAACATGCATACCTACTTATTTCACCCCTATCTGTGTGCACTTACCTATTCCACAATCTAGTGCATTTCAAGTTCCTAGGATTCCACTGCACATTCCTTCTTTTTCCCTATCAACATCATCAATTCCTGAAAATGCCATAGTATCTTCATCATCACTGCCAGCTAATACCATTCATGCTTCATCCCCTGAAACCTCTATTCCAATCACACTTTTGACTTCTAATAAAGCAGTTGTTGCCCAAAGTAGTTCTTCTCCTTTATCCACTACTCCCATCACCATGTCTATGCCTTTCCCTACCATCACTCAGAATTCTCCTTTGGTGTCCACAAGGATTGGCACTTCTTCCACTGATGAGGTAAGAGATGAGTTTAATGAATATATTGTGATATCTCTTAGAGAATATCATTATAGAAAATCTACGAAAGTAGTGGTTAGGAGAGGTAAGAAGAGGAGCAGAGATCGAGGTGATGTAGATGCGTCTCTCTCTAACCAAGTAGTGTGGACTCAACGGTCTGGTGACCCACTAGTGGATGCTACAGATACTGCCTCTACTTTGGGAGCTTTCGCAGGTGCAAACTTTCATGCTATTGATTCTTTGAACAGATATTTTGATAAGAAAAAAGAAGAAATAATCAAAATCAAGGAAGAACTAGAACATACAATAAAGGAACATGAGGCTCATATTGCTGATGTAATGAAGATATCTAAGGACAAGTGCAATGAGATAAAGGAGAAGAATACTTGTCTTCAGAATGAGCTGCTAAGTGAGAAGACTACAAATGGTGTCTTTGTGTAGAGAATATCCTTGCTTGAGAATAAATATGAATATGCAACTGCAAGTGCAGCTTCATCTTCATTCTCTAAATTCTGACTTGAAGAATTCAAGGAATTATCTCTCAAGACTAATCAAGATTGTTATGAATTAATTAGAGAGTTCTTTAAAACTATTGATAGTATTTTTAAGACTCATCTTGTGTTTGATAAGATGTCTGCTACTCTTGAAGATGAGGTAGAAAAAAGGGATGAAGCTTCTAAATCATATGATGTTGTTGTAGATTGGAAAAGATATATGAAAGATAAGCTAAAGAACATCACCATTCTTAGCAGTTTCCAACTGAAGAAGGTTAGGAATATTTTACATGCCTGGGAAGATCTAAATGAAACAATTGGTGAAGATATGAAGAAGCCGCAGGCTATCTTTGGAAGGAGGTGGTATGTTGCTGACAATTTAATGGACCTTTTATGTTTTCTTGTAGTGGGTCTCATCGTAAATGCATGCCCACCGAAGCTCATGATTGAACAGGTTGAACAACATAGAGATCAAGCAACAGAGAATATCCAGGGGCTTAGTCATATCATCATTAATGATGTGGATCTATTGATAAAACAACCACTTTGCATTGAAGGGAAGATCCATATCTACATTTGAATTTGGCATAAGTTAGTGAAGAATGAAATAGAAGATCACAAATGTACTGCCCAACTTGGAATTGAATCCTCCAACTATCCTAACTTAGATAAGTTATTGGATATTTGGAAAATATGGAGAGATTTTCTTGGGTATTAGCTTTGTTTGGTTTTTTTGATCCCATCTTGAATGGAATTGATTATTTTGTAATAATTATTTAAGGGTAAACTTCATATGCAGAGGGGACTTTTGGAAGGGGAAAGATTTGAACATGAGACTCAAGATACCTTTGTGTACTTGAGGTTTATGTAATTTTTTGAAAAACTTGATTTAATACAGTATTGATATCATTTCATATCTCTTGTTATTGATTTGATTAAATTTCTTTAACAAATCACATTTTTCCCTGTTTCAGATGGATCAACATTGTTGTTAGTTCTTTGCAATTGATAAATGCATTTGTCTATAAATTTGATTTCTCTCTGTTACTGATTCATGTATTGATAAGAATTTTAAATAATTTCTTCTTTTGATAATATTTATCTATTTCTGCAAATGATTCAACAGTGAAGTTATAAGATCAAACATGTTGTTTTTTCAATTAACATGCGTACATGCAGGTCAACCTTGAATGATACAATCTTAATTTGTGGTCAGTTGATTTTTATTAATTGATTGTGAGTTAAGTGATAAGTTAATAGTGTCATTTACATTTCTGTCAATTGGATGAAAATACTTGTCTGTCTTACACCTCAGGTTAATCTATGAATCAATTCAGCATCCTCTTTGAGTAGCTTAGATTTAGATCATACTTTCTTTCATAGTTAGATTTGAGTTAGTTTTCTTTTCATTACCCATCCTGTTTTCCAATATGGGAAATAGATCGTTTAAGGATAAAAGGCTAGGGACAGGACTGGGGATAGGACTGTCCTTCTACAGGACCTTTCGAAGCCCTTCAACCTGGGTTTCCCCCCTCTGTTGTCAGTATTAGACACCCTTTTTATCCACATACACAACTGAGGCTTCAACAAATGGTGGTAGAAGGAGGGCTAACAAATCATGCCTAAATGAACCACAGAGACACCTCCTCTAGTAAGAGATCCAATTATCACTCATAGTCGCACCCACGGATCTACATCAGGGGAACAAAGCGCACAAGGTTCATACGTTGTTCCGGCTACCCTTGTAAATGAATATAGAACCCAAGTAGATAGATATGTTCTCGTATCTCCTACTTTAGGACCCATTACCATTGAACCCTTACTGAAACATAATTCTAATAATGGTTCTGAGATTCAAAGACAATTTACCGAACAAAGTCTCCACTGGAATAATCCCCAATCTAGTAGTCAAGATAATCTTAATCCAGGTGACCAAAGCACTGAAGGACGCAATGATCCTCCCAGTGAATCATCTACCCCTGGACTAGATATTGATTCATTTTTCAAAGAGTCAAATATTCCTCGACACAACATCAGAGTAGGAGGACCACCCCCTTCACCTCCCTCTTCTTAATCCTCCTCTAATGAATCGTCATACCCTCAATCTTCTACCTCATTAGAGGAATCAATCCTGATGCCTGATGAACGAGCTAACTTGCCTTAGCTAGATGTAGATGATATGTCTGTATTAGGTGATCAACATAGGTTGCCAAAAATCCCCGAGAAGTGGCTTCCGAAATATAATCTAGATGAAAAAATTCCTGTGGAATACCACATCAAATATTTTATGTAGGCTATCAGGCTTAGAAATGTCATACATGAAGACGTAGTCTGCAGACTGTTCCATTGCACTTTTGAGGGAAAAGATTCTAGTTGGTATTTCTCCCTAGAATCTAGTTTTATCCTATCAAGGGATGTATTTTCTAAACTCTTCACTCAGAAATTTGGGGAGGACAAGACCCCACAGGATTTAGTCATAGAACTTTCTTCCATGAGGAGCAAAGGTAAGGAGCGAGTCAAAGATTATAACCAATGGTTTTCACATTTGAAACATAGGATTCCAATCACTATCCGCCCTGTTGAGGAATTATTAGTAGCATATTATATTAAGGGTCTTCCGTCTCAAACAAGCATGTGGGTCAAAAGATCCCATAAATAGTCCTTGCAGGATGCTTTCTCTAAGGCCATACAAGTCGAAAAGGGCATGTCGTGTTTTAAGAAAAACCATGACACATCATCTAAACAACCTTCTACCTCCTGCAAGAGGATTGACAATGCTCCCAAACCCACCACCACAAAAAAGATCCTTTCAATATGAGTGATGTGAAGAAGCTCCTTCAGAAAAATTTCTAATGAGATGGTTGATCTCAAGAAAACTAATAGCGAAAATCAATTCAACAATAGGGGATTTAATAGGCCACCTTTTAGGAGACCTAACCAACCCCCTAAAAATCCACCACCTCCAAATTATACTAAGGCATACACGTTAGAGGGAATCTTTTTTGTCTTGAAAGCCTTAGCTGCAGGAACACTAGACATTTTCAAATCCTCTGAATATCAATCAAATAAATAATCACAACCTCCCCAAGAAGAAGAGGAAGAAGGACATTAGATTAGCTCGGTAAGTTTCTTTTCCGAAGAAGACGAAGAAGAACCTAACACGGTTTTCAATCTACAACACACTCACAACACTAGATCAAAAGGGACACCTCTATAGGAACTATCACTTGCGACACAGGCTCCCAACAAAAATAAATCCCAAGCACAAAAAGACACTGTATTTCCTCAGCCTGAATATAGTTTAGCTAAGGATTTGAAAAGAGTCCAGGAAAATATATCTTTATTCGACCTTCTCAAAATCCCTTCCATGAGAGAGTCCCTACCCAAAAGAATGATAATAAAACAAACTAGGGAAACTCAGAATAATAATATTGACTCTTCCCCTCAACCAAACAATCAGAATCCTGGAAGCAAGGGAACCCAACCCTTCTTACTCACTTTTGAAATATTCAATAGGAATGTACATAACTACATGGTTGACTCAGGGGCCTCATCTAATGTGATGCCTATTTTTGTCTGCAAAAAGATGAATGATACATGGGATACTTGTCCTATCCAAATTGTCCAATTGGACAGGTCTAAGGTTAAAGTTGTAGGAAGAATGAAGAATGTTCTGCTTAGATTGTCTGCAGATCCCATAATTCATCAAACTATTGACATAGTAATCGCAGACATTCCGAAGAATTATGGTATGTGTTTAAGCTGAGATTGGTCAGAAAAACTGAAACGCTACTTTCCTACCGATTGCTCTCACTTGTGGTTACCCTAAACGGATAGCCTAACAAACTCAAATTTGACAGGGAACCATTTATGAAACAAACAGTGACCGTTCTCGATGGTTCCAATGAATCCATCTCCTTCTTCAGTAATCAAATAGAAAATTTTACTTTCGATACATTCTTTGGAGACCTACCTACTGATGTTTAACCAGTGGAGAATGTACAAAAACAGTACCAGATTACCCATCTTACTTCTGTACCATTCTCCACTACTATTGTTCATAATGTTTATAATGTAAATACTAATTTTAGAATTGGCCCTTTTATTTGTACTTTGTTTTTTGATGGCTCCAGGTCCAAAGATGGAGGAGATGCGGGATGTGTTCTTGTTGATTCAAAAGGGACCAAGACAATGATTTCATGCAGATTGGAGTTCGAGTGTACCAACAACATAGCTGAATATGAGCCACTTGGGGACTCGAAAATTATAGTGAAACATGTAAGAAACCAAATACATTTCCTATCCCTACGCTTGATCAATTATCAGAGGTTAATCAGAGACATGACCAGCTCCTTTTCAGCATTTAATATCAAATCTATCCCTAGATCACATAATTTCGACGCTGATCTATTGGCTAACACTACGCCTACGCTAATCATGCCTGAAGGTTTGTCTCCGAAATTTTTTTCTATCAATTTGATCTATAGGCCTTCCATTCCAGACAATGTCATGAGTTGGAAAGTGTTCGATGACAACTAGCAGATACTAGATTTCTTGTTAGCCCAAAAAATCTTTGGAGGTACAGCTATTGATGAAATTGATCATGAAAAATATTTGTCTGACCCTTCTAATATCATTCCCAAGTCTTTTATCATCTTAGAAAAGTTTTATGATTTACAAGATAAATTTAGACAAACCACCAACTGCAAAACCTAGAGTTCAACCCTCAATTATACTACGGTCAATATAGGAACAGAACAAGACCCCCATTTTATCAATCTTAGAGTTCAATGTTCCCATGATGAAAAAATAATCTTTATCAAACTGTACAAGGAATTCGAAGACATATTTTCTTGGACATATGATGAACTCAGGAATTTCGAAACCAGCATCATGAACCACAACATCCCGATGATAACTAAGGTGAAACCATACCAATAGAAACTAATTAAAATGCATCCCAGTTTAGATCCCTCTGTCAAGAAAGAACTCGATAAGCTACTAGTGGCAATGATAATATTCCCTATTAAACACACGCAGTGGGTCACCAACTTAGTACCCGTTCGGAAGAATGGAGAAATTAGACTCTATGTGGACTTTAGAAACTTGAATGGGGCCTTAAAGAAGGAAAATTATCTTGTTCCTCCCATGGAGAAGATTCTGTAGAAGGTAGTTGGATCTCAAATGTTCTCACTACTTCACGGTTTTTCAGGGTACAACCAAGTCCTGGTTTCCCCCGATGGCCTGCTTAAAACGGATTTCTAAACCCCCTGAGGAACCTTTGCATACAAACGGATGCCATTTGGGATGATAAATACGGGGGTCACATTTCAAAGAGATATGGACATAGAATTTAGTGGCTTAATTCATAATTATGTCATTGTATATCTAGATGATGTAACTATTTATTCTAAAAAATGACACGATCATTTGTTTTCTTTGAAAGAGGTATTCGAAAGATGCAGAAAATATGGGATTTCCATCAATCTGAAAAATTCTATCTTCGCAGTGACGGAAGGTAAGTTGTTAGGTTTCATCGTCTCTAAGGAAAGCATGATCATTGATCCATAATGCATAGAATCAATCTCCAAGATTGGTCTCCCTAATTCCAAAAAAGCAATGCAGTCTTTCTTGGGTAAGATCAATTTAGTCCGAAGGTTTGTACCAAAATTTTCCCAAGTTTTCAAACCCTTGCAACATTTAGTTAAAAAGTATGTACCATTTAAGTGGCCTGAAGAACAGAAAAGTGTCTTCGTTGACATCAAAAGAGCCATAGCAGAAGTGCCTGCTCTTATGTCTCCAGATTTCAACAAAAGATTTTATACTTTATACCTTTGTTACTGATTTTTTGTATGTAGCGGTCCTAACACAAAAGAATCATGAGGACGTTGAGATCCACATTTCCTTCATGAGATCAACATTTAAAGGAGATGAACTCAACTATTCCGAACTCGACAAATAGGCCTATGCGGTATATAAATCGGTAAAACATTACAGGCAGTATCTATTGAAGTTGAGCACTAAGGTGATTATCCCATACGTGGCCATTCGAAATGTCCTCATCCAAAAGGAGTTAGGTGAGAAAAGAGCTCACTGGATGACGGCGCTGTAGGAGTATTACCTAGAGATCAACCCTGCGAAGATAGTTAAAGGACAAGATTTGTGTCTACTTTCAGTTAAAGGACAAGGCTTGTGTCTACTTTCTTCCCAATCAAATGACCCTGAAGATCAACAAGCCAATTCGGAGCAAAAAGAAGTTGTACCTACAGGTTTTGTAAATGCAATTGAGACAACAACATCTGAATGGTATGACAACATCAATTTTTTTCTTCATAAAGGGTTTTCTCCTAAAACACTTGATCCTAAAAAATCTAGAGCATTAAGACTGAAGTCAGCTCCTGATCAACTGATTGATGATGTTCTATTTAAAAAAAAATTATGATGGAGTTTTTCTTAGATGTCTTGAAAACGATCAGATTGATGATTTCGGGCGATCATTTCTTAGGGGATATCACATGAAGAATTCAAGGAATTAGCTCTCAAGAATAATCAAGAGAATTATGAATTAATTAGTGAATTGTTTAAAACTCTTGATAGTATTTTTGAGGCTCATCTTGTGTTTGATAAGACATATGCTACTCTTGAATATCAGGTAGACAAAAGGGAAGAAGCTTCTAAATAATATAATGTTGTTGTATATTGGCAAAGATACATGAAATATAAGCCAAAGAACATCACCATTCTTAGCAGTTTCCAGCTGAAGAAGGTTAGGACTATTTTATGTTCCTGGGAAGATATGGATGAAACAATTGGTGAAGCTATTAAGAAGGTGTAGGATATCTGTGGAAGGAGGTGGTATGTTGCTGACAATTTAATGGACCTTTTATGTTTTCCTGTAATGGGTCTCATCAAGAATGCATGCCCACCGAAACTCATGATTGAAAAAGTTGAACAATGGTGAGATCAAGCAATAGAGAATATCCATGGGCTTAGTCATATCAGAATTAATGATGTGGGTTTGTTGATAAACCAACCACTTTCTATTGAATGGAAGATCCATATCTACATTCAAATTTGGAATAAGTTAGCGAAGAATGAAATAGAAGATCACAAATGCACTGCCCAACTTGGAGTTTAATCAACCAATTGTACTAACTTAGGTGAGTTGTTCGAGACTTGGAAAATATGGAAAGGTTTTCTTGGGTATTAGCTTCGTTCGAGTCTTTCAATCTCATTCTGAAGGGATATGATTCTTTTGTAATAATTATTTAAGGGGTGAAATTTAGATGGATAGGGAACTTTTGGAAGGGGAAAGATTCAGGAAGGAGACTGAAGATACCTCTGTGTACTTAAGGTTTATATATTTTTTGTGAAACTTGATTTAATACAGTATTGATATCATTTCATATCTCTTGTTATTGATTTGATTAAATTTCTGTAATAGATCACATTTTTTGCTATTTCAGATGGATCAACATCGCTGTTAGTTATTTGCAATTGATAAATGCATTTGTCTATAATTTTGATTTCTCTCTATTACTAATTCATGTATTGATAAAAAATTTAAAGAATTTCTTCTTTTAAGAATATTTATCTATTTCTGCAAATGAGTCAGTAGTGAAGTTAGAAGATAAAACATGTTGTTTTTTCAATTAACATGCATACATGAAGGTCAACCTTGAATTATACAATCTTAAGTTGTTGTTAGTTTATTTTTATTAATTGATTATGAGTTGTGCTAAGTTAATAGTCTCATTTACATTTCTGTCAATTGGATGAAAATACTTGTTTGTCTTACACCTCAAGTTAATCTGTGAATCAATTCAACATCCTCTTTGAGTAGCTTAGATTTAGATGAGACTTTGTTTCATAGTTAGATTTGAGTTACTTTTCTTTGTATTACCCATCCCATTTTCCAATCTGGGAAATAGATCCTTTAAGGATCAAACCCACAAAAGCCAGCGAAGGCTAGAAATATCCGTGGGAGATCACTACACCAAATAGGCTAGTGATAGGAATTTCCTTGCATAGGACCTTTCAAAGCCCTTCAGTATGAGTTTTACCCCTCTATTGTAATTATTAGACACCCTTTTCAGCCACATACATAACTGAGACTTCAACAAGGATGAAGTTTAATCAAATATATATCCAGATTCAATCCCTACTACCAATCCTAGGACTAAATAGGATCAAAATATTATTGAGGCTATTGGAAACATGAATGGAGGGTCATATTGTCATGTCCCCGGTTTCGACCCCGTTTGCATGATGTATATAATGTAAATAATCATGGTGAGGAGCTAAAGGCAAAGGCCCCACCATCGATTTTGTTGTGTATGTTTCGGCAATAGAGGTAATTGCCGATGGTATGTTGTGCTATCCGGCACATTATAATTCGGCATCATGTAAACCCGCACATCAATAAACCACAACCAGCTAAGGCGGTGCAACGTTGAATGAAAAGGGCATGGTTCCAAAGGATAAGGGGTGGGGGATGTCAAACTTTGGTTTATGGGGAAAAACCCATGTTTATTTACCTTGTTGATTTGCCACCTTGTTGTCTCATCCAACCTTGTCAACCTCTTTAATGCTCAGCTAGTGGTTGAGGAGTTATGGCTGGGAGAGTTATTGCTGAAGTAGTGGTGGTTGTGGAGGCTGTCAGCCTTACCCACTTGCTCACTCCACCCACGTTTTCCATTCTTCTCCCTCACGCACTCTTCCCTTGTCAGTTTTACACTCTCACCACGATTTTGGTCGGTTGGATTCTCACGCAGAGGCTCTGGGCGATTTTAGTCTCATGCAGACATTTCCTGGGGCTCCACGAGTTGCTGAAGCACCCACACACTGTAATTCGCATCCTTGCTGTTGTTTTGTTCATCCACGAGCAAAATCGGAGTTGTTTCCTCCTCACGCAGGGCCTCTACCGCTGGAATCCTCACGCAGAAAATCGGATCTGTCTTTCCGTGCATTTTTCTGTTGGGTGCGAGTCTTTCCTCATGCACAAGAAGTTTGGGTCGCTTTTCCCATGCCGTGAGCCATCCTCGCTGTTGGTGTTTGGGGGTTGTTGTCTTCCCCATGAGTTTTGTCAACTGTGGGTTCCAATTTCGTTTTGGACCACTATGGATTGCTAATTCGTGGGTTGAATTTTCCTTGTCTGTCCACGCTGGGAGTTGTTCTTCTCCTTTGTTGGGACTGTGTGAGTTGCCATTAGTCACCCGGAGGAATTGTGTGTGCTGTTGGCTGAATTTCCCTATTTTGGGACTGTGGACTATTGTTATCATTCATGGTGTGTTGTGGCTGCTGATATACCCTGGTTTGGGTGCTGTTGTTGAGTTGTTTTGGCCACGTTAGGGCCAAAAACCTACTCTGAGTTGCCTTATAGGCTGGAGCTGTGTCTCACCTTTCGTTTGGGACTGTCATCGGTCATTTTGCTTCTTCACATGGTTGTGAAGGGAATTGTTTTGCTGCTGGTATGCAGTGGTTAGTCCCTTGGACTGTGCTGGCTTGGCTTGTTTGTTGACAGCCTGTGAAACCCAGCTGTGATTGGTTTGTTGTTTACGTCCCCTTGGCTATGTATAATCCTGCAATTGACCCTTACTCCGGAGGAATCATGCCCAGCTCGGGGGTCGCAGCGTTGCTGAGAGATTGATGAGCAAGCTGGCCTATGGTTGGGTGGGAACGTTGCAACGACGTAGCTGGTTGCGGGTGAATTCTTCATTAACAAATAAGTGCTGCCAGTCTATCTCTGCAATTATAACAATTGTATATGGAATTATGATGAACATGTGATTGCTGGAATGTATGTGTGCTTCCGCTGTATGATCAAAGATAAATGCATCTGTGTATGCTTGTAAGTTTCAATTTCAGCATTTGAATTCTGTTTATCTTCATGGGGCATTTTGCCCGGTTGTATTTGATGTGCTCGTCGCGTCCTCTTCGCCGGTGGAGGGACGAGGACGTGACAATATGGTATCAGAGCGCCATGGTTGCAACAATGGGCCTCTATGGGCCAAGAAGGTGCAGTGACAGAAGGTAGAATTACCTTCTCTATCCAGCAGAATAGCAGTGAGCCAACAAACTCTGAAAATGGTCTAAGTGTGAGCAGTCGAACCATAGGAGGAAGTGGAATTCCACCGTTGCGGGTGAGCTGGAGAAGTTTCTATTCGCCGTTGCGGGCGAATGGCTGAAGTCTCCCATCCGACTGTTGCGGAAGGGTTCTCGGAGTTAACCTCCGTCGTTGCGGGTGAGACAACGATCTTCCCCTCCGACCGTTGTGAGTGGCGGAGCGATATCGCGTCCGATTCGAGATCTTCCCAATCACCGATGCCGCAGAAAAATTTCAAAAATCTGGCAAAGTATGGAACGGTTGGGCCGTTGAAGGAAGTGAACTTCCACCGTTGCGGAAGACTTGGAAAAGTAAAACGTCCGCCGTTGCGGGTGGCGGAGCAATCCCACGTCCGATCCAAGAGTCGTCTGATCGTTGACGCCAAAGGGAGATCGAAAATTTGGCTAAGTGTTGGAACGATCGGAAGGGATAATGGTCCGACGCCCGATGTTTCGAGATTCAGCCGACGCCTGATGTGGAAAGTTCATCCAAGGAAGAGCAGACGTCGGAAGGATTGAAGCTTCCAAGGAGCCGTCGTTGCGAATGGAAATAACTTCTGAAGAGCGGACGTTGCGGATGGAAAGCAGTTCAGCATCCGATGTGAAGTTAGCCGATACGTTGCGGAAGGTTGGAGCTTCCGAGGAGCCGCAGTTGCGGAAGGGTTGGAACACCTGGAGAGCCGCCGTTGCGGAAGGCTAAGAGTTTCTGGAGAGCCGATACGGCGAAAGGAAGATTGGTTGGGAAAGGAGCCGACGTTGCGGCTGGGAGATTGATTTGGGAGCCGACGTTGCGGCTGGGAGATTGAAGTGAGGGCCGATTCTGCGGAAGGAACAATGGTTCCGGGAGCCGATTTCAACTGTTTTTAGAAGGATTTTTCAGCTGTTTTATAAAGAATTTTCAGGGGTTGAAAATGAGAAAAATGGCAGCGAGCTAATGCGCCAGATTGCGCGAAACCACAAGGGGGAAAGCCCCCTTGACCCCTGTCGTCCCCCTGAGACAGTCGTTCTTGTGAGAAGGAAAATCCAATGTTTTGGGCAGGAGTTCGAATCAGAGCGATTCTCGTGAAGGACAAGAAGGATGCCAAAAATTCAGCTGCCAAAATGGCTCTGAGATCATTAGAAGAATGTGAAAATTCTACTTTGCAGTAGTGTAATGAAAGTGCCGAGATTAGTGAAAGTCTTCATTCTTGGAAGTGGTGTGGTTTTCACATCCGGAATCGGAATGACGCGTGTGAATAGGCGTTGAGAAGCTTATCCAGTGGGGAACGAGGATACGTGACCGGAACTTGAGAATGAATTAGCAAAGTGCTAATGATGGCCACTGTTGTCAAATGGACAAATCTGGACAGTGCATGCCCAGGGGCAGCAAGGACTATGAAGTCAACCAGCTGCTGTGTGGAAAAGGAATTCCATGAGAAGATGAGGGGTTTGAAAGGGAAGTTTTCATTAGACCCTATATTGCTGATTATAACTTCATTTCTTGAGTTTATGCTTGAAATGCATAAGGATATGAATTGCATGCATAGGATATTGCATGTTGGTAAGAATATTGGAAATTTTATATATTATAATGTACCACTAATGATGATCATTGCTTTGATGTTGGCATTAGTGGAAACACCAATGATGACATGGACCCGGATGAATATGTTGCTGATGCTGATGAATGAGACCAGCAACCCTATGGAGAAGGGATAAGGCAACAAGTCCATGACAATAGTTGGTGAGCAAATTTTGCAATCTCCTGCAAAGGACCAACCAAATTGGTCACGTCAAGGGTGTAAGTATGACCCATGCAGGTAAGAGTTGCTTATGGCAGATTCCATGGATTGGTCCAGGTAAGAGACCTCATACCATGTGAATATTGGAATGTAGAAAGGTGTCATACCTATACATGCCAATGATATTGATTATAATAATGCGTCCTATATGAGTTAGTCATGGTTGGACCATGCACATTATATTGAATGCAAGATAGCATGAATGGACATGCATTAGAAAGATTTTATGAACCTTGTTGTTATGCATTCAATGTCTGCATATGAAGGGTGTGAGTGACTGATTGCCTAAGTAAAGGTGAAAATGTTGTGATGTATTGCATGAATGCATTGAGATGAATGCATGTGATATTATGGAGAACTAATGGCTGAAATGATGAATTGATGACAATTCAGGAACCATTTCAGAGGTTGCTATGAATGCAGGATAGTCATGATCAAGTGGCTTCCATAAATGCTCTATTGAAGAGCAAGGTGGTATGAATGATACGCATGTGAAGTAAGGGTATCTAAACCTTCATTTAATTGCATGAATGATATGACTATACCTTACAATGTTAGTGTAATACTGATTGCATGAAGTAAATGAGCTTTGAGAACACTGATGTGACTAACCTTGAAGTATTTGAATTTAATAAATTCTGAAAATGCTTCAGTGATAGTTGTAGCAATGAGATAGTATATGCATCTATACTTACCAAATGTTTGGTTAATGGAAGCTCATGTTTCATGTAGATTATTTTAAAAACGGCATTGAGAGGTAAGACCCTGACCAATGCTGGAATCTACCATGTAAAAGAGCTTGTTAGATTTGCGTTATGAATTTCAAGTTTAAGAAAATGCTGACCACTTATAGTCACTATTGGCTTGCACAAGATTGTGTTTGGTTGGTTGAAATTCATGTTTCAGGTAGATTATTTCAAACACGGCAGTGAGAGGTAAGTTCCTGACCACTGCCATAATCTACCATTTATGAGAAGAAGTCTCATGGTTGTGAAAATTAGTTGGTACGGGTTGTTAAATTTGAACTGTGGATTTCGGATTTAAGAGGTACTAATGGCTACTAACCATTGTGGCTTGTGTGAGATTGTGTCAGGAGGGACACATGGTAAGTGGGTATTCATGTTATGATAGTAAGCATAAAATTATAATGGGCATAGTAATGCTGCTTACAAGAGACCCACAAATGAGCAAGTCAATTTATGTAGTAGATAGAATCGCAAATTCTTATTGAATTTGATTGCTAATGTCATTGCTTGGTTATGGAACGATCAATTTGGATTGTAGTATCAGGTAATGACTGACTATTTGGCTATTTGATGAATGTGTCAGGAGTACACACTGCAGGAAGATCATGTGTGATGACCTGCAAGAGCCAAACTTAATGGGAAGGTTTTTCCTTGGAAATGGGTTTCAGGTGAAACGCCATTAGACATTTTGAAAATGTCTCATATACACTGCATGTTTGGTGATAACATGAGTGAGATGGTTGGATTATGTTAGTGAGACATGTGTGGATATGAAATGTAGACAGGAAGCAGGGATGGGGGCCTTGGTTGCTTAAACCTGGTGATTGGAGACCACACAGACAGAGCTAGAATGCTGGCTTTCTTCTCCACAACCCCGGGATAGCACTAGAAGGGAATGCAGGGCCGGAGGGACTGTGTAGCAGAGAAGGGACTGATTCCTTGTGCTGGGTGTGTGTGTGGGTGTTATAGAAGTCAGGCTAGTTCTGGTGTAGGTGTTCCTAGCTCTGCAATGAGCTTACCAGCTTAGCATTCAGCTTTCCCAACTCCTTGACGGTGCCTAACAGATACAAAGGCATACTGCGATAGCAAATGGATAAGTGTTCTGTGACCCTTGCTATGAATATGCATGTTTAATTATTAAATTTCCATATGCAGAACATGTTTGATTTATTTCCATGATGACCGATTGCTTGAGTATGAATAGGACCTACATGGCACACACCGGAAGAGAGTGCACACTTTTCCGATGTCGAGTCATGAAAGGGTTTTCAATATTGATTACACTCTGGGGAGTGGACACACTCTTGGTGTCTCAATACTTGATAGTGAATGATATGAAACGTGATTACAGTTTTTGAGCAATGATGCTAATGAGTTTGCTTGTATTGCTTGTGTTGCTTGTGTTGGCAGGCTAAAGGTAAAGGTAAATGGTTGATATAAGTGTATGTTGGTATAAGTGCATGTTGATATAAGTGTATGTGTCATTGTTGACATAAGTGTAGGATGGGCTGTGATATGCCTAAGGATCCATAGTAGATCCTAGACCTGGAAATGGTCATGATAAAGTTCCAAGCCCAGTTGACATGGTTATGTACTGGCTGGACATTAATTATTTGATGTTGTGGAGCAGCCGGCGTGCTGACCTAACATCTAAGTCCATAGGTGATCCCAAGGCTTGCAAAGAGAAGCAGGATCCTGTGGACGAATGAGGAAACGTACAATACAGATAAGTATAGGATTATTTTGCTTATGAATATACATGTGTATATGATATGGGTTATAATGTTTTAAGCTCTTGTTCTAGAGATGAAACTAATGAGAATAAACTAAACATGTGAATTATTCAATGTTTGAATATAGGTATCGTTGGAGGCGAGGACTATGAGAGCATCCTAGAGGTGCATGTGGACATGTGACTGTCCTGGAAAGCTCGGAATGAGCGGTAATGAAAAAGGTGCTAGTAAGACGAGGGAGTCCTATCAATTGAGACAAACCATGTGGAGAGACTCCATGGTTTAGAGGTCTAGAATAGACCAAAGACACTAAGTGTCGTGACCAAGAAAGATTGGTCCAGCATTCACAGTGAAGTGAAAGAGGCTGAGAGCATGAAAAGCCACTGCGATGGCGAGG
>LPNX010499694.1:33732-59846 GCA_001517045.1 Pseudotsuga menziesii | reverse complement strand
CAAAAGAGAGGAAAGATGAACAAGAAATTGAGCTTTCCAGCAACTGGCCCAAACCAAAGAACAAACAAAGTGTCTTTTAGGAAATAAAGGGTTTGAATAAATGGCAACCACATTCACCTTTGATTTCTTGATCGTTGCAGAGGGCCAATGCCATAGTATTTTTGCCAACACCTCCCATACCATGCACCCCAATAACGGACACCTCTCCATGGAGTAGAATCCTCTTCAAATTCAAAATATTTTTCTCCAAACCTACTACAAAATCAGGCTTTTCTAACTCATTATAATTAAAGGAGAATCAACAAAAATGCCATCAAACATATCATCTGCACCCATTTGTTGTAGCATCATGGCATTCTCTTGGGGGTCATTGGTAAGCTTGGAGACATGTTGGAAAATTGTTTCATTTATGTTGCTCTCATCCACTGACCCCGACTTGTAATGATGGAGAAGGCTCTTCATCTCTGTTATCATATTTTTCACTTCAAGGAAGATGTTGACAGGCATGTACTGAAGGAAAACAGAGATATCCTTCTCTAGCTTGTGGATTTGCGAGGCATATCTAACATTGAGAAAAATGTTAAAACGGTTGGTTTTCTTACACTTTTTCACCAACTCAACACCATTGATAAGGATTTTAAGGAACTGCCCATATATGGGATTTTTCTCATTTTGGGGCTTTTGTAATTCCAATAAACAGCTACTCTGGACTGTTTGAATAAGGCCACTGAGCCGCGCAACCAAACTACTGCATGAGTTTTGCAATCAACTTTATCCATGACAAAGAGTTGGAAAAGTGATATACAGATGCTATTAGTATACTTAATTCTCTAAAACTATCACAACTGCTGCTTCCATAGCTGGCTTTCTCCCTTCAATATGTGCTTGTTCTGCTTTGAACTACTATCGCGGAGCATTGCTTTGATATGCTGAATACGCTTTTAAGCTGTTGCTTTCCCACAACTCTTACCTTGTGAAACTAACCCTATTTCATTATCATCTCTTCCATACAACGCGTCCAAAGCTCCACAAGGAATTTCTTTATGCTCCAGGTATAAGATATTCCATATGCAAATAACTGGAAGCTCTGAATTCATTCGAGGCAGATGCTAAATGTGAAAATGAAAAAAAAATGCTTCAGTTTTCAAGGATTACTTAACGGAAATCCAATCTGAATTTGAAATTATTTTGAGAGCTGTAAGAGAGGTGTCCTCCATACACTCAACACGCTCGCAGATAACACACAACATACTGTAAATATCTGTTCCTTCGTTCGCGGAGAGGTGTCCTCCATACAGATGAAATAAAATATCACACAACAAATAAAATATCTGCATCTGTTTTTACCATCGCGACGACCTGCACTCCATAAACTCAACACGCTCTCAGCTTCAGTTTTCAAGGATTACTTAACGGAAATCCAATCTGAATCTGAAATTATTTTGAGAGCTGTAAGAGCAGACATTGTTAAGAATGTCATCCAACGAGAAGGTATTGTCTGCAGAGACTTCTCCCCTTCAGATCCTGAACATTGCCTTCGTTTCCTTAACATATATGCGCGCTGTTTGCTGATTGCTACAGGGCCTGGGCAATGGTGTCTCACAGAGGGCAGGATTTTTTGTGATAACTACGGGAGTGTTGTTTGAATTGCGAAGAGCCATCCGTCGTCACGCGGGAGTGTTGTTTGAATTGGGAGACGGCGATAAACGACGAGGGTTAACGACGACTATGGACTACTCGACTACGAACGGAGTAAGATTAATGGATTTTGGCGATGGACCGGGTGCCCGCGACGGGAAGGTAGGCCGGTCCGGTGACCGGAGTGCCGGTGCGACGACTGCCGCCGGGCAAAATCGTCGCGTCGGTAGCTTCCTCCTTAAACTTATATATACGCCAGCCCTTTGTATGACAAATATCTGGGAGCATTAAACTTATATATACGCGAGTCCTTCGTATAACAAATATGTGGGAACATTAAACTTATATAAAATATTATTTCGGTTTTAATTCATATTTACACTTGATTTTATATATTATAATATTATAAAATATAATATTGTTATACAAAATTAGTTTATTAAGTAGTATTTTTATGATAAGTAAATGTTATATATTATAATATTATAAAATATAATATTGTTATAAAAAAATAATTTATTAAGTTATATATTTATGATAAGTAAATGTTGATATAAATTTAAATTTTAAATGTAGATAGATTTAACTTTTAGTTGAATTAAATTAAATAATATTAACTATATTTAATTGTATTTAATATTTGTTTTAAATTTTAACTTATTATTTTTTTATCTTATAATTATAAATATAAGTTTAAAATGTTTTTAATAAATATAAGTTAAATTGGATTTATTATATATATATATATATAACTTTAACTTAAGTTTAAAATTCAAAATTAAAATATTTTACTTTATTTACTTTATTAGTATTTTTCTTTAGTACATCTATGTACTAAAAGTATTCATATCTAATAATATCAAAGATATTTTTTTATTAATTTTATTTCTGAACATCTTTACAATTTAACTTAATCATAGTTACATAGATTGTAGTGCAAGTGGTGAGTTGCAAATAAACCTTCTCCACAAAATGTCTAACTCATATTATTTTATTATATCTCTTATGAGCCCCATTTTAGACCTCAAAACTTCCCTAATGGTTTTTAACCATTTGGAAATGATTTTAGTAATGATTTTATAAGCAAGATTGCAGAGGGAGATAGACCTATAGTTATTGAAGGTCTCAAGCTTGTTCTTATGTTGTAATAAAAGTAGAGTTAAGAGTGTCATATACAAATCCTTCATTTATGGATTGTTCCACCATATGTAGTAACTCATCCATCAACATATCAAAGAAGGAAAGGAAAAATTCAAGCAGCCCACCATTAGGACGAGGGCTCTTGTCTTTGGCAAGTTGTTTCAAAACTACCTCAATTTCCCCTAAAGTAACACGATCCCCAATGGCATTTCCTTAATCAGGAGAAAAAATAATTTTTTCAATAACCTTTAATTGAAAGAAGATATCATTTAAACCAAGATCCTTAAAATGTTTGGAGAAGTGTCTTTTGGCAACAAATTCCAAATCTTTTTGAGACTGGATAGAGGATCCTTCCTCATCCAATAAGTCCCAAATGGAATTGATATTCCTTCTAAAAGAAGCACGAGTGTGAACAAACGAGTATTATTATCTCCAAGAGCCACCCAAGTGGCTCTACTCTTTAAACGTTGTAATTTATTCCTACTTTAACAACTTATATTTTTGAAATTCTAGATCAAATAACTTAGATTTTTCCCCCACATAAAATATACCAGATAAATTAAAGAGCTCATGAATTAGACCTTCAATCTTCGCAAGATCTTCATTAGCTTTCTTTTTTTCCTCACATTCCCACTTAATCACCAACCTCTTTAGATATTTTAATTTGTGAATAAGATTATCGATAGGATTAGCTTCCTCTTGCACATAAAAAGAAGTTCAATTTTGTTTGACAAAGAGACAAAAACCCCAATTCTAAAGCCACATACTATTGAATTTGAAGAGATAACTACAAAGAGATTTTACACCATCAATTTGAAAAAAAAACACATGGTCCAAAATGGTTAAACTAAATTTACCCAAAACTATTAAATTTTAATATATATATAATTAAAAAAATCAAATTATATAAATCTTATACTTAAAGATCAATACAATATTTAGAAATTAATTTTCAAATATAGATAAATACTTTATTGTAGAATCAACCCATGTTGTTATTAAAAAATATATAATAAATGGAATAAGTCTAAAATAGCAAAATTGATTTGTTATTTAATAATTTTATAGATAATATTAAAAGTTACTTAAATTAAAATACAACCAAATTTAAAAGATACTTTAAATCAAAATGATTAAAATACTTTATGTCAAAATACACACTTAAATATAAATATGAAAATATTAAACTATTAACTCTCGAAAATGATTGATTTATATACAAGAGAGTTGTGTTTACACAACATTCAAATACTTAAAAATAAATATGAAAATATTAAATTATTAACTCAAAAAAATGATTGATTTATATGAGTTAGAGAATGATATTTATAGCCTAAGAAATGAAGGTAATATATTTTTAATAGGTGACTTTAATGCTCAAACTTCAAGCAACCAAGTTATTCTTCTAAGCAATCATTCCAACCCTAATCCTCTTTGGTTAGACAAAGACCTTACTCTAGGTGACATATACAAAAGAAGCTCTGAAGATCTAGGGGAAAATTTGTTTGGGTCTGAGCTAGTCAAGCTCTTTAATGCTCAAGATCTCATAATTTGCAACGGTCTAAAGAAGTGGCCCAATTCCAGCCAGATGATTTGTATCCATGGGCTTGGTAGCAATATTGCAGACTATGTTATTTTTGATATCCCTTTATACAACGAAATAATAATTTTTGACAACCTAAACGACCACGAGCCTTACTCAGATCATAGACCTTTAATTGTAACTCTCAATTTTATTATGAATAGAGATCCCATAGAGGATAATCCTCATAGCCAAAAAACTTGATCTTTGACAGAAATATTATAAATGATATTTTTCCAAATGAGTTAAAAATTATTTTGGTTCCCTTATAAAGTATAGACAACACAAAAGACCTCTATCATAATTTTACTACAACCCTCTCATATTCTATTAACAAGTTCTCTATTAAAGTTTCAAGTAATAAAAGAAATAACAAAACAACCCTTGGTATGATAAAGATTGTAAAAGTGCGAGGAGAGAAATTAAGGAAGCTCTTGATGAGTCTCTTAAAATTGACAAGATAAAAATATACAAAGCCCTAACTAAAAGAAAAAAAATGCAATATATTTATAAAAGACAAGAAAATCTCTTACACCTCTCTAAGGTGGCTCCTAAGAAATTCTGGACGAAGATTTTAACAAGAAAATCTAAAGATAATAATAGAATTGCTTTGCACAACTGAAATTCCTATCTTAAAAAGCTTTATGAATCCCCAAATGTCATAGATAACTTTGAAACCCTGCTCACAACGAAAGAAGTTTTCTCATTAGAAGACATATATTTTGAGGTTAAGCATGTAGAAAATGGAAAAGCTAAGGACATTGAAGGTTACCAGGAAGAAATCTTAAAAACTAGAGGTCCTGGCCTCATCCCTCACATCCACAAGCTATTCAATCAAGTGGTCAAACAAGGGTTACCTAAACCATGGACTCAGAGCCTCATTATCCCTATTTTTAAAAGTGGGGATACAAATAACCCCTCTAATTATCAGACAATTATGATTAGCCCTCTCTTAGCCAAGTTATATGGTATTATTTTGGAAAAGAAGCTCAACATATGGCTTGAAAATGAGGGTAAGTGGGCTAAAGGTCAAGCGGGTTTTAGAAGGAAGCACTCAACAATGGATACCTCGTTACGCTCACAATCATTGTAGAGGAATGTCGTAATGATAAAGCCAATATATTTTGTTTCTTTGTGGAGTTTATAAAGGCATTCAATACTGTACCTAGAAATAACCTATGGAACATATTAGAAGAGCTAAAGGTTCCTTTCGACTTGAAAGCTGCCGCAATAAGGTTATCCGAGAATGTCATTGCCAAGTTTAAGAGCAATGAGGTGTGGTCGAAAGATATTAAGTGTAATATCGGAGTTAAACAATGTTGCCCCCTCTCCCCTACCCTATTTGGCATTTACATCGATAAGCTAGAAGGTTGTTTAGAGGAAGCAGGTTGTGCTGACATGGCCTTAGCTGGAATAGTCATCATCCTTCTTCTCTATGCTGATGATATTGTTTTTTTGGAAAGGTGTCCATTTGATCTTCATAAGTAGCTAAGACTTCTAAAGTATTTTTTCTCTACCATGGGTATGAATGTAAATACTGACAAAACAAAAGTTATGATTATCAAATCCAAGAAGGACACTTACGCTAATTTTGTATATGACAATAACAACTTGGAGGAAGTGTCTTTTTACAAATACCTAGGAATTGATATTCATCACAAGCTCAACTGGAATTATAGCATTGAGAGAAGGATTAATGGAGGGTGGAAAGCTTATTTTGGTCTCGAAAATAATTGTAAAGCAACAAACCTTGTGATGTGGGATAAAAAGAAGCTCCTCTTTGAAACTTTAGTCACTCCTGTTATCTTGTATGGGTGTGAGGTTTGGGGTTGCAACTTCTCTAGAGAATCCTGGAGAAAGATTGAGCAAATCCAGAAGCATTTTATAAATTATAATCTCAAAATTAAAAGCAATACACCCAACCCTATTCTCCTGATAGAAGTGGGTCTTTCCCCTATTGAGAGCCTCGCTATGACTAGGCTCCTGTTATACAAGCACAAAATCAATAACATGGGAGACCATAGACTTCCTAAGCTAGCTTTAAATTCTAGCCAAAACCACCTAAGACTCAAGCGAGGTTGGTATAAAGATATCAAGGCCTAGTTGAACCATTGGGAGATTGACGAAATTGTTGCATTGCAAAATATTAATAACATTAAAAATATTGTTAATTCTAAGTTTAATGAGAAAATGTGGTGTGAGAAATATTTAGAGGCTAAAAGAAAACTAAGATATTATAAGGAGGTTATCAACCCTACTCTAGAAGATCAAAAGTATCTCTCTGTTTTAACTAGCTCAAAGAAAAAAACTAATATAGCCAAGATAAAAACGAAATCTCATGAGCTCCATAGTGAAACAGGTCATTGGGCAATTCCTAAAACACCATGGGTGGAAAGGATTTTCCATCTTTGTGAGAATATGAACATTGAGGATGAAAATCACTTTCTCTTAGAGTGCCCCACGTTCCATAATCTTTGTAGCAATACCGACCTTCCTAGCCTTTTAACTTGTCAAAATTATAGTGAGCTCATGACGCTTCTCTCCAAACTCTTTGAGCATAGAAATACAATTTTAAAACAAACTAAATAATTCGTTTCTTTAGGTCGGATAAACCAAAGTTTGGTCTCAGGGAACCTTAACCACCACCATCATCATCATGCAAGTGAGTTGTGTTTATAAACATTCAAATAATTAATAATTTAACATGATAGGTTCAAAAATGATTTTATTTTATATATTATAAATATTGCTATCATTTTCATCAATATATTTATTATAAATAACATTTTAATGATCAAAATAATTGGACTAACTATTATTTTATCCACCATATAATTATCCAAAATACAATATCTTATGTTAATATTTTTTTAATGAAATAAAAAAAATTGAAGAATATAAAAAAATATATTAAAAGATATATAAATTATAATAATAACAATATTAAATTAAAAAATTATTAAAGGATATACATAATATAACAAAATTAAATAATGTATTTATTTAAATATTAAGGAGTAATAGCTGTTAGCTGGATAATGCATCCTTCCACAACCCAAATTCACACTGATTCGATTAAAATTAAAAGGAGTAGTCGAACGGGTCGACAATTTCGCCCGGCGTTAGACTACTCAGTCTACCCACGCCGTTAACGTTTTCGTCCGCGATCTCGTCCTCCCGAGTCCACCACATCCATCCAGCCAAGGGTCCCACATAAATCTTCTTCTAGACTACTCCCATAATGAGTGGCGATGACTTGCAAACCCAGGTTTTACTTCACATTTTTCATACTTCTAAATAATTTGAATGATACATTTTTCATATCTTCTGAGCTCTTATATTTTCTGTTTGCGGGTTATTGAAAATCAGGTTCTTCCTGGCATCTTGCATCTTCTCACAGCCCAACAGACAAACAAATCCATTGTAAGAGGAGCATGTTGGACAATCTCCAATATTACTGCAGGGACCAAACAACAAGTTCAGGTGGAAATGGTTTTGGATTTATAGTGATAATTGCTACAGGTGTCATGTATATATAATTGGGCATTACACACGATGCAATTGAAATCATTCTGGGCATTACGATGACCTGCGCAAGGCACAAATGACAGGTGCTCTTCAAAGAAAGCCATCGATCAATACATGTTTAGTGAAATGAAGGATTACACCCTGTCAATATTCGAACTTCTTCTTCATCTTTCAACTTTGATAAGCAAATACTGCACGATATGGCATCACATTCACTGGAACTTGCTTTGTATTTCACACACTTTACCGATTCTAGTTCACGCACAGAGAGACCGGTTGGGGTTTGAGTTGCTGACAAAGTAGCCCGTTGCTGTTGACGCATTCAGTAGCTGGTTGAAGTTCTGCAACATTTATTGAGAAGGGTGAAAATTATTGCTAAGAGCAATACAATTAGAATGTCAATGAACAGTTTTAACAGATCCATTCTGTGAACAACATTATTTAGTTATTCATTGACATTCTAATTGTTCATTGACATCAACATTTATTGAGAAGGGTTGACAATTTTAACAGATCCATTCTGTGGACAACATTATTTAGTTATTCACAAAATACAATGAATACAATGTCAAGAGTACAAATCATTGGCCGTTGTGCTTGTTTTCAAGAGTACAAATTATCTATAAAGTACCTAACCGAAAAATGTCTGAAGAATCGTTGTTGATTTCTCACTTGGAAATAACTACCATAAGGGTAGACTTGTAGTATCCAGCTTGGTTCATGTTTTCATACCACTCCTTGATTATTTCATATCGTAGTATCCCTCAATAGCTTATATGGATTGTTTTCCCGATGCCATGTATATATTCAACGTTTGCATACCATGGAATTCTATGCATGATTAAAATTGAAATGTCTGAGTAGACAGGATTTGTCACAGTATGCTAAAATCTGGATACATTGGATCATAGGATTGATGTAAATCACTCTAGTTAGAGGTTTAGATATATATGCATTACAATTACCAAAAAAAATCTGAAATGTTATATCTAAATGTTTTTTTGGGCTTTGTATTCTCCTGGTGGAGAAGATTTGTAGATATGAATACTTCTCTTGTCAGCGTATTCTTGACTGCGCATTCTAACTTAACACATGTATTATTTATTAAAAATAATACTACAATTACTTAGTTAGAAAAGCATTTTAGTTTATAAATTATTTGATGGTTTTTTGTTAAGGTATTAGCTTCATTTTAACTGAGGTCCTTACTCATCCAGCCGTGCTATGACCTATGAATACAATGTCAATGAAGAAGAAGTTCGAATACTGGCAGGGTGTAATCATTCATTTCACTAAATATGTATCGATCGATGGCTTTCTTGGAAGAGCACCTGTCCTTTATGTCTTGCGCAGGTCATCGTAATGCCCAGAATGATTTCAACTGCACCGTGCGTAATGCCCAATTATATATACATGACACCTGTAGCAATTATCACTATAAATCCAAAACCATTTCCACCTTAACTTGCTATTTGGTCCCTGCAGTAATATTGGAGATTGTCCAACATGCTCCTCTTACAATGGATTTGTTTGTCTGTTGGGCTGTGAGAAGATGCAAGATGCCAGGAAGAGCCTGATTTTCAATAACCTGTAAACAGAAAATATAAGATAAAAAGATAAACAAAAAATAAACCCACCTGAAATTGGACTTTTGCATGGACATCCTCTTTAAACGATTAAATCAGAGCTCAGAAGATATGAAAAATGTATCATTCAAATTATTTAAAATGTGAAGTAAAACAAGGGTTTGCAAGTCATCACCACTCATTATGGGAGTAGTCTAGAAGAAGATTTATGTGGGACCCTTGGCTGGATGGATGTGGTGTACTCGGGAGGACAAGTTCGCCGATGGGAACATTAACGGCGTGGGTAGACGAAGTAGTCTAACGCCGGGCGAAATCGTCGACCCGTTAGACTACTCCAAATTAAAATTCAATTCAATGATTAACGTACGAAGCAATTGGATACAGGATTTGATGGCAGAGCTCGAAACCAAACATGATCAAATCCCCGCAAAGCAAGGCGAGCGCTATCCACCCCGCTACAGACTCTATTGTAGCCCCAAACATTGGTCGAAAATAACCGACAGACAACCGACACCTTTTTAATAATAATAAAAAATTATAACAATTACTAAATGATTATATCAATGGATTTCCCGGAACATACATTCAACGAGAGCTATCCACCCCGTTGCAGACTCTTAAAAAGTCTGTCAGCAGGTATGACCATGCCATTATTTGTTTATGTATCCATGCGGGTTTACTGATCTTCATCGGCAAGAGCTATCCACTGAGCTGTAGAGAATTTAATGCACTTGCAAAAGGCTTGATGACCATTGGATCTCTAACAGCTCAAGATCCAACGATCATTTAGCTTGCTGCAGCCACATTAAATTCTCTGCAGCTCAATAGATAACTCTTTCCGTCGTCATTGACTCATACCCATGTGGGCTCCCAACATCATGCTGTACATGCCATATGTCAAATACGGGTCATGAACATGCATGGTCGGTTAGTCTCTATCCACCCCACCGGGAAAGCTCCGTGAGTCCAACACAATTATTGGCGTCACCAACCATTATCGATACATGCATCACATCACAGATTCAAATTTGAATTCAAATTCAATCAATGGGTGGGCTTAATATGTAGTTGGACTTGATTTTAAAATCACCTATTGAAATTTGAATTTCAAATTCAGCGATGGGTAGAATGGCTTGATGCTGCGGCTCCACCCCCGATCCTGCCATGAAGTAGGGATTCCGATAGAAATGGCAGGCATATATAGATACTCGAAGCTTCCACCCTTGCAGAGATTCGGAGGGATGGAGCCATTTAGTTAGTTGAAAGAAACAGACACTGCCATTAGCTTTCCACTTAAGCCCGGTTGCTAATGCAGAAAACCTGTGAAATTGTTCTTCCCAATCGACGGATGCTCCAAATTTGGCAAGTCTCTCCAATGAAGGATGGAATCCTGCCATGTACTTTTTCAACTCTTTTAGCTCCGAGAGTTCCACGGGTATTTCTCCAGAGAGATTGTTATAGCCTAGCTGCATGTGTTCTAAATTTACAAGATGCCTCATTTGAGGAGGAACAGAGCTGCTAAGACCACAAGAATACATATCCAGGTGTACAAGCTTGATCAAATTTCCTATCTGGGGAGGAAATCCCACCATGGAATGAATTTTCCCCCAGTAAAAGTGTTTCAAATTCCCCAGATTGCCAATGCCGTATTTCTCCACTCAAACTATTGCCCCGCAATGAAAAATGCTCTAAATTTTTCAGCTTCAAATACTCACGTGGGATGCTGCGGGAGAAGTAATTTCCTTCGAGTCCAAGATGCCTGAGCTTCACGAGATATCTCAAATCCAATAGCAATGTCACTGACAAAGTGTTGTAGGATACATCCAGAATCTCTAAGTTTCTCAAATTTGATATGTTGGAGGGGAAGCTTCCACAGAGCTCGTTATGGGAAACGTCAATCCAGCGGAGGACTGGAAAATTTCCTCCTATGTAAAGATGGCTCAAATCCAGTCACAATGCACCTGATAAAGGTTGTTAGAAACATCCAGTACCTCTAGATTCCTCAATTTTGATTGTTAGACGGGAGGCTTTCTTTGAGCTGGTTATAGGAGACGCTGAGCGAACGGAGGACTGACAAATTTCCTCTGAGGTAAAGAGGGCTCAAATCCAGTAACAAAGCACCTGATAAAGAGTTGTCAGAAACATCCATTGAGAAGGGGAGGCTTCCATTGAGGATGTTACCGGAGACGTCGAGCAAACGAAGGGCTGGTAGATTTGTGACGTCACCTGGGAATTGACCTGAAAGTCTGTGGTTGGGTGATGTTATCCGAGGCTCTCCAAAGAATGATGAATTGGACGTAGCAGACGATGGGTATAGAAACAAGGAAAAGAGGAAAACTGGCATTTGCAAGGCAAGTCTTTTCCGCCTCATATATTGTAGACAATGAATTGACAATGGAAAACTCTTATTGTCACAGTGCAACGTTGTTATAGGAGAAGAGACGACCAATAACTACAATTATTGAACCACAGTAAAAAAAGCAGGCACATGGACTCTCATTTATTTTGTATGAATCCCAATGAAAAATGAGAGCAACCCACTTAATATACCACTGGAATCGGATCAAATCGGAAAGCAAGAATGGCGTCCATGATGGGCGATGGCTAATTCCTGTTCATTGATCTGTACGTAAGTCAAGTCAAAATTACATAGTAACTTTGGAATGTTGTCAAACTTTGTTGCATAGTCCGCCGAATGAATGAAAATGAATCGGAAAAGAAGAATGATATGGTCATCAACGCGGGAAGAATGGAAATGAATTCACTGTGTAAATTCCTTTGTTATTCGTATTATCTCTGAAGTTGGAAGGCTAATCTTTCGGAATTTTATAATAGTCTCCGGGATTTCCAAGGTTTTATAGAATATATGATGTGAAATTGAGATGTTATCATTTTGGAATTCTCTTTTCTAATCATCACGATAATTTCCATGGTTTTATAGAAAATAATAATGTGGAAGGAGTGAGGATTTTCTTCGCCTGCCTTTGACCGTTAGTTTTTTTTCCAAGTAAACATGGCGCAGTGAAGATTTTCTACACTTTAACTTGTAGCTCTCAAATGAATTGAATGCAATAAGTGGAGGTCATTCAAACTTGTTTACCATAAAGCCGTTACATAACATTCTCAGCGAACAAATATATAACCAATCATCAATTAGAGAGAACAAACGTGTAACTTAACTCGTGAATTTTACAAACATCATAAAGCTAATAGTGTTATTAATTGACTTTTATTTTATTAATAATTATTATAAAAGTTATTAGTTAATTAGAAGTTTTGTTAAAATATTTAATGAAGAGCAACTTAATTTAGATCTTTTATTCGATATAATTATTAACAGCATGAGTGGGCCTAATGGTTAAGAGCATGTGTTTCCTCTTAAAAGGACACGGGTTCAAATCCAGAGGGGGTAGTGTATGTACACCTCTGGGTCTCATACACCAATTTGGTGTCTCGCTTGGCGGTGACCTTAAAAATATATTAAGGGAAAATATTTTTCTTCAAAATTCTGATATTGTGTATAAGTTGAATCAATTCAAATAGCTTGCTTTATGATTAAGCAAAACCTTTCCCTGCAACAACTTTTCATCAGCACCATGAATAATGGGGCACAATCGCAACATAAGTCAATGCCTTCAATTTCCTAGGATAAAAGCCTTGTATCAAGGAGCTGAATTAAACATCATAATAGAAAATTTTCTTCAAACAAAACTTGACAAGTAAATTTCCACCTATTTAACTAGGCGGAGATTTATTGTATATAGACTTATGGAAATTAAGATATTTTATTTATATTTAACAAGTAAAATTTTATACTAATTATTTGTAATTTAGTTAAATATATATGAGGTGTCCTTTATACTTCTCAATCCCTTGTATCAAGGAGTTGAATAAAACATGATAATAGAAAATTTTCTTCAAACAAAACATTAAAAGTAAATTTCCACCTACTTAACTATGCTGAAATTTATAGTATATAGACTTATGGAAATTAAGATATTTTATTATATTTAACAAGTAAAATTTTATACTAATTATTTGTAATTTAGTTAAATATATGTGAGGTGTCCTTTATACTTCATCAATCCCTTGTATCAAGGAGCTGATAAAAAATGATAAGATAAAATTTTCTTCAAACAAAACTTAACAATTAAATTTCCACCTACTTAAGTAAGCGGAAATTTATAGAATATAGACTTATGGAAATTAAGATCTTTTATTTATATTTAACAAGTAAAATTTTATACTAATTATTTGTAAATTAGTGAAATATATGTGAGGTGTCCTTTATACTTCCTCAATCCCCAATAAAAAGATAATTTAATAAATTTATTTAGGTGCTCAACATGTCACTTACGAGGAATTGAATTGGGGCAACGATGGTAACAATCATTCCTCCCAACCACCCAAGCACAGGTTCATACATAGTGTGGATACTAGAATATACACTAGTGTATATACTGTAATGTAACTAGGTATATACACTAGTGTATATACTGTACTGTAACTAGGTATAAACACTAGTGTATACACCACTGGATGCACTATCGTACTGTAACTAGTATACATAAGTGTATATACTACAATATACACTAGTATATGCACTAGTGTATATAGTATATATACTAGTGTATTTTGTAGTATATACACTAGTGTATATACTATATATACACTAATGTATATTCTAGTAAATATACAATATTGTATATTCTAGTATATAGAATAGCGTCCTTGATTGAAACTCCAAACATGATGGAATAATGTCCTTAAACATTATATACACTATATACATGTTTTGTCTTTCTTTTTGCATCGTATATATTACTTGAACAGTGTTTCACCCAATGTATTGGATAACTTGCTCGATAATTTTTATTTTGAAACTTTGTCAATGATGTTTTTCACAATGTTTATCTCTATATGCATCGACATTACATAATTTTGCTTCTATACCAGTGAAGCGAATATATATTCGCTCATACAATAATATTCACCAGAAAACTTGGTAAATCAAATACGCCATAATAATACATAGATTGATGATAGGATAATATATATGATAGATTACAAAGTGAGTGCCATATATATATTAAAGGATGCATCATTTTAGAATTGTTTACTAATAACTATTTATTAATTATTAATATCAATATGTATTAATATTAATAATTAATATTGATATTTAATAGTTATTATTAATTATATAACAATTATTTAGTGATTATTTATTATATATATTTTTGTTCATTACATTGCCTCTCCCTTAGCATTGCTTTGTCCTCAAAGCACAATTATGGAAGACTTTATCCCTTGTTCTAGCTCGTAACGCTTTCTCATGACATTGTGTGTTGGTAGTTGCAACACTTGACAAAATAAGATGATACTTTCTTTTAAACATTGTGTGGAAATGTTGCGTTAGTTGTGAATTCATCCATCCGAGATATACCCTTAACGGAATTATTTGCGGATCGATTGTCGAGAGTTGTCGATTTTGTATATGCTCTTTGTAGGAATAATACTGGTAATTTTCCTTTTGATTTTTTTGTCTATCATAATGACTCTTGTGATTCAGAACATGATAAGGAACTCGAATTGCCTGTGAAGTGTTTACTGGAACTTCAACTTTTTGTGCTTCTAAAGATTTTTGTAATTGCTTTTCGAAACCATTTTTTGTTGATGCTTGTAGTGATGTGACAATAAGATTGTTCTTTTGACCTTTGGTGAGATTTGCATTGCTTCCCTTTTCTCATGTTTGGATTTGAGCCTTTGATGACTTCTTTATTGTGTTAGTCATCGTTTCTACTTTAATTTGATGTTGGTTGTATCAACTTTTGTGATTTGGGTGATGATAAGGTATTCGAGATGTTTGTGGAACCCATGTAGAAACTTTAATTGTTTGTGATTCTTGCAATTTACTAATTGATAATAACTCTAAGGATTTTTTTAACTTCTCATTTTTTAATTTTTTAATTTGTTCAGTCAACCCTTGATTCAAAAAGTTTTAAGTGAGAATTTTCTTCATGTTTTTGTAATAGTTTCTTATTGAAATCATTTTGGAGATCCACTTACTTTTGGTGGAATTCCTCTTGGCTTTCTGCTTGCGATCTGTTTTCCCTTTTTAATTTCTTAATCTGTGCGATCAAGTCTTGACTATGATTCTTCAAACGAGTAATTTCTTCATCCTTCCTAGCGACAAATTTTTCAACTTCTTTCTGCTTCTTTTGTTCTGACTTCTGATTACCCTGTGAAATCATCTCTGATATATCCTGGAATTCTTCAGATGTTGGAGATTCTATTTCTGACTTTATTGTAATATCTTGAAATGTGATTCTCTTTCGCTTATAGGAAAATGTCAGAAACTTCTTTTCGACATTTAAGATGAAAGTCCCCAATGTTTTTATCCAGGGTAAACCCAAAATTATTTCACCGTCAAAGTTCCATAAGGAATTAACAATGAATTTCAATGTGACCATATAATCTCCAACACTCAATTGTAAGCCACTTATTTCAGTTCATTTTTTGTCCAAAAAGTCTAGCTCTTCCCTTATATTTGACTCAGGAATCACTAAATGGCTAGCGAATTCAATACTAATATAATTATTTCTTTTAGCAGGTGAAATAGAAATGGTGATATCCTTCCCTGCAAGTGTCCCTTTAATTCTAAATAATATTGCAACATTTTTAACCACTTATACTATGAAATGAGAACTTTATACTAAGAACGAGAACTCCAGACATAAAAACGATGATTATTGCATAAAAACCACCAAAAAAACCCCTCAAATAGAAAAGTGTTGATACCAATATACACGTTTTTTTTTTCGAGGTAAAAAATAGAGCTATCGCCTAAACATCCCATGCTCTTGTTTACAAAAACTTTGAAATCAACCCCTAAATTGGAAAAAGAAAATTCCTTCAAGAGATGAATTACAACTTTTTTGAAAGTTGCATATTAAACAAAAACTAATATTTCATAAATAATTTCACTACTCTAACCATCTAAATCAAACAAATTATGTCGTGATTCATAAAAGAATCATATATTAGACCCTACATGAACATATTATCATATAAATTACCAAAAAATCCTTTAGAGTTTCAATTACAAACATAATACTAATAAAAAACATCTAAAATGTTTCATGTGAAATGATTCAAACTCATCCATGGATTCTCACACCCCATCAGAATCTATATTCTGTGTAGATGAATGACTAGATATAATTAAAAAATAAATAAACACCTAATCCCCCGACCCCACCCATTACATTGCATTAAACAGAAAGTTAAACACCCCCTAACCCCCAACAACATTACATTTACAAAATTTAAAACACCTCCCCCTAACCCCCTAAATCCCCCAACAACATTATATTAAAAATAAATAAATAAGTTATAACCCTCTACCTTGATTGCTCCTAACTACCTTGGGATAATATGCTTCATCTCTCTTATTCTTACAACACGATGCATTCACCCCCTCAGTCTAATTCAATACAAAATAAGTTGAGAGTATGGCTAAGATAGGACATATGTTATTCAACTTGAATTCATAGATTAAATTAGAAATAAAAATATTTTTGGTCATCCATGTTGTGACCAATTTTGGATCACAATTGAATGTATAAACAAACAAAACTTGGATTTCAATTGTGAATACCAACATTATTGAAGTGGACTAACTAGCTTAAGGTAATAGATCTACTTTTAGTTTTTTTTATTTAAGGTGAATACTTTGTATACTTTCCTACTTCGAATTATATTTCCTCTACATAACTTAGCCTATCGAAGAAATGGATATAATGTGATTATGCCTATTCGCTTGAGAGATCATGGAAATATATGCATAAACCATGAAAACCGGGAAAGCAAGTGCCTATTTTATAGATATATCATTTTGAACACGATGCATGGGACCATCGGGTTGGAATTTGGATTTATCTTTTTCCGTCCCATAAAATTTTGAAGTTTTTGAGTTTTATATTTCTCATCAAAGAATGTTTTGTTTAAATTTATGAACTTCAACAATAAAGTTTTGATGAAAAACTAACTCTTCAATAATGAAGATTTAATTAAAAAAAAAAAAACATTTCTATAATGAAATTTTAAGTTACAAATTATCCTTAACCTTTCTAAGCATCTATATTATATATTGATTAATAAACCTCTGCTTTTAAAAAGATTAACGAGCAATAAGTGCAATATATCATTTTCAACCTATAAACTAACAAATACTTAAAATCTCAATTTCTAGTTTTGAAATTCAACTATATAATCCAATTCTGTTTGTAATTCTCTCTCTATATTTTAATGGATTATAATTTTAATGAAGAGCTTAGTGTACTACAATATAATAAAACTAATACTAATATGAATTTATGCAAAATGGTGAGTTATTTTATTTTATTATATTGAAATTCATATATTTTTTTTGACGCAACCAATATGAATAATGAGAAATCAATATAAGTTGTTTAAATGACTTAAATAAATAATTGGTTTAATAATTTTAAAGATTAAAGAAAAATTGCTAATGTATACATTTTTTCTAATTTTTCATTAATTTTTATTTGTTGAGTTTTTTTCCTTTATTTATACTTACTTTTCATTATTTTGAATTCTTTAGTTGAATTTTTATAGTATAGTGAAAATGTAAATTGAGTCATAAAATTTTAAGAGATTGGTAAGTAATTTATTTGAATTTAAAAAATACATTGATTTAGTTTTGAAAGATAAAAATATATTCTTTTAAATTTCATAATACATGTTTTTTCTTTTAACTATAATGAGTTTCCAATTATGTTCAGTGGAGATTTTATAGGAAAATAAAAAAGTTAATTAATGAAATTTATTTTTTCTTTGGATTATAATAATATAAATAATATTTTTTCTCTAATCATTTTTTTTAGAAAAGTTAAAAGCAATTAACAGACTTTCTCATTTTTTGTATTTTTAAATTTCAATGTTTTTTAAATATATAAATAAAATGCATTTTTTTTTCTATATAAATTAAATGGTATAAAATTTGCTATATTTGTTTGCTATATAAATTAAATGCTATAAATTAAAGAGAGTTGCACACAATGGGACTAAATTGTATTGTAAATGATCCGCAAAAGGACACAATTGTATCATAAATGCTTCGTAAAAGGACAAAATTGTATGGTATCATGTCTAGGTGTCGTGATGACACAAATATTCCTGATATATGAAACGTTTATAAGCATATCAAAGAAATTCACATTTTATTAGATCTAGGTATATGCAATCAAAGTAGGTTATGCCATATTTTTATCAAAGTAGGTTATGCCATATTTTAGATGTCTACGCCCATTTATTCTTTGGCCTTCAGTTGAGCCATTTCTCTTATTTTAGTCGTTGATATGTTTTGGATCACAAACAACCAAAGAACAAAATCAAACACACCAAATTGTATAATCAAATGTGGTATAACCAAATGTCGCTTCTAAAGGTTCTGCTCATTGACAAAAATAATGTATATAAACTTGTTTCGAACCGTTGTTTGGAGCATTGCTTTGCCTTTGAAAACTCGGAGGCTTGCTTCGATTTGTAGAGGGACTTGCTTTTCCTTTCAGTTGAATGATCACACATCTGTATTAGACATGGCAGGAGGGAGCGGAGCTCCGCTCCGTTGGCCTCCAAAGGGCTGCACTTTACTGGCGGCGCGATTCGAATTGCTTTTCCTTTAAGTTGAATGATCACACATCTGTATTAGACATGGCAGGAGAGAGCTCCGCTCCCTCCTCCCTCCAGAGATAACGAGCTTAGCCATTCTTAGTTTGATTATTGGGTAAAGTCATTATTCTAAAATTGCGAACTCATTCCAGCTTTGAACTCGTCAGGCTAAGCCCCTTATCTCTCAAGGGAGGAGGGAGCGGAGCTCCGCTCCGTTGGCCACCAAAGGGCCGCCCTTTACTGGTGGCGTGATTCTCAGAATCGCGCCACCAGTAAAGGGTGGCCCTTTGGCGGCCAACGAAGCTCCGCTCCGCTCCCTCATCCCTTCCCTGCCTCCAACCAGAGATAACGAGCTTAGCCATTTTTTATTTGATTATTGGGTAAAGTCATTATTGTAAAATTGCGAACTCATTCCAGCTTTGAATTCATGCAAATATTAGTTGGGTGGACCATTCTGGAATGTTCCGATTGGATGCAGAGATGGAATGGTATCCATTAAAAATGAAGTTGTCTAAAATATTCCTGCTCCCAGCACGAATTTTCCCCAACTGAAATCAAAATTTGCTAGAAACGGTCTTAATGTTAAAGACCTGGTTGTGTTGTCATGCAAGTAATCCACTACATTCCCCGCTACTCCACTGCTATTAATTATATTCTATGTTGAAAGGGGAATGAATTTATGTATTGCATCAAGATTGATATATAGTTCAATACTGGGTGGAGGCAGCCACACAATAGGGATGTCTCACTGCAGCTCAGACCTTACAATTAATTATGTTGCTCAGCTCAAGATAAAATGCAAGCCGGGTGACAATAAAACAATTGTACAGATGAATCCTAGGAGCTCTCAAACATTTGACACACTATTACGTGAATGTAAAGAAAAATAGAGGCATCTTTCAATCTGATGCTGCGCTTCTAACCAACAACGAGGCACAATCATATGTCAGTAAAGAACTTAAGGGCTCGTCATTTTTCTGGGTTTTTTCAAGATCAATGGAGAAGATGGGAAGAATTGGTGTGCTAACAGGCACTGCTGGTCAAATCCAAAGATAGTGTGTTTTTACAAATTACTAGGCCTTCGATTTTCCTTAAATTTTGATTGGAGAATAATAAGCTCATTGCGCACCCATATCATCTCTGTTATAAACTTTTGTAACAATTATATTTGATTTTGCTAACTGTTAAAACCATATTATTTCCCCACTAATTATTAATTTATTATTTAATGGTATATTATTATATCATTGGGAATGATTATTATTATTCTTTTATACCAGATTCAATTTTAGAATAATGTCTATAGAATAATCTTTTTTCTTTTTCGATAATGTCTCTAACTAAAACGAAATTCTTTTTTTTGCTTTTACTTCCACTTAAATGTAAAAGAAGCATATAGTTGATGTAGATATTAATGTGAAAAATAAAACGGATTTAAATATTCACACCTTTAACAGGATTCTGACAAAGTAAAAAATAAATTTGAATTTTAGAATACTGTCTATAGAATATTTTTTATTTTTCAATAATGTCTCTACCTAAAATGAAATTCCCTTTTTTGGGGGCTTTACTTCCCTTAAATGTTAAGGAAGCATATAGTTGATGTAGTTATTAATGTAAGAAATAAAATGTATTTAGGTATTCACACCTTTAACGGGATTCTTACTAGAAAAAAATAAAGTTAAATTAGAAAGAGAAGGTTAAGATGAAAGAAAACACGTTTAATTAAACTCCAGTAAAATAAATTAGAATAATCATAAATTAAATGTTCGCGACAAAACTTATATCTCATAATAAAAATAAAACGTTGTTGTTGTTTTAGAAAACAACACACGTTTGTGGAAAGAAGGGGAGGTTGCTTGTTCAAAAACAATGAACCAAAATTGAAAATGAACTTAGCCCATGACCTACCAAAGTGTTTGGCATTCTAAGTGTATTTCTTGTCGTCCACCAATTTTCTGATACAACAAGCATGCCTGCCTTCTTTGTCTCCTTTATAGTAATGTCGTTGGTTTCAAACACAGTGTATCATGCCTGCCTTCTTTGTCTCCTTTATAGTAATGTAGTTGGTTTCAAACACAGTGAGGGTATTTGTGTATTTATGTGTGTATTATAGCATTTTTCAACAGATGACAAAATTTTAAAGCCTAGGAAATGTTCTCGGCAAAATTGTAGCCATTTTAAATAATTTTTAAGAGTTCTTTTATTTAATGAGTTGTGCAAGTTATAGTTCATGGAAGTAGTAGAGATATGGCAGTGATTAATAAATAAAGGGATAGGATAGGATAAATGTACCATTCATATCACTTTTTATGTTTAATGTAATGTTTTTTTAATGTAATGTTGTGGAGAAGTTAGGTGTTTTTATTATTATTATTAAATGTAATGTGGGGTGTTTAAATTTTTTAATTGTTTGTTAAGTGATATTGATGTTAAGGTTAGAGGGTTCTAAAATTTTGTTATTTTTTTTAAATTTACTGTTTGGGGTGTTTAGGGAGTTAAGGGGGTTAATTTTATTATTATTATTTTTTGGTAATATGGATGTAATTTTTTTAATGTATTTTTATTTTATTTTAGTGAAACACTTGTAGTGAAGATGTCAAAAGAGCTTAACCCCCATTAGAAGGTATGTTTGGAAATGAGCACTTTGGGCATCTTGCAGACATAAAAGACCCAATGGAATAGGACATTAATGTTCATCAAGGAAGCCAAGCTGAGAAAATTCCAATTTCAATGAAGAATTTGGCCGGCCTCATATTGTTAATTAGTTTCATGTCTTGGAGAAAATGCTAAATTTGACAACTTTTTGATAAGATATATTAGTAATGTTTTGACTTTCAAACTTTATTTTAGAAATAAAATTTATATATATAATGTTTTTAATATGTTATTTACAAATATGTGGTATAATTTTTCTTGAATTTATGTGAATTGTCATTTTTTGAAAATAATATAAAATCCTATCATTTTTATACAAAATATCTCTGAAAATCCATTGAAAATTGTTTTCAATGTTTTTATTTACTAGAATTTTTTACAAATTTCTCAATAAAAATGTCCTAATTTGTCCATAAAAATGTCTTATTTTAAACAAAAAATTGCAAAATGTATATGTTTTTCATTATGGCTTGCTTCTAAATGTATGTTATTTTGTTAAATTTCTAGAAAACACATTTGGAATATATATTAAAAATATTTTACGACAAAGATGTTTCAAAGACCCAAAAAAATGCCTCAAAATGAAAATGTGTGATTCTGGTATCAACCCTTTTTGAAACGGGGGTAATAATAGCTACTAAAATTAGGAGAGAGAAAAATGAGAACTGTGTCGAGTACTCGTTTCATAGTATAAGTGGTTTTTTTTGTAAGGTGATAGGAAAATTTTCCTTCTTTTCAACACTAAAATCCATATTCTTGAGTTTTCTTTGAAATTTAATCAATATCTCCTTCTCTTTTTCCAATAGTTTGTAAAAATGTTAGTAGATTGGATGCTTGGGAGGAATGAGTGTTACCTTCCCCACCTAAGTTCAAATCTCACTTGCTTTTTAGTATAAATTATTATGCACCTTTTTTATTATTATCTTTTTTTCCCCTTAAGTTTTGTAAAATGTGAGTAGATTGGGTGGTTGGGAGGAATGAGTGTTACATTCCCCACCTAAGTTCAAATCTCACTTGCTCTTTACTAGTAATTATTATGCACTTTTATATTCAAACTCAAACCCACTTTAAGAAACCAGGTGTGGTTTCACTTTTACCCTCTCTTTTTTTTTCTTTTTTTTTTTTTATGTTTTTCTTTTTCCTTTGGACAATATCCAATATTTTAGGGAAACCCTAAAATAAGGCTACAAGCCAAAAATTAGACAAGGTCTGAGAATTAAGGCCAAAGGCCCTGATCAGCCAAACGAGGCTATGAACCACTATAACATCCATAGTTGGATATTCTCAATTAAGTAATTTCTGAAATAACCCACATATCCATAGATAATAAAATATGAATAAATTGATAGATAAGTCCAAATTACAATTGAGGGCCCGTTATTTTTATTTTGGCGGAATACCCTTTTATTAAGAATCATGTCTTTTCATAAAGACATTATTAATTATTATTATTTATTTTATGTATATGTTGATGTTTATTATTATTATTATTTGTTATTATTATCTAAGTTTGTTACATTGCCACTCCCTTAGAAAGGATTTGTCCTCAAAGCCTTGTAATGTTTCTGCATCATTTTTGTGGTGTCGCAGCTGACAATCCATGTCAATACGAACTACTAAGAGTTGAGCACAACTTTCGATATGTGGACGAATCAATCCATCCCAAATCGATTTGTTGTGGACTGTTGGCATTCCATATTGATATATCGTTAGGAGATTTGATCACATTGGTATTACTATCTTTTGACATTTCCCACCATTTAGAATATCTGTTTTTATGGTTGGGGTGTCGATATGGAATTTTCACAATGTCATTTTCTTTTACGAGTGTCATTTTTTTAGCATTGATCTAAGCATAAAGTTGTACTTTCATCTCTTGAGGTTTTAATGTTTCATTCTGTATCTTTTCCAACTTGTTTTCTAACTACATGTTATCATTTTGAAGCTTCTTAATTACTTCTACATGTGATTTTTTGTCATCTTCAGATTTCTTAAGTTGTTCCTTAAGATATTCATTATGCCTTATGATACAGCGATTTTCTTCCTATTTGTCTAGAATTTTTCCTTCAATGTCTTCTGTAGATTATTCTGTCTTCTGACTACTTTTCAACTTCTTAATTTTTGTGACTAGTGTTTTGTTATGATTTCTTAATATAAAAATTTCTTCGGAATTGCTTGATAACACCTTGTTGACTTTTGTCAGTTCCAACTTATGTGTCTTCTTACTGTCATCATACTGTTGCTGGAGTTTTTATTTTTGCTGTTTATGATGACGTAACTCTGTTTCTTGATTTTTGGGTTCTCTTTGTTTTAAGTTTTTTATTTTCTCTAACAATTCTTGATTAACCCTTTTTAAGGAAGAGAATTCTTCGTCTTTGCATGATAATTCTGTTAGGGTTAACCTTGACTTGAGATCGAGTCAAAGATGGTTAGGTCTAGCACATGGTTTGTTGTAGCCCATGGTATTGTCCCATGGTATTGCATGTGTTAACCTTGACTTGAGATCGAGTCAAAGGTGGTTAGGTCTAGCACATGGTTTGGGCACATGGTTTGTTGTAGCCCATGGTATTGTCCCATGGTATTGCATGTGATTAAGCCTTTATAAGGCTTGAGGAGGCTCCATTGTTATCGTACTGGATATGTGTACTGTATTGTACCGGATGTGGGAATTGTATTGTACTGGAAGAGAGATTGTGAGAGCGTGAAGAGGAAGTGCAACGGTTTTGCTGCAGGGTGTATCCCTTCATCTTTCTGGACTGCAATAAAAGGACTGGAAAATTTCTTTGTGGACGTAGCCCATCGTTTGGGTGAACCACGTTATATCTGTGTCTCTCTGTACTGTTTTAATTTGTTTTGCATCTTGTTTATTGATTTAACTGTATATCTGTTATTGCTTTGCGGTCCTTTTTTCTAACAATTGGTATCAGAGCCAAAAGGTCTATTTGGTTTGTAAAATCGCAGGAAAGAAGGGTTCCTGGTTCGAGTGGGAGCAATGGAGGAAGAAGGAAATTTTAGGGTCGATAAATTTAACGGTCAAAACTATTAGTTATGGAAGATGCAAATGGAGGACTATCTGTACCAGAAAGATCTGTACCTGCCGTTGGGAAAAAAAGCAAAACAGCCAGCAGTTATGAAGGATGAAGAATGGGAGGTTCTTGATAGAAAGGCACTACGAACAATACGGCTGTGCCTAGCTTCGTTGGTGGCCTTCAATATTTCGAAAGAAATAACAACAGAGGGTGTGATGAGCGCATTGAGTAAGCTCTACAAAAAACCCTCGGCTTCTAACAAGGTATTTTTAATGAAGCATTTATTTAATATGAAGATGTCGGAAAGTGGATCTGTTGCTGACCATTTAAATGAGTTTAATACACTTACCAGTTAGTTAAGTTCTATAAAAGTGAACTTTGATGATGAGGTTAGGGATCTTCTAATATTGTGCTCATTGCCAGAAAGCTGGAATAGCTTGGTCATGGCTGTAAGTAACTCTGTCCCTAGTTCAAACACTCTTAAGTTTGATGATGTTGTTAGTGTTATTCTTAGCGAGGAAATGCGAAGAAAAAGCACAGGTGAGACATCAGGTAATGCCTTGACCATGGAGAGCAGAGGGAGACAAAATGAGAGAGGAAGGAGCCCAGGAAATCGCGGCAAGTCTAAAAAGGGAAGATCCAAGTCCAGATTCGGAAAAATAGAATGCTAGAACTGCAGTAAGAAACACTACTACATTTTGACCAAAAATTCGACGGCCGTATTGTCGAATTTTCGACACTCCCCTGTCGCATGTACGACACTATGATTTTTTTTAAGCGTCGGTGGATTTTCGTCGGTTATCCGACAGCTTTCCAATCCGTCGGTTAAGCGACAATGCAGTTTACCGTCGGTTAAATGTAAGTCATCGGTTACCCGACATTTAATTCATATTAAACTTTAAACTGAGTTGTCGCTTAACCGACGGATTATAAAAAATTTACATTTGCAGGCGTCGCTTAACTGACGGCTTATAAAAAATTTAAATCTGCAGGCGTCGCTTAAGCGACGGTATTATATTTTATTTTAAAAAAAAATTGGCCTACAGGCATCGCTTAAGCGACGGTATTGTATTTAAAAAAATAAAAATTGGAGTCCCCGCCCTCGCACCCATCCCCATACCCAGGTATCCTAGCAACTTAGCACCAAACATCATAAGAATCCAAGAAAAACATGCACCATCACACACAAGGGAACGTGTTCCTTAGACCCCCTTATTCCAATTTCGGGCCAAGTCTAGGAGACAATCACCCTTGCAA
>LPNX010499694.1:20870-33477 GCA_001517045.1 Pseudotsuga menziesii | reverse complement strand
CTTCCTTAGAAACTCAGAGATGAAATCATTCACTATATTTAATAGCTTCTTAACATACATTTGAATAATGCTTATTATAAACCAAAAGTTATCTTTTAGATTCTCGAAGTGGGATAAAAGGTTTTGGAAAAAGCCAAAAATAATACCTCCACAAGTGTGCGCTTAAGCTATTATGATACATTCATCGGCTTGGATGTACTAAGGCATGGTACATTATTTGGATTTTTCAAATATTGATAATGGATCGTCATTGCTATAGATGGAGTTGATGTTTGTTTAAGTTGAATCACATTTCCATTTAGTTAATTTTCAGATAAATCAAATACCAAGTGCTCTTGCCATTGCATATATCAGAATCAAACATTGCTAACACCTGCTGGAAACTTGAACCTGCAAGACATAGCCTGTACATGATAGCAAAATATAGGATATTTATGCTTGTGGGTTTAGAATCCAATTAGGAAGCTTATTCGACACTTCGGTCCGATCCAATAAGGGCCTCCATTGACTTCTCGGGTTCAATTCCCGCTGTGCCCATAGTAGTACTCAAGTGTCTGTTGTGGCTCAACACTTCAAATAACGATATCCAAGGACCAATTTCTCTAGGAATTTAGAACCTCGCACATAAATCCATGCATGAACATGAATCTCAACATGTAAGACCTCCCCATGGACAAAGATATAGAATGCATCATCATGACTATCAATGGACTCATGAATCCCACCGATGATATATGGGTTGCCCTCATTTCACCTTCAAGCCACCATTCTTTTACACCTTCAACAGCAGACATGATCTGTAATATGCTCTCATAATTGCTCATATCCAAGCTTTACCAGACCATGGAGTCCCAATAAAACAATAATAATGAATCTCTTGTTTTTATTTTCATATAAATTCACAAAAATGGTAATCGTAGAATTGAAACACAAAGCCAAAGCACTCAGAAAATGTAAAGCATGTAGCAATCTAGAAGTAAAGTGATCAACCATGAGATCTCGCTCTGGACCCAAAACCTTGGAGTGCAACTCCAGATCAGGCAGATCATTGGAACTAAAAAAATTAGACAAATCTAACAAATATATGCATCAAGCAGTGTACGGAACAATTAAAATCAGAGGTAACAATTGCAATGCTATGCATACATTCCACATAACCGACGGCTATAGCTGTTTAAAAAATAAAAATACAAATGAGTTCTCTGCATTGCATTGATTAAATGAGAGATGGAATCCTTCTTATAAACACTTGCATACTAGTCGAGTCAATCCACTTAATAAATCTGGGATAGACTGACATACACACTATAGTGAAATAAGATATAAAGCATTAAACAACCTCAAATCAAATGACTTTATTAATGCCTATGTCAAACTTCTAATTGACATATTATTTTTCTGACATCTACTTTGAAAAATTTTATACAAGGTGGGTTAGCTACAATAGTCCTCAAATAACATAAGGTCTCCCAGATTATATTAGGGTCTTAAGAACATTTCCTAATTCATCATTTCATATTAGTAGTAACAGATATCGCAAGCAGTGGAGCTACAATTAGTAAGTTAAGACCTCATCAGTTTCAAACAAATGGGAGGGTTTGATGATGGCCATAATTTATCCCTCAATGTACCCATTGGGATGGATGAGACACCAAATAACCATCAAGTCTGAGTAGGATACATTTGCACTGCATGCTAACATTCCTTGTCAAGACTGAAAATAAATCAACATTACTAATTCAGTAATCCTTTAGTATTTAACAAGAAATAGTATATGCCTTAGATTTCTTAATAAACCAGACAACAAAAGATGGAACAATACAACAGTCACAGCATACAGAAGATGTGATATCCAACAAGAAAAATCTAAAAATGCAGATCACTGCAATGCAATAGGAAAACACTACATAAATATGTCAAAATGCTAAATTTCTGACCATGTCACATATGGAAAGGCACATCATAATTGCATAGAACACTGCTGTTTACAAATAGTTTTTGAATATTATCGTTCCTCCATGACAGTAATACTAGAAGAGGACAAATATAGGAACAACTATTGAATATCTAGCACCATACCTCTATCCCCAAGACTGTTAAGTGCTCTATGTTAGCCCCCATATTGCATGGGTGTCCAATGGTAAACTTTATTACAAATTCAGTGAAGATGACAGGTTTATGAGTCCATGAATAGCCTGGGCTCCTTGATAGTATACTTCATGGGATGAATCAGATCATTCCAGGCAGCTTCACTGAGGGTTACATAATTTCTGGGCGTTGTTAAGGGTTTTGATGATGAATACACAGGTCATTTCCTCATGAACACCCTAGTGTTTTGAGTTGGTTTGCCAGCTGCAAACATCTTTGAAGACTGTTTTCTTTTCCAAGATTACTGTACTTGCACAGACAACAAAGTACTGTTCCCTTTCTGATCCATTTGCAGTGACATGAAACTTATGATGAAGTTTTCCAACTCATTGCGAAATCATAACAGAGTTATCACCTGGGTGTGTGGTTTGAACTTGGCGCTAATGTGGATTCTCAGAGTTTTGTTTCTATGTTTCTAGCAAAAGAATTTTAGAGGCCTATTTGTTGATCTGACAACAAGCCATGTCATGAAAATCTCAGGGCAGGGTCCTTGTTGTTTTCTGGCCAGATCTGGAGAGAATGAACATCACTGTGTTATTCTCACCTTAGGATGCTTTATGGTTAAAATTTGAGGATCAACTACACATGGAGAATGCTCAGATGTTACTTTCAAGATGCAGATCGCCCCATTACATGAGGTGATCAAGATAGAAATCAATACCTAATGGAATCACTTCAGCAGGATTTTCCAGAACTTGTTTTGGCAAGACTGTTTGCTTGCAGCAGCATCGAGGGTATTTTTCAAGACCTGGAGAGTAATTTCTGACCACAGTTTTGCCTAAAAAACCCAGCCTATCAGACCTGTGCATACGTTCACCTCCAAGTGGCAGTAAATTTCCATGATCTGGGCATAAAGATAGCACTAAGAAGCCTTGTCTCCAAATCTGGGCATATTCTGAGCATATCATGTAGTGATTTCCTGTGGTGGAAACTCTAAAAGATAGTTTTATGTGTGCCAATTGGTTGGATGAATGACTCCTATAGCATCTCTTCATGATCGAACTGAGGATGCAGCATTGGTATGGTGACTATGATGGGTTCGTCCTATTGAGCAAGTCAGGGAGATGTTAGAAAGAGACATCCCTATTTCATTTGGAAGTTCTTCTCATGGCTTTTCATTCTTCAAATGCATTTGAAAAAATCAAAATGGCAGAGAATACTTTTTCTATCCTTAGCAATGTAAGTTGTCCTCCAGTGGAACTTAATAGCACATAATTGGTTTGTTGGTCTTTTCTAATTTCAAGACTGATGTTGATTCTGCGGCACATGATTCTCCACTCTACAACCTTCCCATCCTGGTTGATGTTCAATATAAGAAATAAGTTAATACAGATTACACAAGGAGGAACTTTTCAGCTTCCCATAGGAATAGGATATTTAGAATCATGGGTATATCATGTGGTACAAAGTGTTATAAATGTGAATGAGGGAGTCACAGAAGAGCATGGAATGGCTAATCTCTTTCAGCAACTAATTGACGTTAGTGGGGTTCATAACTGGGGTATTGTAGAACACAAAGTTCTTCAAGATCTGGGTTTAAATTGGTCTGATCTCTATTCTGTTGTTTGTCACATTTTGGAAGTGTGGTAGAATAGGGAAGCTTCCCAAGTGCATGAGCTTATACTTGAAAGATATTTTTTTGTACTTGGCTGGATCACTCTATCAGATATTGATGTTAAGGAAGTTGGTGCTTTTCCATGGAGTCCTGAATTGGGCAGAGACAAGTTGCTTGAAATTGAATACTTCATAAGTTTTAGCAGAATTCTGTGCCATAATGTTCATTTTGGCCATATGGGGGAGCTATCACAACTGGCAAATATCATTCTAGATATACTCTCTCAGCTTCAAACATTATACAAAGAGCTAGTGTGAAGGAAAGGGGTTGGTTATTCTTAAGGCATAGTGCATGGCTGTCTTTAATTTTATCATTGCTCCAGGCAAGGAGGTTAACTTATCTATTAAAGAGCATCTACTTACAAGTGCAACTGATATGGTGGAATGCCTGAGAACGGATCCTAGTAAAGTCATTTTGCTTAAGTTTTATTTGGGGAAGACTGAGGACTCATTGATGTTGAACCAATCCAACAAGTTCCAGGAATTTCTTGGAGGCAATGGTAACTTTTTGCCTTTAATTGATGCTTTGGATGGATGCCATAATGAGTCAGTGAATACGAAGGTGCTACAGCTATTTGTTAATCTTTTAACAGGTGATCCGAGTTATATTAACTTGAAACACACCTTGCAAGAAAAGTTCTTATTGATGGATTCATCTTCTTTGGCTTCATGGCTGGAAAAAATACTGCTAGGATATACTGCTCAATCAGCTGTAGGTAATTTTCCAACAGGAGTCTCTAATTCAGTAAGAGATTCAGCTATTGCTTTCATTAATGCTTTGGTGTCACCTTCATCTGATTCAAAATCAAGAGAAATTTGTGATCACATTCTTGATGCATTGCTTGTGGGTCTAGAGAAGGCATTCCTGTCATTTGATGTTCCTATTGTGAAAGCATACTTCAATTTTGTAGTTCAGTTGGCAAATGGTGAGTCCACAATAAAGCCTATTATCAAGAGGGCAATTGATATGGTGGTCAAGTTGTCTGTCGATGAAACCCATCTGGAGGGTTTGAAGTTTGTCTTGGGTTTTCTGGTTTCTGCACTGGGTTCGTATGGTGCTAACAAGCATGTTTCTGAAAAATTAACAGAGAAGCCTTGGTCAAACACTAGTTCTAACAATGATTCTGCTAGCTGTAAGTTGAAGCCTAGTGTTCCTAGAAAGAACTTGGAAGCTTTGGTTAATCCAGTCAATCAGGGAGTCCATTCTAGCGCGATTGAGTGTGATTCCACATCAGTAGATGATGATGAGGATGATGGCACATCTGATGGAGAACTGGCTAGTATGGATAAAGAAGATGATGATGAGAGTAATAGTGAACGGTCACTTGCATCAAAAGTTTGTACATTCACCACTAGTGGAAGCAACTTTATGGAACAACATTGGTACTTCTGCTACACTTGCGATCTAACTATTTCTAAAGGGTGTTGTTCTATTTGTGCCAGGGTGTGCCACAGGGGTCACAGAGTTGTTTACTCTAGTTTAAGCCGTTTCTTTTGTGATTGTGGAGCAAGAGGGGTAAGAGGGACAAGCTGCCTTTGCTTGAAGCCTCGAAATTATTCATTTTCACTCATTGAATGAAAACGAATATTCATTAATGATATCTCGTTATTTGTTTTCACTCATTTTCACTCAAATTCATTTACGAATAATTAATGAGTGAAAATGTTTGTCCCACATTCTCTACTTCCATTGAGTGAAAACGAATATTCATTAATGATATCTCATAATTATTGATGGGGAAGAATGTTGGTGTGAAGCTTGCTAAATGTGGCTCTGGCAAGAGGGTTTTAATAAGAAGGGGTAGGAATCCCTACAACTGAGGAAACCCTTAATGGTTCTTGAGGTGGTGAACCAAGTGGAGTTGGGGCTTCAGATATTTATATACCCTTAATGAATGGTTCTTGAGGTGGTGAACCAAGTGGAGTTGTGGCTTGCTTCTGATATTTATATTATGAATTTATATAGCAGGAGGGCATTGCTATATGTACTATTGTTTGAGTTATCAGCTAAATATGACATTTAATTTCCTCCTACGAGTAGCTTGCAGCTTTTGAGAAAATAAAATGCTATCATCTTAAGTCTCAAGGCCTTTTTTGCATCTAATAGGAACTCAAATTTTGGCCCCATGTCAACTGCAGAAACGGTGCCTATGATATCCTGAGAAGAATAATCAGGGTGGAGAGAGCCTGCCTAGATAATCTTGGGAGGAAACTTGGAGCAATCAACTGAAACTCTCCTAATGAGAGAGTGTGTTCCACAAAGGCCTAATGGAGTTGTAGTGAGGATGACCCCTTTGGTAACTAGAAAAGAAAAGCATCACTGAGGAGAACCTATAGGACATTGCTCAATCGATAAAGGACAGTAAAGAATCCATGGACATGAATTGGAGACCATAGGAAAACTTTTGTCTGGGCCACAAACCTCAATCTAGAAGTGAAACAAATTATAATTTGCTTCATACAAAAATTCATTACATTTTGGGGAGGCACATATACCTCATGCCATCCAAGGTATATATGAGCCATAATTTTCTCTTGGAAAGTTTCTCTTCCCATCCTAGAATGGAAATCAAATTATATCCCAAGAGTTCAATTTGCTTCATAGAAAAATTCATTACATTTTGGGGAGGCACATATACCTCGGGCCATCCAAGGTATATATGAAATGAACCTAAGTGTCGGATATGCGACGACGCTTGGCATGTTAAATATTCATGTGGTCTTCTATCTTATGAGGGCTTGTGGATGACCAGGGAATTGCTTGGGATGAAATTATGTATGGACTCTGAACACAGAAGATACCATATTTGTATTAGGATAAAGAGTATTGTATGGTTTTGTCTAAGAATAAGAAGACAAGTAGATATACAACTACTCAAGGATATCAGGTGATGCAGTCCTCAGTTGATGGTGACCCTAGTCAAGGATATCAGGTGATGCAGTCCTTAGTTGATGGTGACCCTAGCTGGTGGTGGACCAAGATATGGAAGGTAAGGCTTTCAAAGAAAATGAAGATATTCATGTGGTTGGCCCTGGAAAACAAAGTATTAACCTGGGAGATGCTACAAACAGACAGGATCCCAACATCTATATTCTCCACAAGAAGGATTTAGAGACCACCTTGCATTTAGTAATTAAGTGTCTATGTGAACTTCATCTCTGGAAATATGTAGGACAATGATTAGGTTTACATAATGTTTGGCTAGGAAACAGTGTCAAGGAATGTCTCCACTCTTGGTTTTGCAAAAGGGAACTTGAGGAATGTAGAGTTGTTCCCTTTTAGGTCTTGTGGGGTATATGGTTGGCCCAAGACTCTCTGCTTTTCGAAAATAGATTCATACGAACATTCCAGGTCTTGTACATGTATGCTCTAAATTTCAATTCTACAAACTGAATCACAAAAACAAAATCCCAGGGAAAATAGGTGAGCTTTTGGTGGACAAGTATGAACCTTGGGGTATTTTTGAAGGGGCATGCCAAGACCTAGAACATAGTTGTGGGAGTAGTGAAATATCTTTTTGCACTGAGACACTATTTATAAAGTTCAAAGCCAATGTAGGATGAAAGCTACGCTACGATTGAATCTTTAGCTTGTTGAGTTGGGATTTGACAAGATATATGCTCTGAGCGAGTGTATAATAACTATTAAGTTGTTTATGGACGCATGTGTTTCTGGCTTTAAGGACATAAACACAGGGAAAATAGCGTAGATCGCTACAAGCAAATGGTTTCTGGGTTCAATTCCGGCTTTAAGTTTCATAATAAACTTGAGGCTCATTTTTAATTTGTGTGTATGTGGAACTTCCAATTGCATTTCCATCGTATTTTGTCAAGATCAAGCCACATTGGTAACCTAAACTAGAAACACATTAAGTGAAAGAAACATTGAGATACCCTTTCACCAGTGACTTGGATAGCTAGGGTTTTAGCGAATCAAACCGTGGCTGCCAACAGCAGATCATAACTACAAATCCTAAACCTTAAAATGCTGAGTAAACCCTAGATAATGCGTATAAGTTTCGTAAGTGAAGAAAAATGTACTGATCGAAAAGCAGCTCTTTGCTCCATCCGCTTGCGATGATTTCTTCCCCTAACGCTGCCCTCATTTGGCCGACTGTGTGGTATGGGCTCACCAGGAGTGTACTGAACCCAGCAGTATGGACCTGCATCGTTCAATCCCAACGCAACAAAAAAGACCCCAATTTTATTAATGCGGGTAGCAAAGGGCCCTCAATAGATTACAATAACTGCACGAGAATTGAACAAGGACTTTCATTGGTCACAAAGTGCCTACTGAATACAATAAATAAAGGACCGAAACCGTGGAAATGGGTACTGTAGCTCTCACCTTTCGATCTCAGGGGGGCTAGCGGCGTTGATCCATTCTTGCCTCTCTCAGATGAGAGGGATCATCTTCATCCATCTGACAGTGACTCTGATCTTGAGGATGAAGGTTGCATGGAGAATGAGAAGACTTTCAAGTTATCTATCCCCAAAGAGGAAGAGGATGGGTTGCTATCACTTTTTATGGATATGGATATTGAAGGCCAAGTTTTGAGGTTATGTAGACAACTTCTTCTTGGTATTAACGAGGCTAGTCATTCAGTATTGTCAAAGGATGAGAGGATAGTTTTGGGTGATGACAAGGTTTTATCCTACAATTTAGATATTTTGCAATTAAGGAAGGCATATAAAAGTGGATCTCTGGACATGAAGATTAAAACAGAATATTCTAGTGCAAGGGAACTTAAATCCCATCTTTCAAGTGGCTCTATCGTCAAATCTATTCTTACTATAAATAGCAGAGGCAGGCTTGCAGCAGGAGAAGGTGACAAAGTAACAATCTTAGATGCGAGGCAACTTATTGGACATCCAGCTGTTGCACCTGTGACAGCAGACAAGTCTAATGTGAAGCCTCTTTCCAGGAATTCAGTTCGATTTGAACTAGTTCATCTTGTTTTCAACTTTGCAAATGAGAACTATTTGGCTGTAGCTAGGTATGAGGAATGCCAAGTTCTCACTGTCAATTCTCGAGATGAAATAACAGACCGTCTTGCAATTGAGCTTGCTTTGCAAGGTGCTTACATTCGACAAATAGCCTGGCTTCCTGGTTCTTAGGTTCAACTCATGGTGGTGACCAACAAGTTTGTGAAGATTTATGAACTGTCCCAAGATAACATTAGCCCTATGCATTATTTTACGTTATTGGAAGATTCAATTATTGATGTAGTATTAGTACCCATCTTACGTGGTCGGCTAGTTCTTTTTGTACTATCACAACATGGCATGTTGTATAGGCAACAAATAGAAGTAGAGGGTTATATTGGAGCTCAAGTTTTGGCAAAGACTATCCATCTCCACGGTAGATAGTCTCCTGGCATCTCCAAAACTCAAGCCTGTTGTTCTGATGTTTTTGAGCTTGTTATTTGTAGCAAAACTAAAAGTGTAAATTGCCTCGGAGCATCAAAGAGTTATTTTAGATGGCCTGTTTAATTAAATTTTAAAATTTAAAACTATTTCTCATTTTGTTATTTTCTATGTTAAGAAAATAGATTAACTATATAGGTATATGTCCTTTTTTTGTTTTAAAAAAAATGATGAATTTTTTAATACTAATCGACTCTTTAATTTTAATAAGTTTTTCTCCTAAAACTAAATTAAAATTTTAAATACATAAGTTGGTTCTGAGTGTTATAAAGTTGAGTGTTCTAAGTGCCATAAAATTGAGAGCTGTAAAATCGATAGAATTCTGACTAAAAAGATGGAGATTGTGTGCTTTATAGCATTTTTCATGGCGGTCATCATACCATGGTATTTGATGAAGCTGAGGAGAAACAAGGGGGATCTGATGAATTGGCCAGTGTTTGGCATGGTCCTGTCGTTGTTTTGGAATCTAAGTAATAGATACGAGTGAGCAACGGGCATACTGAACCGAAATTAAGAAACATTTAGAGTCAAATGCCCATGGGTAAGCAATTCTCTGTTCAAATTCGTGACATGCAGTCTCGAAAATGTAGAATACATTCTCAAAATCGAGTTCTGTAATTTCCCTACGGGATGGTAATTCAATTTATATATATATGCTATTGGAGCTGCAATTACCACAGCGCTGGCTTACTTTTTTAAGCCAGCATGTACTGTGCTTTTTTAATATAACTGGCCCTTAAATTCTAACAAATGATGTGTATTGTTCTTGATTTTGGTAAAAATGTCCATGCCTTCATAAAAGTAATGCATGGAGAACAAAGAAAACCCTAAACACAGATCTTTGCAGATGCATGTAAAAATAACACCCATGTACAACCACAAGAAGGTACAAATCTGAATATTTGCACCTTGTGTAAATGCAAATGGAACTTGTATGTGACATTAGGATTGATTTTAAGATATATATATTACTAATTAACCATCCATCCAAGAAGACAGACTAAGGTTTACCAGTGTTACCAATGTTGGAAAAACCCAAGTAGATGTGCAAAGAACAATTTTTGTCACTATCATAGCTCAGAATTTTATTTCTCCATGGAAACTATGCAAGCAAGCCTTTCATAAACCTGTTACAGTTTTAACAATTCCACTAATCACCCATGGTCAAGAACAGGTTACAATGACCAGAATTCTTTTAAAGGATCTGATTCTCACCTTAGAGAGATTGAAATCAGTGGTTTTTATACCTTCATCAGAAACTGGAAACTTATGAGGATTGTAATGAGCTTGCTCAGTACTAACATACTTTCCATGACGGGTAGTAATTATCCAAGCAAAATTTCATGGACAGCAAAGTTTCTATCAAAATCATCAAATGTGCTAAATTATAGCATACCCATAAAGTCTAAAACAAGCAAACAAAAAAGGGATCAAACATACCTGCAATATCATTCTCTCTTTGTCATTTTCCACGTCAAGGTGGTTATCCCATCTTGACAGACCCAAATTTGATGTGTCGTACCTATACCAAGCATTTAATCATATGAAACTCTTAAGTTGTCTCAATATACAAAATAACACTCTTTCCCATGAAGTCCTAATTTCCTAGTTTAAACCAGAATCAAATACAAATGCATACATCATAACAAGATTGCCCACATTGATTATGACTGCTCTTGTACAATGCACAGATGGTAGTAATCATAGTGCTGATCTAGAATTTTGTAGTGCATTTCAAGAATAGTAAGGCAATTAGGGTGGCTTGTCAAAATATAGTCTTCCAAATCAAACCATGCAAAAAATGAGGGTATTTATACTATAAGTATAAACAAACCAAATAAAAAAGAAACAGGAATAGTTTGTCCTGTTAATGACAAATTTCTTCTGAACAATAAGAAAGAATTTTGCCTACCAATCACGAGGCATTCCAGCTTCTGCTCTTGCTTCATAGTTAAATGGCCCTTTTAGCTCCACATCAAGCTCCTCTAACAGCTCTGTAACAAACATGCAATGTGCAATACTACACCAAAATTATGTATGTCATAAAAGCAAGTTGATGAACAAGGGTAGATCAACGAAAAGGCATGCTTGGGGCATGGCATCTAAAGGATTATGAAGTTCACGTTCCAAATGTATCTATCGGGGTTCATATTTCCATACAGACCTGTAAATGTCTTGTCAGGAATGCAACCCATCTTTCTACATACTGTCAGAAACCAAGACACGCCCACTGCAACATGTGCAATTTCTTCTTCTGCAATGCGTTTGACAATATTGGAAGTCCTGTTGCCAACCAATTTTTGTACAATCCTAGGTCTAGCATCAAGACCTCTGGCCTCATAAGACAATTAATATAAAGTTATTGGATACCAAAGAGTTATCATTTGCTCCAAAATAAACAATTGTTTGCTACCAAGCTCAGATGACTGGAATATAACTACGAACTTGGAGGGTTGTAAAGGGTAACCTAAAATAATAATAGTTAATATAAAAATCTTGAACTTAAACTTCATTCTAAATGAAAGAGAGAGATCATTTTCCACACATGAGTATAGCATTGAAAGAAAGATAAAAGCAGCAGCATATACAAACAGTATGTGCAATTAGAAACATATATTTCCAAAAAAGAAAAACACTGTTTAGCACCACAAAACACTGCTTGAAAATTCATAGGTGGTTAGTCTAGACCTCCCAAAGCATAGTAAAAACAAATATGTCTAATAAGCATTGTGTTATTTTCGAGCCCTGATATTCGCCAACTCAAATTCGGCATCAAAACACTTGACAGACACACACAAAGGCACATACATTCCAAAACCCAAATTTGTAATAATGAAAAGGTAACTGGATAATACCTCTACCATCTCGACAACCCCACTCTCGTCGAACAATTTGGCAAGCCCTTCACTGTCAACGTCAAAGGGGATATTACCCACATATAGTTTAGTTCCCTCAGGAAGAGGAGGATAGTCCTGGTCTTCAACTGTCTCTTGCTTTGCTTTGCTCTCTGTACCAATTGCTACATCTGATTCTTCCTCCTGAACCGCTTGAATTGCCTTCAATTTCTCTTCCGATTATTTTCCTTCTGAAACTCCTGATGCAGGGGGGGGCTCCTCCACTTCTTCTTCTGCTTGCACCAAAGGAATATCCTGTGCCTCCTCTACCACTTCTGTCGCCACTGGTGAATCCTGTGCCAATGATCTAATTCTTAGGACTCGCCTCCTGCCCAAAATAGGGTTCAAACAAGAAATCCCATGGCGGGCATGGGATATCCCTGAATGACAAGGGGAAGTCGTTGGCAAGGCCATCATAGGAAGCCTTGAACAAGGAGCCTTCAGACATGTTGAACCTCCTCCTAAAGTTATTACTGCTGTTGCTTTTAATGAAGGCAGCACTTGGGTAGTCGCCATTGAAAAGA
>LPNX010499694.1:2296-17273 GCA_001517045.1 Pseudotsuga menziesii | reverse complement strand
TTGCTGTGATTAGTCACCATGAAGGCACATGAAAAAATGTAATGGAGCGGTTTGCATGTAAATGGGCATATGGCTGTAAGACCTGGTAAGGCATGCATACCCGTGGTAACTCACCGGTAAAGTCAGGAATAGACCTAGGTGATAGGGGGGTGTATGTAATATTCCTCTGTAAATACTTAAGGGGAGCTGGTGATTACTCCAAGTCAAGTTTAAAGGGGGGATTGTTAGGGTTAACCTTGACTTGAGATCGAGTCAAAGGTGCTTAGGTCTAGCACATGGTTTGGGCACATGGTTTGTTGTAGCCCATGGTATTGTCCCATGGTATTGCATGTGTTAACCTTTACTTGAGATCGATTCAAAGGTGGTTAGGTCTAGCACATGGTTTGTTGTAGCCCATGGTATTGTCCCATGGTATTGCATGTGATTAAGCCTTTATAAGGCTTGAGGAGGCTCCATTGTTATCATACTGGATATGTGTACTATATTGTACTGGATGTGGGCATTATATTGTACTGGAAGAGAGACTGTGAGAGCATGAAGAGGAAGTGTAGCGGTTTTGCTGCAGGGTGTATCCCTTCATCTTTCTGGACTGCAATAAAAGGACTGGCAAATTTCTTTGTGGACGTAGCCCATCGTTTGGGTGAACCATGTTATATCTGTGTCTCTCTGTACTGTTTTAATTTGTTTTGCATCTTGTTTATTGATTTAACTGTATATCTGTTACTGCTCTGCGGTCCTTTTTTCTAACAAATTCTTTTTGAAGATCTCGATTCTCCTCTTCAAACTATTGATTGCGTTGAAACTTATCCTTTTCATTCTTGATTTGCAGAAGTAATTTTTGGTTATGATCTCTTAGACGAGAGATCTCTTCTTCTTTACCTGCAATAACCTTGTTGAAATCATTATGTATCGTCTATAATGATTTCTCCTTTCCCTGTGACAACATCTTTACCTGCAATAACTTTAAGAAACCAGGTGTGGTTTCACTTTTACCCTCTCTCTTTTTTTTCCTTCTACTTTTATCTTATCTTTTTTTTTAAACTTTTTTTCTTTCTTTCTTTTTTTTTTTCCTTTTTTTACGTATTTCTTTTTCCTTTGGACAATGTCCAATATTTTAGGGAAACTCTAAAATAAGGCTACAAGCCAAAAATCAGACAAGGTCTAAGAATTAAGGCCAAAGGCCCAGATCAGCCAAACAAGGCTCTGATACCACTTGAAGCGAATATTTATTCGCTCACACAATAATATTCACCATAAAACTTGGTAAATCAAATACACCATAATAATATATAGATTGATTATAGGATAAGATATATGATAGATTACAAAATGAGTGCCATATATATATTAATCGTAAATGCACTTTGGATACTATTCATGAAAGGATGTGTCATTTTAGAATTGTTTACTAATAACTATTTATTAATTATTAATTATTAATTATTAATATCAATATGTATTAATATTAATAATTAATATTGATATTTAATAGATATTATTAATTATATAATAGTTATTTAGTGATTATTTATTAAATATATTTTTGTTCATTACAACTAGACAACTAATGACATGTACAAATCATATAGAATTTTGCAGTCTTTACTTATTGAAGTCTCATCATGTCAATGCCTTTAGTTATTACAGGGACATTTGTTTTTTGTGATTTCATTCTATGTTGTTTTTTTCATCAAACAGTGCATTAACATTATTGATATATAGAGAAACTTGCTTCTACTATGTTATGCTATGGAGTTTCAATGCATAATGTCTTGATATCTATGAGAATTTTTTATGCACAGGTCATTGACATAGTTGATATGTCATCATGATTTTTGAATGATAGCATAATTTACTTTTGCACTTTTTGAATGATATGTCATCATGTTTTTTGAATGGTAGCAACTAATATTCTCTCTTCCCTTCATAAATAAGTGAAGAAGGCGTTGGTCCAAAGAACTGCAATAATACATACTAAATCTCTTAACTCACTTACTCACTTTAATTGTTAATATGGGGATTATGTAAAATTATGAGGTGTTGTCCACTAGATATGCAACTAGAAAAATTTAACATGAACTACTTTTAAATTGCCTAATGCCCAACTTTGATAGTTCACCGATGATAAAAATTACAATGCAAGACTATGAAGGGTTACAACCCTTTTATAAAATGTTTATTATTATTTATTATTTATTAAGTATATTTGTTTATTAATTATTTAGGTATTATTTATGTATGTAACATTGCTACCCTCTTAAAGGGAATCTTTTGTCCTCAAAGTTGATTTTGTTGATGCCAACTTTATTCTTGATTGTTGATGAAGCGATGACTTGAGGTGTAGTTTGGATTGGATCCTTTCTCTTGATGTGCATTTGGCCTTGTGCTGTAATCCTTTATGCTTGACTCATACGTTTCTCAAACCATTTAACCTGCAAGTACTTCCTTTCCATATCATCTTTTGGATTCCATTAATGAGCAACTGTGGACGGTCATTACCACCACATTTATCAATGATAACAATAATTCTTCATATGCTTTTTCTCCAAAAGTGAATTATTCATATTCCCTTCGAAAGGGTTTCCATATACACACGAGCATATACGGAAGGGATTCTATATATGCATACGCATATACAGAAGGGTTTATGTATATGTGTGCGCATATATAGAAGGATTTTTTGTAACTGCTATGTTTATCCCATGGGATGTGTTGATATGCCCAAAAGCAATGGCTAGCTTCTCACTATCACTATATATGAGGATTTATTTATCCTCTTTCTCCACATTTTGAATCACATAGTTTGTGGCAAGAAAATACCCATCCTCCTTCATCTTTGCTATGAATCTCTCTAACATTGCATGGATTTGTTGCCATTGTGGATTTGATCTGTCTCCTACAAGAAATCTATAAACCTTGTTCTTGATCTCAATCCAAGAACAATGTTGTTCTGGATGACTATGACTATGCTTATATTGGAAGTAGAGAGTGAAAATTGAAACAGGCCATATCATATATGAAATTGCAAATAGTATTAAGGGGATTGACCTTCAGATGCTAAAAAGTGAGGATTGGAGTACTATAAAATATTTCATTCAGTGCAAGTCTGCAAGATCTACCTTGAGAGATGCTATAAGGGGAAGGACTAAGAATCCTTCCATTTCTACTAGACCAATTGCTTGAGGGACAAAGCAATTTAATGAGGCGGCTCTATCGGCATTGTCTCACAACACTATGTACTGTCTCAAATTGACAAGAAATTCCCATCAACGACTAAAAATGGAGGAGTTGAGACCAATGATTTATTAGAAGGGTTAGCGTAGGTAGCATCAGAATAAATGAATGGAGCATTGCACTAGCATTAGGGGATTATTCACACCTAGTATTTACCATTGACCCTAGGTATTTTCCACTTAGTATAATGACAGATCTGGTAAGTTTAACCTACCTTAACGGTAGGAAACCAAACCCAACAAAATAACACTGATGTATTGAATTATAAACATACCTGCAGATTGGAGTTTGGACGTGATTTCAAGAGCCAAAATTCTAGAGCCTGGCAACCTCCGAAGAACCTTAGCAAGAGCCTTCCAACTCCATAATAACCTTTGAACCCCAATTCTCTGAAATTAAAACCCTATTAATATTTGAAACTTGATTCTGCCAATATATAGGGACCAAATTGGTCCCATTCTACCTCGATGCCAGGATTTCTGGATGAATTTCTATAAAAACATCTCCATAAGGAAAATCCAGGGGTGATTTATACTAGAATTTAGATTAACATTAAGCAAAAAATTGGGCAAAATTTCTATTGTTGACCTCCATAGCCAAAAATCGGGGGAGATTAAAGAATTTCAGGGGAATTTCTCTGAGCGAACAATGCTTTTCGATGCTCTCCTCGTGTAAATTGAAACGCTATTTTCATATTAATTTTTAAATAAAAAGTGGGTTAATATCTTAAAATTTAGAAAATTTAACCATATAAAAAATTGTCCATTGAATTTTCCCCATGGGCTAAGATTCACCCCTAAATTCATCTCTGGTGAGAGAGAGAGAGAGAGAGAGAGAGAGAGAGAGAGAGAGAGAGAGAGAGAGAGAGAGTCTACATTGGATCACCCAATTCATCATTCTTTTAGGTCAATTCCCAGGTGACGTCACAAATATGCCAACCCTTTGTTTGCTCAGGGTTTCCAGTAACATCCTCAATGGAAGCCTCCCCTGCTATATTACCTCAAAATTGATGGATGTTTCTGACAACTCTTTATGTCACTGGATTTGAGCCATCTTTACCTCAGAGGAAATTTGTTAGTCCTCCGTTCACTCAAAGTCTCCTATAACCAAATCAAAGGAAGCCTCCCGTCTAACAATCAAAATTGAGGAATCTAAAGGTACTGGATGTTTCAAACAACCTTTTATCAGGTCCATTGCCACTGGATTTAAGCCAGTCCTCCACTGGATTGACGTTTCCCATAACAATCTTTGTGGAAGCTTCCCCTCCAACATATCAAATTTGAGAAACTTAGAGTTTTTGGATGCCTCCTACAATGCTTTGTCGGTGACATTGCTATTGGATTTGAGCTATCTCGTGAAGCTTAGGAATCTTGGCCTCGAAGGAAATTACTTCTCCGGTAGCATCCCACGTGAGTACTTGAAGCTAAAAAATTTAGAGAAATTTTCATTGCGGGGCAATTGTTTGGGTGGATAAATACTTGGAGGCATTGGAAAACTGGGGAATTTGAAACACTTTTACTGGGGGGAAATTCATTCCATGGTGGGATTTCCTCCCCATATAGGAAATTTGATCAAGCTTGTACACCTGGATATGTATTCTTGTGGTCTTAGCAGCTATGTTCCTCCTCAAATGAGACATCTTGTAAACTTAGAACACATGCATCTAGGCTATAACAATCTCTCTGGAGAAATACCCATGGAACTCTCAGAGCTAAAAGACATCTTGTAAACATAGAACACACGCAGCTAGGCTATAACAATCTCTCTGTAGAAATACCCGTGGAAATATTGGAGCTAAAAGAGTTGAGAAAGTTGCATTTGTACTTTAACAGTCTACATGGCAGGATTCCATCCTTCATTAGAGAGAATTGCCAAATTTGGAGCATCTGTGGATTGGGAAGAAAAATTTCATAGGTTTTATTCCTCATCAACTGGGCTTAAGTGGAAAGCTAATGGCAGTGTTTGTTTCTTTCAACAAACTAAATGGATCCATCCCTCCGAATCTATGCAAGGGTGGAAGCTTCGAGTATCTATATATGCCTTCCATTTATGTCAGAATACCTACTTCATGGCAGGATCGGGGGAGGAGCTGCAGCATCAAGCCATTCTTCCCATCGCTGAATTTGAAATTCAAATTTCAATCGGTGATTTTAAAATCAAGGCCAACTACATATTAAGCCCGCCCATTAAATCCGTGATGTGATGCATGTATCGATAATGGTTGGTGGGACACTAACGCGGATAACTGTGTTGGATTTACGGGAAGGGAGCATTACCAATGGGGTGGATAGAGACGAATCGACCATGCATGTCCATGATCTGTCTTTGACATACCACATGTATCGTATGGATGTTGGGAGTCCACATGGGGATGAGTCAATGACCATCAGTGAACCCACATGGATACATAAGCCAATAATGGCATGGTCATACCTATTGACAGACTCTTTAAGAGGCTGCAGCGGGGTGGATAGCTCTGACCATCATTCTCATGCACCCTCGTTCTCATGGATGTTGGGATTCTACATGGGGATGAGTCGATGACGATCAGTGAACCTGCATGGATACATAAGCGGATAATGGCATGGTCATACCTACTGACAGACTCTTTTTAAGATTATGTAGCGGGGTGGATAGCTCTCGCCATCATTCTCACGTGCCCTCTTTCCCTTGCATCTTCAAGGGGGCTACATTGGATTTTGGAGTGGGCAATCATTGTCACTTACATCTTCAAGGGGAGACTCTCTAGACAAGGCTAATCTACAATTACAAAATACTTCACAAGGCATTTTGTTTCATTGCTTTTACTCCTATATATAGTTTCTAGTGAAGCAAAGTTTTAGTAGGTGGAATATTCTAGTAAATATTCTTAGTGAGGGAATTAACTTTCTACTAGGTGTAACCTTATAGTAAGTCTTATTACAATTATTTCTTTCATAGTATAGAGACTTTATAATAGATGGAACCTTCTAGTAAGTCTTCTTTCAAATATTGCTTTCACACATATATTTTATTGGCCTTATTAATATAGATGGACTCAATACATAACAGCCTATATATTAAGGAGGGGTGCCAGGTACACGGGGAGGGGAGGGGGATCATTCTTGATCCCAATGGAAATTAGGAAGGGTAGTACAAATGGGGTTTAAGAAACATAACAAACAATCAAGCAAAAGTGACTACCCTATTCCAATTTCTCTTGCAAGCTCACTCACTCAACATACATTCTCGCTCTGTGATAAGGGTCTCCACAAAAATAATCAAGTTGGATTGCAATTCTTTGTCTCCTAAGGATATCGTCATGGCTTGTTGGATGAAAAGAATAACTACGAAGGCATAACAATTTGCAAACATTCACTTTTATCAGATCCTTTGACAACAGAACCAAGTAGAAAACATCGAGGCAAATAATGCCTCTAAGACCATGAAGGAAATTCTGTTTAAAAATGGGACTCTAATAGCTACCCACATCCCCTAATTTATGAAATGTACAAGTTCTTAATATACAAGTGGCATCACAATCACTTTGTGAACATAGAAAAGTACCAGCATTATAGATCGACGGAAGGTGTAATTCCTTAGAAAAAGCTCCACATTTACATCCTTAACTCCTATTCAATTTTAAAAATGGATCTCATAAACTCCCATAGGCGATATGCGATAGGTCTTTCCCTCAATTAGCATGGTTCACAAAAATGAAGGATAGAAGCAACAATAAAATCCACATTAACAACTACTAGCATGACCCATTAGTTCATGACAAGCAATTCAAAATGTATTCTTGATTACCTCCTGGTTAATTTGTTGAATTTTTTCTGGCCTTTAGAGGCTCCCCGTGTACTCTTCTTTTGTTTCCATTGGAACATAGATATTGGTCTTTATAAGTGGGAAATAGAAAGCAATTACCTGATTCCCTCTGCCATAAATCAGGTGGATAATAGTGGTTTTCACTGGTTCTGGGTAGATTTCAGAAAGTAGCCTCATATCATAAATTCTAGTGGTGCTGGTTTGGACCGAGAGGAATATTCATCCACCCCCAAAACCTTGGTGTTTATTGAATCAAGTCTCGGTACTCATCTTATAAATTGCTTGCTCCTTGTTAAGGAATTCAGTGGAGTTGGTTTAGTTTGAGTGGTGCTCACTCCTGCCTTGAACTCTATGAACGATTCCATATTTAAAACCTATATACACAAAGAAAAATCAGATATCAAGAAATCTCTCAGGAGAAATGAAGACTTGATAACAACAATAGTTTTATAATTTTCTCAGTCACCACTAGAGTGCAAAGCATGGAGAGATAGAGTCTACAAAGAGGGAATCCAATGAAGAATCTATTGGAAATGTTATTAAACAATTGCGAGGGATATAAGTAGAGATAACACAACTCTGAAATCTTCTTGACAATATGAACAAGGACTCTCGTTCAATAGCCTCTAACCATAGTGATTTGGAAGATGGAAGACCGGGTCTCTAGCGGGAGGAAGTTATTGTTCGACACGATCATAACAACATGTAAATTGATAACTCATTGGGCCATGTAGAAGAAAATTGTTAAACATGTATGCTACTAAATAATTTTTGTCATGTTTTATAAAATCATTTTGTTATTAGGAGCTTTTTGCCAGTGATATACTACATCTAGTAGAATTTTTAATTTCATTGTTGTGAAGGATGACTACACTAGATATACAAAATTGTAGTTATATGTCGAGATGAAAGTGATACATAAGATCTAAATGAGAATGTATTTATTCATTGAACAATTAGGCTACAAATTTTGTTAATACAAATGCTAATTGTTGTTGTTAAAAAAAACTATCTATTAAGGGGTTAGGGTAGGACCCTAACACGCCCCCCCCCCCCTTAAAAAATAGAATTGTCCTTAAGAATCCTTAAGGCTAGAGATCATTTGGAAATTGTTGAAGTATATGTGATGGTTCCCATGAATCTTTTTCAAGATGGGTATATTTCCATTGGATCAATACCTCTTTAATGATGTGATGATAGAGACTACATTCCCTTTTGATGAGGATGTATTGAGGCTCTAACCAAATGGAATCTTCTTCATCCAATTATGGAAGGCTAGTTTGAATATGATATTGATGGCCAATCATTGTCTTTAAGTAAGAAACATGAAATATGGAATGAACCTTGGAGTGGCTAGGTAACTCTAGTTTGTAAGCCATAAGGCCCACACATTTCAGGATATTATAGGGCTCATAAAACTTGGGGGGAAATTGTTGGTGGCAATGGGCCTTAAGAGAGGTCTACTGATCCAGATGGATATTGGTGTCCATCCACCTATTCCACTGGCTCAAAAAAATTGTCCATTTGTGGTAATTTTATAGTATTTTTTCTACGGTTTTCGGGTCCCAAACTTTCAGGGTCGTTTTGAGGCCCTAAACGATGTTTTTTGGTGATTCAGGGGTTCTAATGATTCCTAATGACATGAATTTTGCCCTAGTAAATCTATGTAAAGATCAAATAGACCTTTCCAATGGCCCTATTGAGCACCTAAATTGGATTGTATGCAAAATTTATGACCTCAAGAAGTTGACTGTTCAACTAACCACCTTGGGGCCGCAAAATTTATGACAGTTCATCTTCTAGGGTTATGTTTGGAACTTTAGGGTTCTCTCCCTCATGCTTATTATGAATGGGCCCTTTTGGCCTGATTTTTTATTCATCTTCGCACAAATGAGCGTAGCATCCACATCTCTTCTCAGAGATAGATACCACCATTCTAGATGCTTTATTTTACAATTTGTTCTATTTTCACCATTTAATAGAATATGTGTTTATTGTATCTCTGTGTTCCTTGCAATATGTATGTGTTTATGATTCTATATATGTTATTTTATTTTGTTCTCTCATAAATTTGGATTTGTGGTATCATATCTAAGTTCTCTTTGATTGTCTCTCGGTGCATGTCTCCAACGAGGTCAGGGTATAGAGAGTTGGGTCTCGAACTAGTTTCACTTGGTGAATATCACTCTCACCACCCCAAATGACCTCCCATGGTGGAATAAAAAAGAGATGATGGATTAGGAGATCCTATCAAATCATTGCTTGAGGAATCCCTTGCATGACAAAGGAACGAGATGATGTATAATTTTGCTCGGATCCTTCGACAATTGCCGACGACGGTAGATGCACCTTCAATGAGCAGTCGTTTTGGAGATGAAACTCCCTTCAAGGTACAAGTTAACTTTAATATTCCTTTATCTGAAGGCCATATCGATGCCGATTCCCGAGATAAATGGTTGAATGTTCTAGAAGGGTATTTCTCTGTCCACAATATTTTTGACAGGGAAAATATCGCCTTTGCACTCCTCGAGGCCATCCCCCATGTAAAAAATTGGTGGGATAATTATTGTGAGAAAAAATCATTGGACGAGCCTGGAATGTTTGAGGCCAATCCCTCTTGGACCTCCTTCATAGATGTCAGTAAGGAACAATATTACCCTGTGGGAAACTATGATGACCAATACACAAAATGGACCATTATGTATCAAGTGAGGGACCAAACGGTGTCAGAGTATACCAACAATTTTCATACCTTGCGTACAAAGCTAGGTATCAAGGACTCTAAGTGGAACCTAGTACTAACTCTATGGTAGTGTCCTACATCAATACATATGACCATAGATGGAATTCCTAATGATTTCCATTGATTATGATTAAATAAATCATTTGACGATCCAATTGATTTACATGTTTGGTAACATATACATACATATATATTTTATTAGTGGTTGAACCTAAAGGAGATGTGATTAACGTACTTAATATTATTTATTCAAACGATACGATACAATTATTAGACTTCAAATTACAAACTAAGACATTATTGTCGAATTGGATTTGTTAGGTAAACAATTAAGATAGATATTATCTAAAATCCTCAAAAGTCACCCAAAATATAATATTTTATTCTAAGACACTTAATACAAACGGTGAGTGGAACAAGTATTAATTAAATCGATCAGGTGATCTTACCTAGAAAAAATTAAATGTTTTCAATCATACCAATAAGACCAACTTCAATATTCTTGAGCAACTCGAGATAAAGAAAATGTAAGAACTATATTTAATTATTATTTTATTTTTTATTAATGGGATACAATTAATGATTTTGGGTCCCGATAAATGAGCTAGAGGGTAGTGGAGTAAGAATGAAGGAAGGAGGAGGGAAAATGGGTATTAAGACAAGGTAGGACAAAAGAGAGGGGGTTTGGTTCTCTTTTTGGGGAAATAATATGACTTAGGATTTTGGATGAGGAGAAGGGAGGAAAACCAAGGAGGGGGTTAACTCAGGGATTTGAGGTGGAAAACTCAAAAGACGGGAAAATGGATCTGGAACTAAGAGAGGCTGCTATTCGTATTATCTGAGTGTGGGATCGGGGGTTAGGAAACCTGATTGTTTCCTAAGGCCAGTGCGATAAGCTGGTCGACATGGTGGTTTGTTGGTTTGGTCAATAAGTTTGGTGAAAACGAGCTATAGGAGAAGGACACGAGAGCTACAGAAAATCTATACAAACTACAAAATCCCGGTATTCTTCAAGCATTAACTTAGATTTTCTTTTAAATCTCATATGAAATAGAAATATGTTATTTTTTTCTAAATTTTGTTTTATTCTATTAGTATGATGCACAAATTATTTTTCAAAATTTATTCTATCAGTATGTTGCACACTTTATTTTTCATTAAAATACAATAGAAATAAGCACACAAAGAATGTTGTACACATTCCATTCTATTATAATAGAGGCTTTAATTTAGACTCATTACATCGAAAGTAGAAATGATAAATTTAGTGGATTCTCTTTGAGGAGGACCATTACATCATTCTTCTAGTTCCACACTATAGAGTTTTCTGCTTTTGACAGTCTAATTCATCTATCCCATTATATAATTTTCCCACTCACTTATCTATTGACCTTGTAACCCAAGATATTCATAAGTCAGCCACTATTTAGGGCCCAAATCCATATCAACGTTTTTACAAATGCGAGTTAGATTTTTAAACCCCTTTTTCGCTAAGAAATTTATAAGTAAGCTAGATAACTTATAACTTTCTTCCCCACTTACAAAAGTGTCAATGCCAATTCCGATTGCATCGCCCCTTCCTAATTTCCATGATATTAACATCAAAATCCAGGGATAATGTTTAATGAAGCCTCTCCAACTAATTGAACCTTCAAATTTCATGTCATCTCTGATCCATTCTTCAATATAAGCCTTTTTTATATATTTAGTTTTCTATATTTCACTCCAAAGTCCCTTTCCAAAAATACCTTGCCATAAACTCTTTAGTTTTCAATATTTCACCCAAAGTCCTTTTCCAAAAATAACTTGCCATAAACTCTGGTTTTTTATCATTAATAATGATATTGTTAAGGTTCATAGCTCCCTTCAAATAAATCAAAAGAAGAGTTTACTCATAGAACCACTACTATATTTTATACCTATCCCACTACTATATTTTTATACATGCTTCAGGCAGGCATATTGCAATCGATTCTTAGTCAACTTGAGTTGACATTCAATTAATCCATGTGCCTAAAAAAATTGCGTATAGTTTTATAAAGTTTCATATAAATTAATATATTAAACTAAATAATTAAAAAAATAAAAAAAAAAAATTTTTATTTGTTTAAAATATAAATTTGTGTTTTCTATTATTTTCTATTGGATCACAGCTTTGACATGACAATTTTTACCTAGGTTTAATTTCATTGATTAGAAATAAAAAAATTATTAAAAAAATAAAAATAAAAACATATATGTATTTTCCATTTGTCTTGTTGTTCTGATGACTCTGCTGCTAGTCTTTCTAAAATTTCCACCTAGTATTTGTTGCGAGTCTTTCAAAAAATTTCCACCTGGTTGGACAATTCTGAGGAAGAAATAATTGCTATGTTGATAGTCTTTTTAACATTGCTACCTTGTTATGCACGCCAAGTTGAGGAGGAATTAGTAAATTATAATGCTTATTGAGAAGGCTAATATATCACACTTTGTATTTTTCTTGTTGCGCTTGGGAGTTGATCCTTGCAAATGTTATGTTGCATCCACATAATGAAGAATTGGAATTTGCTAAGGAAAAAACCATTGAGCAACAACGAACTCGTAGTATAATCTGACCTCTACAAATTTGATAACATAGAATTGTCATATTTTAAGGCAAGAATCCTCAGCGTGATCATTACTGCCCAGCTAAGGAAAAAACCATCTACTTGCATTGTCTAACAACAAAATCGCAGCAGAGTCCGACCCCGACAAAGCGGAACCATCTACAGTATTCTCCAACTATCCAACATTGCTCTCGGAGAAGGAAACCAAAAAAATCCCACCGATCTATTCAGACTGATTCAAAATTCAGTCCGACCTAATATCAAGGATGGTGACATGCATGAAAACGACAGGGGCAGAACATGAGAGAAGCTTTAGCACCTTGTCATAAACATTGAATTTGAAGTGTAAGGATATGTGGTTTCCAAATCCGTGTAGTCTGATACAGGACATGAAGAATCTCAACAATGGATATATTATTTCGTAGAAGAGTATTACATATAAAGGAAATCAAAACCGTTATCTACGTTTAGATAACATGATTATTAAGGAGAATTTGCTAACTAATAATTGGAATATTATTTACAATGAAATCCTGAAGGATTATTCAACAAGTCCCCCTAAATCCGAAGGGACATCTGACATGCCAAGCTGCATTCTAAAATTTTCAAACTTTTCACAGCCCAATTCTTTAGTAAATATATCCGCAATTTCATCTGAAGTAGAACAATGTGTCAGATGAATGGTTTTGGCCTCAACATGATGTCGAATGAAGTGATATTTAGTGTTGACATGTTTAGTTCGATCATGGAATTTTGGATTCTTGGCCAATTGAGTCGCAAAAGAGTTGTCAACAAAGAGAAGCGTTGAAGTCATTTGTTTCTCCTACAAGTATTCAAGTATTTTGTGAAGCCAGATGATTTCTTTTATGGCTTGATCTACTACAACATATTTGTCTTCAATTGTAGAATCAACAGGAACCTATTGCTTTCATGATCTCCAAGTGATAGTTGTTGATCCAAGGTTCACCAAATAACCTGAAGTAGACACCCCATGCTCTTTATCTCCATCAAAATCTAAATCTGAATTGTTGATGTATTTGTAACTTCAGAAGATATTCTTGTTGGGGCGCGCGCCTTAACGGTCACTAATTGTGGTAACTCCACGGTTTTTGTGTGAATATGTAAGCGGAGTTGCGACACAAAATAGTCTTAGGGGTGTCGGGGTTGGGTCAAATCCCTTCTTTTTGTAAGTTTCCCCATGATTTGCGGGTGCCCATGGTTTAAGTCCATGGTATTGTAACAGTGCACTTGTATAAATAAGGCACTTATGTAAAAAAGTCAAGTAAGATTATAGTAGGTTCTCTTATGATAAGTTGATGCGAAGGTTTTTGAAGTTTAAGTCCCAGCTGTGTGCATGGACGACCTCTGCAGCTGCGTACGCAGAGGGTTTTTGTAAGGAAAGGAACTGCAGCTAAGTGTGCAGCTTAGAGTTTGTAAGAAAGGAACTGCAACTAAGTGCGCAGTTAGACTTGAAGGGTGGATCTACAGCTGAGTGCGGAGATCAGAACTGTTGTTTTGTAAAGAGTTGAATAAAAACAGTTCTGTGGACGTAGCCCCTACCCTGGGGGTGAACCACGTTATATCTTGTGTTGTGTTATTTTTGTGCTATGATGTTTTTGTGCTTTTGATAAGTAAGTGAATGCTAAAGTAAGATAACTGTTAAATAGTAACTTCGCTATGAATTCCCAGTTAAGGGTTAAGCAAGTAACGCTATTTATCTAAACTGTGAAGCTATTTTAGTGAATGTCGAAGCTTTACTTTGTATAAATAATTGTTGTTAAGACTAAAGGTACAGTAATATCCCTCTTCTGCTTGCAGATTCCTGATTCTGCGGCACCCCACAGCTGTTTTGGGTGAGACTGCAACCTGTTCGCAGGTTTTTGCCGAAAGGGCCAAAACTGTGGGTCTTTTTGTTGGTGCGAAGTTAATGGTATAAACCCCGGGTCTGCCCTAAAGCCCAACAAATTGGTTTCGTTTCCGGAACAATCAGTGTTTTCTCAAGAGGGATCTACGTCGTACCTGAAGGGTTATGTTTTGGAGACCCTCAGTAAAATAAATCAATGATTGGATTGAAGAGACCTATTTGAAATTTGCTGAACAAGAAAATAAGGATCCTCATCGTAGCTCAGATGACTTCTTGCAAAGATACGTTTTTTTGGATGTTTATGAAATTTTCTTTGGTAGTATCCACATAGAATTGCACCAGTGGTTATCCAGGTTGACAGAAAGAAAGACCAACTTCAAGGAAGATCAGTTTCCTGATTGGACCCCCGCAAGAATTAACATATTGAAAAGAGTGAGGAACGCGATATCACGAGCTGTTGATTTCTGGACAACGCGAACCTGTTATACAGCTGATTGGCACCTCTCCGTCCGAGTGCTGACATCCCTCAGGTCGGCACACAAAAGGACACTTATGGATTGAGGTTTGCCCAGTTTCAGTATACCTTGGTTGATATTGAAATACATTACCTATATGCCCAGCTAGTTACTTTGCTATTTTGAGATTTTGAGTGCATGCGCGACTATCCCTATTTGCATGTCGCGCATATGCGCGAGTGTTATGTTCAGCAGGTCGTGCATACATCTATGCGCGGGTTGCCAT
>LPNX010499688.1:2378-22664 GCA_001517045.1 Pseudotsuga menziesii | reverse complement strand
AAGATATTATAATTAATAAAACAATAATCATATTTAATAAATTATTTATTTTTTGGTCCGTATAATAATTAATAAAATAAAAATCAATATCATGTTAACAAATATTTTTTATTTATTTGGTTGTGAATATAGTTATCTTATTTAGTTGCGAACTACCTTTTATATGATTGTTTGCATATCAATTTGTATTTCTTTTTTAATTATGAAAAAACTTCAAACTTATCAATTCTATTTTCTAATTTAAATATTAAAACTAACTTCCTTTTCTTTCATATGATTGTTTGCATATCAATTTGTATTTCTTTTTAAATTATGAAAAAATTTCAAACTTGTCAATTTTATTTTCTAATTTAAATATTAAAAAATGGACCCTTATGGTTATCTTTTAATAATTTAAATACAAGGATTATATCGTATTCATATGTACATTTTTAACTTACATATATATAAAAGTATTTTTTCATATTCATATGTATATTTTTAATATAATAGGTTAAGAAAAATATTGACTTTGTATTTATATACTAGCATTTGCACCGAGAGGTGCAAAGAAACGTCGAGAGGGTAAAAATATAGCGTTTCCGCAAATGAATGAACAATCTGCTAATTGTAATTAATAAAGTGTGTTTTGACGTCCGGAGTTCCAATTTCTGCAGTACGGAATGCAGAATTTGCAAAAGTAATTGTTACATTTTATTTTCATATCGAAGTTCCACATTCCGCTTTCCGCATTGCAGAATACAGGAATTGGAAAACAGATAAGTATGTCCATCAATTTAACAGAAATGTGAAAGAGATTTAATAACTTATCAACTCAAATTACTATTGATCAAGTATTCAGAACATTCAAGATTAACTTGTATCTAAAATGTCAATTGAAAAATAAAGATTGATTATAGTATTGCTGTAGAATCATTTGCAGAAATAGATAAAAGTTTTAATTAAATAAATTCATTTTAAAACAGATGCACAGATCATAAGTACAGAAAAACCAAAACTATAGATCAACTCTTATAAATCTGCAAAGGAGAATCAATATTTATCAAATAAACTTGACTAAATAAACAGAAAGAGATTCAAGAATAACGTAGCTGTATTAATAAAGATCTGCGAGAAACTACAAACTTTGGGTTAAACAGAGTATCTTTAATCCTTTGTGTTGATTTCTCCCTCCAGAAATCCCTCCCTAGTCCGTGAAAAATGTACCCTTCAAATAATTATTACAAAAGATTGAATCCCCATGAAACTAGGATCATAAAATCCATATAGAGCTATTGACCAAGAAAATCTTGCCACCTCATCCAGATCTGCAACAATTCTTCTATGTTTGGGTAATTGGCAGATTCAAACCCAAGCTAAACATCGCACCTAAAGGTCTCCATTTCAATTTTGGCTATCTTATGCTAAAGGCGGATGAAAATGTGGATCTTGCCTTGTATAGTAAGTGGTTTCCTTATCAACTAATCCACATCTACGATGCTGATATGATCAAGTCCTTTAATCTTTTCCTTAGCTTCTTCACATCTACGTTCCACTTGTTCTATCATTAACTTCTGAGGACAAGCATTCTCAATCAGCTGCATGGTAGGGAAGTGTAATATATCCATGATGCTATCAATTGCATACCATCTTCTCCCACAAATTGCTTGTGCTTTCTGGATGGATGTTTCAATCATCTCATTCAAATCGAGCCAAGCACGCATAACAACTCTGGCCTTCTTCAATTAAAAACTGTTGAGGGTGGTGATACATTGTGGCTTGTCTTTCATATACCTTTTCCAATCTAAAATATCATCATAAGCTTTGGAGTCCTGTTGTCTCTTGACTATCTGTTCCTCCAAGGTGATAGAGATTTTGTCAAAAGCAACATAAGTCTCAAAAATCTCATCCAGGGTCGTAAAAATTTTAGTTATTAACTCATGACATTGTTGATTGACCTGTATAGCCAAATCTTGAAACTCTTATTGAGAGAACCTAAAGAATGCAGAGGAAGCAACACTTGCAGTTGCATCTTCACACTGTTTTACTAGCAAGGCTATCCTTTGGATATTAATGGCATTTGTAGTTTTTTTCATTTTGCAATTCACCCCGGAGAGAGGCATTCTTGAGCCGTAACTCTTTAAACTTGTCTTCATATGCTTTCTCCAGATTTGCCACATGAGTTTTATGCTCTCTCTTGACCTCATCTAGTTCTTCCTCCAGACTCTTCATTTCTTCTTTCCTTTTGTCAAACTCCTTGTTCAGTGTGAGAACTGCACCAAGGTTGACCCCTATGAAAGCACCCAAAACTGTGGTTGAATCCACTACATCAATCTGAGGGTCACCAGATTGTTGAGTCCAGATTATTTTATTGGTGACAGGTGCAGACAAATCAACATGATTCCTACTTCTCTTATTTCCTTTCCTTATCACTACCTTGAACGACCTGCTATAATAGAATCTCCAAGAGGGACTACATTGTCTTCATCAAACTCATCCACTGATTGAGTAAACGAAGAAGTTCCACTCACTGTTGAAACCACTGAGGATGTCTGAGTAATGGTGGGAGGTGGCATAGGCATGGTAATGTGGGAAGTAGGAAAGGGAGAGGAGAGGCTCTGATCATTTGTGGGTTTAGAGATTGGAGAAAAGGTTTGAGAAGAGGCTCCAAATAGTGGAATACTGTTATAGCCGATTTTACCACTCCAGGTGAATCACACTTGTATAGCCTTCCCCTATCCCTCTGCAGACTCCTTAGACCCCTTGGACCATTTTTTGTCCTTTGATGTTTCCTTGAACATCCCTAAAAACATGTGAAAATTAATACACGTGACTTTTAAACCCCTAATCGCGTATATACGCGGGTTTGACCCCTAAAACCGTGTACATCGAGATGTGTGCATAATCCAAATCCTTTTGGAGTTTTCCTTGACATGGAACCGACTCACTTGACTCCTGGCCTTCCCTATGCCTTGAGATCGCTCGGATTCGACCTTTCATTACCCCTTTGAAAAGCTATATAAGGAGGCTCTTTGGTGCATTGAAGGCATATGAGAGAATTGAGAGCAAAGAAACTATAGTCCATTGTTGCCGGAACTTGTGCTTGAGTCTGCATCCCTTTGTCCCTTGGAGCACTTTTGTGTTCTTCCCAAGCTTGCCTTTTGCTTATGAGTTTGCTATCGAGAGATGGAGGATTAAGGTGGTGGAGGCCCAAGTGGGGGATTCAGTTTCTCCGGTTTGCAGACGTGCTGACAGAGGTTGTATCCATTGTAATATCTGATTTTATATTAATAGAAATATCTTTTCCTGTCCAATAATGTATGTTTGAATGAATATTTTATCCATGGGATGATTTCAAATGCTTATACATTGTTGATTATATATGCTAGAATAGATCTAACACCAATATATATAGTATGCTTGTCTTGTTTACTTGTGGTTGAGGAAGTGATTCATCAATTCAAGCTGAAGTTGGCAAGCTCAACGGGGATCTACTTCAACCGTCCGGAATAAGGTACAAGGTCTGATCCTTTAGTGTTAGATGTTTAATTTCTATTGCATATTGGAAAGGATTGATTTCTAGAGTCAAGCTGTCTGTTGTGGTACCCCAAGCCATAGGAATTTATCTCCGTAACAGAATTGGTGACCTCACTGGGGAGTTCCTAATAGTTGTCCTTTGGGGGTGTTCTATCGGCATTCAATGACTTTGAATTGCTCTTGTTCTCTTGTTTCTGTGTCGGGTCCGGGGGCATGTTTTCCTAGTAGTGTCTGATTTGTGTGAAGTTTGTCTCGGCTTGTCTATTTGCCCTTATTTTTAAGCACCTTTCTTCCTATACGTGATTTTTTAACTCACAGTCACGTATATACGCGGGTTTCACTGCTATTTCCGCGTACACACACGGGTTTACTGCGAACAGTCGCATATGCCCTTAGTTTTGCCTTCTAGAGGAAGTTGGATGGTTGCTGGGTGAATTTTGATCATTGCCGAGTCTCCTTTGATACTGCTAGAGTTTGTACACACCTCTATTTCTGACCAGAGACGCTTTTTTACGGTAAATTTTTTTTTAAAGAATGTTCTTGTCATTGCATTTTCGATTTTTTGTTTTGGGATTAGTGCATTAGATTTGTTTTACCTTAGTACTTTGCTTGAGTGTTGCTTGAGTGTGCTTGCAGAGTCTGGGAGTTGTAGAATCATTCTTTTGCTTTTATATCTCATTTTTATTTCAAAAAATCCATAAATATTTGCTTATCATCATGCATTGCATCTTGCATTTTGCATAGTACTTGCACTAGATTTGCTTTGGAGTATTAGTCAGGATTTCATATAGGAAAGCTTGCATTTATCATTTGAAGAAAATTGTGCATTTCACGTAGTAGCATACCCTGTTTTTCATGGACACAATGCATTTGCATTGATTGTTAGGTGTGCATTTTACTTCATGTTGTGTCATAACACCATTAGTTACATGACCATATACCTCTTTTGAGTAATAAATCCAATTAAAATCAATGCTTAATTAAAATAAACTACACTATTTTATTTGATAGGGTTCACCAACAAGATTAGGTTTTAGGGTCTTGGAATAGTTCATTGTGAGTAAATTCTCCAAGACCACTAAACAACAACATGTATGTGTCTGTCCAGGTGAGTGTGTGGAATTTCTTGGTATAACCAGTGTTTCTCATGATCCTCCTCTCAAAAGGGAGTTAAGCACGAGGCAGTGTGAGCGGTTATTGATTGGGATGAGCCCTAGTCATAACTGAGTAGCACCGGAGATATTTCCAGGATTGTATTCGTATCTGGGGGCTCTTTAGAGAGTTTTGGGCTTTGCTACCCTGCCCATACGGTCAATCCCGCCTGCGACTGTCCGCCTGAGCATTGATTATATTGAGGTGACTTTAGTCGCCTTACCTAGGATATCGAGGGGGTACTTTGTAGGGGTTATTCTGTGGGTGTCCTAGCCAGGTTGGGGTTGGACAACACAATCGCTTTACTAGTTGAAGCTGAGGGCCACAATAATTGGTTACGTACCTCCGCTTGTTGTGTATGGGAGTCTCAAGCCTCTCCTAGGAAAGACATACCTGCTTCATTCCGGAGCTCACTTATCCTACCCTTGATTGCTTGTGGTTGGCTTTAGATTTTATTGGTGATTGCTTTGTGCACGCTAGCTTGCCTAGGGTTTGCGTAGATAGAGAGTCTTTAAATTTTTTGAGTCATTGTGGATTCGGGTGCGGCTCCTCGCCGTTCTCTTCGTTTAGCAGGCCTTCCGCCTTCTACATCTCCTCCTCCTTTGGGAGAGAGAAATAGACAGTCCAGGCGGACTACTTTGCACAGTGATTCACACACCATGGGAGACCATATAGAAGGTATTCCTGAACCACCTTCTCCCATTCATGTGGAAGATGAAGAGTTTACTCCTAACTATGATCCTTCACCCGACTTGACTGAGTTAGGTCTCGTGATTTCCGAGATAGGAACTTTTCATGATAGACCTACTTACTCTAGGGTTGATTCCCCATTGACACATCATCGGTATGGAATGCCGAAGGATGATGAGACTCATTTTGAACTTGAGAGCACTAATTATGGTAGTTATGGTATGTCTGGTTTTCCCACACATGATTTGGCATTCCATGTTGAATCTGATTTTGAGCCTAACATTATGCTTGGGGGCACTCTCATTCCTTACCATGCGGAGAGGTTTGGGAGCACTAGTCACATTGCACCTTCCATCCAGACGGTGGAAGCTACATCACATATTCCACCTAGGTCTAGGGTTAGTTATCCTATTAGGATACCAGATCTGAGATGAGTGACTATAGGGAATAAAACGTACATAAGTACACAAGTCCCTTCGTCCTCTGTCCCTAGTTCTTCGAATGTTCACCCTCCACCTCATTCATGTGGTCCTTCGGGTCGGAACGTTGCTACAAGTTATGTCCATACTGCGGTTACTAGACCAGTTGGGTCTCAGGCTCATGCACCACCCGTTGTTTCAGGAGGTCATGTTCATACTTTTAGAGGTCATATTCGAGGGCAAACCAGGAGAGGATCCGAGCGAACATGTTACTACCTTTCACCTATGGTGCTCTTCGAATTCCTTACACCAAGACTCAATCCGATTAACGCTATTTCAACGCACCCTTACAGGGCCTGCCATGAAATGGTATATAGAGTTAGCTAGGGGAGCATTCGCTTTGTTCGATGACCTAGCGATGACTTTTCTTAACCACTTCCAGCTACCAGTGCGTTATGATGTTGGTACTGAACTCTTGTCGACATTTCGGTAGGATAAAGCCACACATATCTCAGATCATATCCAAGAGTGGCATAGATGGAAGAGGTTAATTAAAGCTTTTATACCACCGAAATTCCTCCTCGAATGGTTCCTTAAGTCGTTGTTGCCGTATATAGCGAAGGATGTTTCTATATCCGGAGTGAAAAATGAGGAACAAGCCATTTTTAGGGCGCAGGAACTGGATTTGATTTATGCTCAATCCGGTTTGTTATATGAGATCATTCCCAATGCTCCGCGTTCTAGTTTCGACCCCAAAGTTAAACCTGGACCACATGCCGATGGCATTGTTGGTTGTGCGAGTGTTAAACCTGCAGATTCGGTTGCAAAACAAGTTAGTCAATTGTCAATCAACCAATCTGCTCCGGGACAAGCCATAGCTTCGTCTCAACCCGCCCAAATGGAAAGTGTGCTTTCAGTACAATCGTCGGACCATAAGGGTAACCAGCAGCCCGGACGGAATAAAAAGAAGGGTAAGAATAATAGTAAGGGTGGGAATAGGAATGAAAATGCTAATAATAATGCCAAGGACGCTCGTAATGCTGGGGGGGACAAGCAAGCTAAATGTAAGGTTAAATTCCCTTGCAAGTTGTGTAAGGACGATCATCTCACTTACTTGTGCCCTCGTATCGATGAAGCCTTGAGATTCTTGGCACAGGTCCCAGCTGTGATGACTAACCCTCTACCTCACAATCAAAATATGAACTCGAGGACCCATGATCAGTTTGGTGGTGATCAAGATCTGCCAGAGGGAAGTGGTCATGGTTTCATTAACATCGTATGTGCTGCGAAAGTTGTGACCCGTGCGAAGGACTATGGTTCGTCACAACCCAGCCCAGGCAAGGAGCTTGATCCACCAGGGACTCCTTTGCTTATTGAGAAACCTATGGATAAACCTGAAGCTGCACATACCATTCCTAAGGGAGCCCTTAAGCGTTCGGGGCACAATCCTAATGCCCGAGCCACCTAGAACTATTATGTTGTCGAGGATTTGGGCCACACTCCTTGTGCGTTGTTTGCACTAGAAGTGCTTCAGATTTGTCCTTCGCAAAGGAAGGCTTTGCTTTCTGCCCTTGGTGTGAATGATGATAATTCTTCCTCCGTGATTAAATTTGAAACCGTAGAACTTCAGCCTTGCTTTCCTTACTATGTGTCTCTTTTGATTCACGTAGAATGTCTTAACATGACCGTCAAGCGCACTGTGATTGACGAAGGTGCTGCTGCTTCTGTGATGTCTTTATCATGTTGGAAGGGTTTAGGTTCCCCTGAGTTGTCTAAGTCCGCGACCATGTTAACTGCGTTCGATGGGAGATCGTTTAGGCTGCATGGGATTCTCCCTTCCCTTAAGGTTCGTTTAGGAGGGAAGACCGTTGCGATAGAGGTCGAGGTGGTTGATGCGCCCCTTGACTACAATCTCTTGCTAGGTAGGAATTGGATGTACAGCATGCAAGCCGTAGCTTCTTCCCTATTTCGCATTGTATGCTTTCCATTTAATGGGAAGATAGTCACAATTGATCAAATGTCATTCAAGAATCCGTCAGTTACCGCATCTTTGGGAGCTTCGATCCCGATCATAGAGCACTCTCAGCCGACAACTGGGAGTGTGGGTGTAGGCATGTATCCATCCCTCATGGGGAGTTTTAGTTGTCCTGCACCGATCCTTATGATAGGGTCTAGTTCCGGTGAGGCTTCGATATCTGTGAGATCGATGTCTTTTCGCACAACTCATATGGAAGATCCTTGGATTCTTCCTACGTCGAGTACTCCAAGTGAGCCCATCGTGACGGGCGTGCCGTTGCCTGCAACTATGGTAGCTTATCAAGCTAATCTTGAGTGTGTTGTAGAGCCCAGTCCTTCCTCTTCGCAGACGAAGGAGGAGGACCCTTATGTGCTGCCTGCATGGACAGTACAATCTTCTCACGCGCAGGACTGCTTTGATAGTGTTTTCCCTTTAGATGAAGCGATTATTGAGGCTATGTCGGGAGTTGAGCCACCATGGGAAGAGCTCCATCATAGATCTTACTTTCTTCCCGAGCTTGACCGCTTGGAGAGTGAGGACTTTATGGAGGTTCTTAGCGAGAGAATTAGCAGTCCCATGGTTCCATTAAGCTCTCCTGTTTCGATGGCTGATGGGAACATGGAAAATATATCTCCAACAATTCCTATCAATATCTCTCGCGATCCTGGCAGGGTAGAGAATGTCTATATTGGGGCAGAATGTTCCCATGCTGAGATTTAAGAATACACCGAGCTGTTTAAAGAATTTCGTGATATCTTTACTTGGTCTTACGATGAAATGCCAGGCATCGACCTTCGTATTTTCGAACACGAGATTAAGACTTATCCCAATGCTAAGCCTATTCAGCAACGCTTGCGTGCGGTGAATCCTAGGAAAGCACCCGCGATTAAGGTAGAGATAGAGAAACTGTTGAAATCTAGTTTTATCTATCCCGTTCCCTTAACGGAGTGGGTTTCAAACCTCGTTTCGGTGGACAAGAAGCAGGGAGCGATCTGCATATGTACCGATTTTCATGATTTGAATCATGCCTGTCCTAAGGACAATTTCCCCACACCATTTATTGATCAGATTTTGGATGAGTGTGCGGGTAGCGAGGTTTTTTCCTTCATGGACGGCTTTTTCAGATATAATCAGATACAAATTAAACCTGAGGACCAACATAGGACTCCATTTATTTGTCCTTGGGTAACTTTTGCATATCGAAAAATTCCTTTTGGCCTTAAGAATGCCGGAGCTACTTTTCAGTTGGCAATGACCTTGATCTTCCATGATTTCAAGTCGATTATTGAAGTAATTTTGGATGACCTTACTGCTCATTCTTGTATGAGAATGCATCATTCCTATCACTTGAGATTGGTATTCGAAAGATGGTGCCATTATTTGGTTAGGTTAAATCCTCACAAGTGCATCTTTTGTGTGAAGTCAGGTCCCTTATTAGGATTCATCATTTCCAAAGAGGGTATAAGAGTCGACCCTTTGAAGGTTGAGGCAATACTTCAGTTGTCTCCCCCGAAAAATATTCGTCATCTTCAATGTTTGCAAGGCATGGAAAACTTCTTACAGAGATTCGTTGTCAATTTTTCCAATTTGACTAGAGGCTTCATGCGTCTTTTGAAGAAGGACACCACTTTTTATTGGGATGAGCGAGCCCATGAGTCCTTTGATGCGCTCAAGCGAGCCCTAGCTTCGGCCCGGGTGATTAGTCCCCCAGACTATAGCCGTGATTTTCTACTTTATGTGGCCGCATCCATGCAGACGATTGGTATGGTTTTGGTTCAAGAGGATGAGGAGCTCCAAGAGCATGTCATATACTATCTAAGCCGAAATCTTATTGATGCAGAGATCTGTTATTCTCATGTTGAGAAGCTTGCTTTAGCTACCGTACATGTGGTTCAACGGTCGAGACATTATATTCTCCTTCGCCAGACCTTGGTTGTAGCCCATGTCAATCCGTTTCAATTCATCTTCACTTGAAGGATGATTGGGGGAAAATATAATAAATGGATTGTCATCCTACAAGAATTCGATCTCGAGTTTGTTTCGGCAAAATCGAATAAATCGTTAAGTTTTACAGAGCTGATATCGGATTTCCCAAGTGAGGCCGAGGAGTTGGTTTGTGAAGACACATTTATCGATGAGCACATCTTCTTAATCTCAACTTTAGACCCATGGTATGGGGATATCATTATATATTTACAAACATTGAAGGTCCCTACTCACCTCTCACGGGATGAACGATGACGATTACGTCATGTGTTTAAGAATTACCTCATAGTGGATAACACTTTGTACCGCCGTGGGGTAGATTCCATTTTACGAAATTGTTTAACTCATGATGAAGCTGAGGTAGTGCTAAATGATTGCCATGGAGGGGCATGTGTGGTCATTTATCTGGGCTTTCTACAACCCAAAAAATCTCAAGAGCGGGTGATTTTTGGCCGTCGGTCTTTAAGGATTGTATAGATGCGATCAAGAGGTGCCACCTTTGCCAGGTGTTTGCACGTAATATGCGCTCGAAACCTACCCCATTACATCCCATCATCACCGTCGGTCCCTTCACTAAGTGGGGGCTTGATTTTATGGATTGAAACCCAGCTTTAGCTGGGGGGCATCATCATATCGTAGTGGTTGTTGATTACTTCACGAAATGGGTTGAGGCTATGCCTATAGTTAAATCCGATGGTGAGACAGCCGTGCACTTTGTATTCAACCAGATTATTACTCGGTTCGGGATTTTGAAAGAGCTTGTCACTGACCATGGCTCGCACTTTTAGAATCGTATGATGGAAGAGTTGGCATCAAAGTTAGGGTACAAACAAGAGCATTCCTCCTCTTACTACCCTCAAGTGAATGGACAAGTAGAAGCAGTGAACAAATCACTCAAATCCATTCTCAAGCGAACCATCGCATGAAGCAAGAATAATTGGCACATTATGTTATATCCTGTTTTGTGGGCGTATCGAACCGTTGTTAAGACTTCCATGGGTTTTTCTCCATATCAACTTGTACATGGAGTTGAGTCGGTATTGCCGGTTGAATGCGAGATTCCTTCTTTGAAGCTAGTCGTAGAGCTCTTACCAGACACTTCACCATTGGAGGAGTGTTTGGTCCACCTTGAGTAACTTGATGAGCAGTGTCGAGATGCCTTGGTGGCTCTAGAAGTAAATAAACGTCGCGTAAAGGTCCAGTACGATAATTCTATCCATCCAAGGAGGTTTAGTGAGGGAGACTTGGTCCTTTTGTGGGACCAATCGAAAGAACCCTTTGGGGCAGGAAAGTTTAACCCCATGTGGCATGGTCCTTACGTCGTCAAACATGTGTTAGAGAAGGGCACTTATGAGTTAGTGAATTATGAGGGAACAACCTTGGCGGAGCCTAGAAATGGGCTCTATCTCAAAAAATACTATGCATGATCTTCAGCCAGGGCTGGTTATTGTATATTATTGTACATTTTTGCATAGGTAGGTATGTTTCTTATAGTGATCGGGTTTGTGATTAGTTTCCGTTTCTTTTGGCAGATGTCAATGGAATCTCCCACCTACATAGGATTCGCGGATGGTGCGAGCCGTCACACTCAACACTCAGCCTCTACTGCTTGGGTGATTTATACTCCTATGGGTCAGGTATTGTCTTCAAGAGGTGTATGTCTACAACCATGTTCAAACAATGTTGCTGAATATAGTGCTGTTATTGAGCTTTTACGGGATGCCATTTCACATGGTGTTCTCTCTCTTGAGGTACGTCTTGATTCGGAGTTAGTAGTGTCACAGCTTAATGGTTTGTACCATGTTAGAGATCCAACGTTATTAAGAAGATTCTTACGTGTGAGATTATTAGAATGGCAATTTGACAATATAACATACATACACATTCAAAGAATTAATAATCAAGTTGCTGACTCATATGCTAACTATGTGTTAGATTGACATTTGTTTCATACACAATAAATTCATCACAAACACAAATTTTTACACATGTAAATAAATAAACTGATCATCATAAAAGTTTTTATAAACATCCAAAATGTGGTAATATATAGTGTCATGATACAAAAATGGGGCTCTCGAGCCACCAAAATATAATACACGGTAATACAAAATGTATCACTCCCAGGTATCTAAGCCTGTGGAGGTGGAGGGGGGTTGTGATCATGGAATGTCACTACGGCTCTAGCTAGCCATCGGAATAATCACACCCATGCTCGTGGTACACCCACCACCTGGCGCTACATATCCTCAGGCAAGTCCTCAATTTGCGCCATGGGAACTCTATGTGTCAGCCTAACAAAGTTGGTATGAATGCTCTGGAGCGTCCGCTCCGCATCCACACCCATGATATCGTTTCCTCTTCCCCTCCGTCTTTGACGAAGGAAGCCTTTAAGCCGCCATGGTCCCACATCTACATGCATATGGTAGATGTCACTATGTATTGTCACCCAAAAATATGTCTTTTGATTCCATATAATTACAAAACACAAAAAAATTAAAAAACTCAAAATTTTTTAAAGAGAGGGTCAAGATTCGTTACCTATGTCACCGTATGCCGATCCTGGTGGTAGCAGCATGTCCGGGTCCCCCCCGAAATCTATCCCCGCATAGGGGTAGTCATCAATGGCAACTATCTGTCATCGCCACCATGGAAAGAACTCAGCTGGATAGGGGTTGGACACCCTACCTCCCCCCAGTCTGCGCATCACATCCACCCAACGCCGTTGGGCCGGATCTCGAACCCTGTGTAGAGGAACGTCAACTCTAGGGCTCAATCCTGGAACACGCTCGAAGACAAAAGTGCTCAGTATGCTACTGAAACCGAAGTTTCGCACTTTGCCCATATTACACTCACTGAGTTGATGTTTAATGTTGCTCAGTAGTGTAGTGCTCCAGTCATATACCGTGGGTCTCATGCACTCCACTGCATAGAACATCAGAGGCCGTGAGCCTTGGTGGAGTGAAGCCAATCCTGCTATCCTGCCTAGTGTCAATAGGATGGCCTTTAGGCCCAGCACCTGTATGGAGTTAGTAGGGATCTGACTCCCCACCTTCTCCATGTCCAGATAACAGTAAACCGTAATGTACTCATCTATAGTCAGGCCACCTCTGGGCCCGCGGGAACGTAGGTTCACTACTTCCCCCATCGGGAAAGTCCAGTAATAAAGTATATGTCCTCCACCTCTATGGTGAGGGACATCCCATCTATCTGGAAGGACTCTGAGTCTAGATCCCAGTAATCCACTAGCATCTGTAATAGTCCTGGTTTGGCCCTCAAGCCACCAAGACACCAAAATTTGTAGAGCCCACATGCACGTAGTGCTTGTTGAGCCATTAGATCGGCCCTTACTGCCTCCTCTACATCACCATGTTCACGTTCTCTCCATTCTAGGACCATCCTGCACAAAAAATTAGAAGTTTACCCATTAGAATACTTAAAAAACCATATGCGTGGTCGCATACGCGACTATTTGCCAAACAACGGCGTATGTACGCGACTGTGAGGGCATTTTCCACGTATATCTAGCCCTATACACGGAAAAACCCTTGATTTTCGTGTGGGCCGCAGCGCCTACTTTGGATTGGCCTAGAAATCCCAAATCACCATGGAATTTGATAAAAAAAATGCATCAAAATGGAAGAGAAGAGCATGGGTAAGTACCTGGAAGAAACGGTAGTGGATTCCGCCGGCTGGATCTCCTGGAATTCGCTGTTGAAAATCTGAGCTCAATTGGGTAAAAATTTCAAATGTTTTATAATGTTTTGAATTTGTTACTATTTATAGAAAATTTTCAAATTTTTGAAAATTTTTACCCCCTTTCCTATAGTTTGGACTATTTCTAATCATTTTGTACCGTTTTTGACCTAATTTATGATGTAGGAGACCTTTTTGAGCGCCGTTTCAACCGTTGGATTGACCCATTCGTGCTGATCTTAGGGATCATGTCTAAACTGGCATATAGGTTAGGTTTCATCACCGTTTGCATTTTGCATGGCCTTATGACCATTTCATTATTGCCTTAGGTACGAACCCACTCTATTATGTCACGGAACCATCTTGCTGTTTTAGAAGTGGCATTATATGAGTGGTAGAGCTTGACCTTACATGGGTACCCTAGTTAGCGCCTTATTTGCATTTGGTGCCCATGCTGACGTTTTGTCCCTTAGGGTGTGGGAGTCCATTGTATAGTATTGCCATGACATTCCGCAAGAGCCTCATACTCCTCTTGATCTTTTGCTGGCCTATTTCCCTCAGGACTCCCTTATGTCAAGTTGTAATTGCATTATCATGAGCTTTGCCTGCCTTATTGAGCTTTATCTCAGATTCCCTGACATTGAGTTTCAGCCATATAGCCCGAGCTTGTCTCATGTCTAGCCATGCAGAGCCATTTTATATATCCTTTACAGCTTGATTCCCTATTTTTACCGAGAGGGGATTTTCCCCCGAGTGTCGCTATCCTACACATGTATCCTTGCATTGAGCATAGGTATGTTCCACTGCTTGGAACTAGTTTGTTTGTCCCTATGACATTCATTTCCTCCTAGTCTGTAACTATAAAGCAGTTTTATTCTTTTTCAAGCTTTTTAAATATTTGAAAAAGCCCAAAAAATTCAAAATACCAAAAAGCCGGACAAGGAAAGATGTTATCTTTGGCAGCTATTGAGTCATGTCGCCTTCGAACAGAGCACTGTATATCACATCCATTGGTTGGGTTTATAGTTTGACTTTAGGAGCTGTACTTGTTTATCTGAGCTTATCTCCACCGACTGGTTAAGCTTCCAGTCCTCGTGGAGCCTCTGTCGATGCCTCCTGTGTCACAAAGATGTCCCAATTTTGTATATCGAGTCTATTCTACCTTTATGTAAGTCACCATACACCGTTATGCTCTTGTTCAAAGGAAGTTGAAACCTGAGTTGGCCATTCCTCAGTTATCTTGACTTTGCATGTCGGCCATTCCCAGTACAGTTACTGGTTCGTGCACCTTATGATCGAGTCCTTCCACATTATACAACTTTGCTGAGTACCTCGTGTTAGATGATGGGGGATGCCTTAATGCCCTCCTTCCAACAGATTTCATCCCATCGACTTTAGATCATTTATTCTGGGATTGGAATCTAGATTCATTTTTGAGTGCCTTGAGACTTGTAGTCATCAGTGGCAGGTTCTCTCGCCATCGACAGTCTTTGGGAATACATCAATGTCCCCTGATCGATGGATCCTCTCAAGTGTTCGACCTCAACACATTTATTCACACTTGTTAGTTTGCACTCTAGTACCTTGATTCCCATCTTAATTATCGGTGGGTGATCTCGCGTCTGTTAACAGTATACATCAATGACTGGTAATCAAACGATGGACTACTATGATCGACCTGGACACTTCTATTCACATAGTAGGACATGTACTTGTAGCCGTTTGTGTAGAAGACTTTACAGATTAGTGGCATCTCTTATATGCTACCTCCTTGATTGTGCCAGTGTTCATGAGATTTCAGCTCTCGTGACTTGATTCCAGTATATGTTAGACATTTCCAGCTATAATGGAGATCTTGATCCATTGTATATCTTCAGCCATTATGGAGATGATTATCCTTTGTATATCTTCATCATGGAGATTCTGATCTATGTATATTGTACGTGGCGATGATCACTTATGTGATATCGTGTATCATGCCTATTCATGGCCATTGTACTCTTATGTATCTGGGACTGCTATATGTATTTGCAGTTATGTGCAGAGTTGTATCATTGTACTATGCTGATTGGGTGGCTGGTCTTCCATTTGGGATCCTTCATCACTCCACTTCTGGGATGGACTTATAATGTATTTCGGCCATTGTATGACCCCTCTGACCTCACACATTAGGGGGCATTTGTTATAGCTGATTTTACCACTCTAGGTGAATCACACTTGTATGGCCTTCCCCTGTCCCTCTGTATACTCCTTAGACCCCTTGGATCATTTTTTGTCCTTTGATGTTTCCTTGAACATCCCTAAAAACATGTGAAAATTAATACACGCGACTTTTAAACCCCTAATCGCGTATATACGCGGGTTCAACCCCTAAAACCGCGTACATCGGGATGTGTGGATAATCCAAATCCTTTTGGAGTTTTCCTTGACATGGATCCGACTCACTTGACTCCTGGCCTTCCTTATGCCTTGAGATCGCTCGGATTCAACCTTTCATTACCCCTTTAAAAAGCTATATAAGGAACTCTTTGGTGCATTGAAGGCATATGAGAGAATTGAGAGCAAAGAAACTATAGTCCATTGTTGCCGGAACTTGTGCTTGAGTCTACATCCCTTTGTCCCTTGGAGCACTTTTGTGTTCTTCCGAAGCTTGCCTTTTGCTTGTGAGCTTGCTATCGAGAGATGGAGGAATAAGGTGGTGGAGGCCCAAGTGGGGGATTCAGTTTCTCCGGTTCGCAGATGCACTGACAGAGGTTGTATCCATTGTAATCTCTGATTTTAGATTAATAGAAATATATTTTCCTGTCCAATAATGTATGTTTGAATGAATATTTTATCCATGGGATGATTTCAAATGCTTATACATTGTTGATTATATATGCTAGAATAGATCTAACACCAATATATATAGTATTCTTGTCTTGTTTACTTGTGGTTGAGGAAGTGATTCACCAATTCAAGCTGAAGTTGGAAAGGTCAACGGGGATCTACTTCAACCATCCAGAATAAGGTACGAGGTCTTATCCTTTAGTGTTAGATGTTTAATTTCTATTGCATATTGGAAAGGATTGATTTCTGGAGTCAAGCTGTCTGTTGTGGTACCCCAAGCCATAGGAACTTCTCTCCATAACAAATACCAATGTTAATGGCTGAGAATGATGATGAAGGTAATATAACCCTCTTAGGAATAACACAAGATGACATAACAAATGAGGGTAAGTGCAGAGGGATAGTGAAAGATTGGGGTCTTGCAATAGTGGATGGAGGAATGGGATGATTGGTATGGAAATAGGTGGTGAGATCAAACAATGATACAAATGGGATAATGAGGATGATGGGGTTACCATAGCAGGCAAAGTGGAAAGAGTGTGGACGGATGAGAGGAGGAGCGCTGCTCCCTGCAGTTGATGAAGCATGAGCAAAAGTAGTTTCTGGGATATTGGGATGTGGAATGGAATCTTCCACTCCATTATCACTAAAAAAATATGCAAATGTCTGTAAAGTATGAGTGAATTCCTCGATGACAGGCACAAATGAATGCATTTATTCTTCAGCATTAGAGTCAGTAAGATTAATGGTGGATATCTGAGAAACAATCACTTGAATCCTCTACTTTTCAAATGGATTAATATCAAATGCAACTTGTTCATCACTTACCTGGGTAAGTGCAGTAGTTGCGTAAATGTCAGAAATAGGCTTGACAATTGCAACTGCTTGATTATGCAATACATAAGTTATGTGTGCCAATTTCTGCTTTGACTGTTGAGAAGTATGCATCAGAGACATCAGTCGCTGAGAAACTGCCACCCATGGAAGATCTTCCATAGGATCTTTGCCCTTATTTTCGTCTGTATAAGTCACTACTGATAGAAATTTTGTTTGGTGGGCTTGGTTCTCTTCCTTGTCCTTCTTCACCTTTTCAAGTAGAGCAAGTTACATAGCTCTGCAGATCAGAATCCTAGCTTTAAGCTCCTGCTGATGTTGTAAAATGTGGCTCTATTTCTCTTTGTTCTTAGCCTTTGCTAGGACCTCAGAAAATGTATTGACCCCCTCGTAAATAGAGTCATTAGGGATTTATTCATGAACATACCCACCCTTGATATGGTTCTGCTTGTAGTGGGCATCGAGAACCCCCTTAGGGTCATGTCTCCTTTTAAGAGCAAGGCCAAACTTCAAAGAGGCTATTTGATCACCTAACACTGTAGCCCAAGTTGAAGTTGGGACATCTAGTGATCCAATATTCAGAGGAAATTTAGGCCAACCTTTCCTCTTAGGAGTAACAAGTTTCTTGTAGACACCATCAGTGACGGTCTAGAAAGAGATCTCTTCAAGAACTAGCCTGTCAGGAACTATCTTGGGAAACATATGAACAGTATTTCCATCCCAAACTCTAATATATAAAAAAGACTCACCGACATACCCATTACCCATTGTGGAAATCAGAGCTCTGGCTTCAGGTGAAAACGTAGGAGCTTGCACTTTGAATATCTTGAAATAAATAGTTCCCATGAAGTGTTCATAGATGTCATAAAACGAAGGCATATAGTTGTTATCCCACAATGTCTAATAGTAAATTGGTATAGGAGGGATTGGTAAGGTCCAGTTCCATCCCAAGTGGGGATATTGGAACTCTATGCAGAATACGTCAATGATAAAGGCCGAAAAGAAGAAATTGGGATTCTTCTGGGTGGTAGCCTTTTGATAATTCTGGATAGCCATTTTAAGATCCAACGATAAAATAGAAGCCCACAGGAAAGACTCACCAGTAGTTAGGACGTGATGGGCCACCAGAGCCCATTCATCTTTAAAAACGGAGCAACTGGGAAGACCATAAAGACTGCATAACATGGCTATCAGTAAAGAATAAGGTTCCTTAAACTAGGTGACAAGGTACAGGTCGTTGAGCCTCGGCGAGAAGTTATTAGGTTCATTCATCTAGGATTTTAGCATTTCATTAAAATTGTACCTATTTTTTGAGGATTGGGCGAACTCTGCATTGAGGGGTTGTATAGCCGGTTTAAGACCATAAGCTTTGATAAATACCTCAGGACGAAAAGTGGCCAACTGTGACCATGCGTTACCATTAAAGCACCGGTCTTTAGGGTTTTCATTGTCCACAATCCATTTAACTAGGTCAGTGTAGGGGAGGATAGAGGGTCTGGTACCTGTTGTAATCCTACAGATCACATAAGGTTACCAATAATACATACAGCAATATACACAGATGCACGAGACAAGAACTGATAACAAGAACAGATTATATTATTCTCAATAGACCATACAAAGCCAAGAACTGAACTGTGTTCTTGTGTGGCTCAACAGCCTAATATACAGGTTACAAAACAGTTACAATCATAACTACCTGTCGGTTCACCGAACCGACACGACTATTAGTTAACAGACTAACTACTATGTTTACTCGGCCGACCGACGTAGTCGGTCCCTCGACTTAGTCGGCTGATCGACTAAGTCGGTCTTCGTTCAAGTCGACTTATGTCGACTTGCTCCTTCTACATCTCCCCCACAAACAAAACATTTCTTCGTCCCGAAGAAAGAGGGAGGTAAAAACAAAATTGATTAGAATGCCTAGAATTAGATCGGCAAAAGAGAAACTGCTAATGAGGTGGGCTGTGCAACCGAATAGTTGGTCTTCTCTGTACACAGACTTCGACTATGGCTGGTGCTGTGATGGCAAGCTGATGTTGAAAATCCATCCATGTCTGCAAGGCTTTCTGAATGTCGATAGTCAGAGTAGTGAGATTTGAGAGTACAGACATCTTCTCTGCCATTGCCATCTCTGCAATATTTTCCATGTTGGGGCCCAGCAGCTGATTGTGTTCTTTCGCAGTCTCAAGAAGTCTTTTCATCTGCGGACAGATGTTGTCGACTTTCTCCAAGTTGGGAAGTGCGTGCTGAACCCACTGGTGTGCCTCACGTTCCAACTGCTGCAGCTTATTGCTTTCCATCACTATTTGATCCTCGATTGTCTGCCTCAGTTCTGTCTCAGTCGACTTCCTTCTTTCCAAGGCCTGAATGCCTTGTCTGGTCTGCCTTGTCTGACTATAGACCTGCCCATAATGAGTAGGCCATTCTCGGAGTACTTCCTCAGTTACAATGGATTCCTCCATGTGGTCTTGTAGAAGTTTGTGAGCCTCTGAGAATGCTGTGTGTTGAGTCAGGAGCAGTCGGACAGTTTCTTCTTTTTTCCCGGCCTTAGTCTCATGGAGGTGGGTCTGGATGGTCGACACCAACCCTTCAAACAGCTGATAGGCTCTGTCCAGTGGTCGGTCGGTAGCAGCTTCGACAGGTCCTGGGGTAACAGTCTGTACAAGAGACCTGCACTTGTTGAGGAACTCGACTTCTTCGGTCTCCTTATCTTTGAGCTGTGTCCTTAGTCGGGTCGTCCTCCTCTTCGACTCTTTTGCTAGGTTGTTCAGTAGCTGGCCAACCTCTGAGTCGGACAACGAGCTTACATCTCGTAAGCTGATCCTTAGCTGATCAGGTCTAGGAAGAGATTCTGTTGGTTCCTTTGCTTGCTCTGTTGGTTTGTCAGGAGGACCTGCAGAAGTGGAAGGTGGATCAGAGGTCAAAGGGGTGTGTGTCGGAGGGTTGGGTTCAGTAGTCGGGGGTTGTTCAGTTTGGGGAGGTGGTATGTTCACCTCCGGCGGTGGTGATGATGGTGGTCTTGGCTGTGAATCAGGTGGTGGTGGAGGTGGTGGGGATGATGGTGGTGGGGGTGTTGGGAGTGGGGAGGAAGGGTTGCCTGACCCTGGTGGGGATGGAGAATGGTGTTGGGGACTTTGGTCTCGG
>LPNX010499647.1:0-28247 GCA_001517045.1 Pseudotsuga menziesii | reverse complement strand
ATATATATATATATATATATTATAATTTAGAATAAACTAGTGTTTATGTTTTTTTCTAAATTATATAAGGATGAGACAAATATATGACACTTTTTTCAAATAAACAATTGAAACAAATGTTAAGTGGCAATGTTCATCTATCAATTAACTGAGTGGATATATGTTAATTAGGAAGAAGGTGTATATATGTTAGAATTTTGGGGTGGACTACCATCTATGCTTTTTCATCTACCAATGAGAGTGAAACAAGTGTACTGTCCATATTTATTCTATGGACGCCGTCCAAGATTAAATGAGAATGAGACAAGTGTACCATCTAGATTGATTCTATGGAGGTCGTTCAAAATTTATAATTAATAATTTCAAAAAAAAGATAAAATAGCTTAATTAACATGTGATAAGTAAAGTTAGTGATAGTTGTAAAAATTAAAATTAATCATCAACTATTTGATTATTAGATACAACTACGAGCTTAACTCTATCGATTATTAGATACAACTATTAGCTTAACTCCAATGATTCTAGAACTATTAGCTTAACTTCAACTTTAATGACAGTTATTTGATTATTAGATACACTATTAGTTTAACTACAACTATTAGCTTAACTTCGACTCTAATCACTTAAGGCTTAGTCCAAGTGCATTTGGCATATAGGAGTCTAGCTAATGTGAGTCATGTAAGAGTTGAACTCCTAATAAAATAGCTGGAACTCCTAATAAACTCCTCAAAACTCCCAGCATCTCATAGTTGGATATAGATATAAACAGGTTTTCAATTATTTTTAAAGGAGGTTAGTCTAACTCATAATTAACAATTTCAAAAAATTAAAAATAGCTTAGTTAACATCTGATAAGTACAATTCAGGATAGTTGGAAAAAACAAACTCCAACTTCAACTATTCGATTATTAGATACAACTATTCAATTATTAGCTTAAATACATTGATGATACACTATTAGCTTAACTTCAACTCCAATAACGACTTTTACTTTTATTGCAATTGCGAATAAATTAACTTTTAAATTAACTAATAGATGTACAACTATTAACTTAACTCCAATGATTTTATGTTTATTAGTTTAACTTCAACTCTAATCACTATTATATTGCTTAAAATATTAGATTAACTCCAATAATTCTACAACTATTAGCTTAACTTCAACTCTAATCGTCGTTATATTGGACAACTATTACAATAGTGATACAACTATTAAAATAAATTTAGATGAACTCCACCTCTTAGCATGAGAAGTTGACCTTGATTGTACTAAAACCATGCACCAAGAACAATCACTTAGGTAGTGTGCAAATTAGGTGACAATTGAACTTCATATGGCACTTGGGAGTAGAGTCAATGTGCATAAGGCAAAATCTAAGCTTTATATTAACTTTTAAATTAACTATTAGATACAACTATTTGCTTAACTCCAATGATGATACCACTGTGAGCCTAGCTTCAACTATAAGCTTAAGTTGTTGTTATATTAACTTGACTCTTAGATACAAGTAGCTGACACATTCTTTAGTAAGAAAACATTATCAATATGTCAAATATATACCTATGAGCTTATAGTGATTGCATCTACGAGACCCACTAGGGGGATATTAGCGAGCAGATGTGTAACTCCTTCTATGTTCATCCTAAAGATAAGACTATCCTTTATGAACTAGCATAGATTCATCTTTATAAGCCAGCATAGATCCATCTTAAAAAGGATTTATCAAGCCCTTAAAGTAATAAAACCTCTTGAATTGTAAACTCCTTTTTTAAGTGTAAATGTTGACTAAATATGTAAAAGAATGATTATGGTTTTAATTTGCAATTTTATATGTAAGTTATACAATGAGCAGGGAAAGAATTCCACATCTTAACTTTAATGAGCTTTGATATTTACTTCTTAAATAAAAATAAAAATAAAAATAAACAGTAGATTGTTTTTTAAATAGTATATCAATGCTGGTTGGTATAACATATAGGAAAAAAACAAAAAATAAAGCATTTTTTCTTCCTACGTGTTAAAAATGTTCTTCGACAACAAGTAGGACAGCTAGATTAGTTTAAAAAGTTTTGTAGTTGTAGAATAACTGATAATTTGTTTTATTTTTGTTAGATGGTTTTGTATTCATTCTTATTATAAAAAAATCCAAATTATTGTTGGCTTATATGGTTTTGCATTGAGGTTTTTATTAAAAGAAAAAATTTCAAAGGATGATGTTTAAAGGAAACAAAAATCAAGTTAAATTGATTTGATTTTAAATTGAAATATCTTAATTTATAATTTATATTTCACATTATTTTGGATATTTGATAAATTTAAAATAAAATAGATTTATATGAGTTTTAAAATTCAATCAATTATTTATATTTCACATTATTTTGGATATTTGATAAATTTAAAATAAAATAGATTTAAATTTGTTTTAAAATTCAATCAATTATTTATATTTCACATTACTTTGAATATTTGATAAATTTAAAATAAAATAGTTTTATATTAGTTTTAAAATTTAATATTAATTGAAAAAAAATAAAAATTATGAATCTATGTTCTTTGTTAATCTTGATTTTTTTTGCAATGCTCTTTGATTTGTTAGGTTAGCTTTTCCTCTAAAAATCCACAACTGATGTGAAACAGCTTAAAAATAAAACAATCTTGACCATTTACTCTACAACAACTTGACATGTTGATATTGATTATTGATGTTGATTGATTTAAGACATTAATTGTTAATTGTTAATTTAATGACGTTAGCATGTCATAAGAGTGGGCTTGACTTGAGAATGAACAAAATTCAATGGTATTCATGGTGATAACAATTTTTTTTTATTATTATGTTTTATGAATGAATCAAATTTAATGACTTTAGCATGTCATAATAGTGGGATTGATTTGATAATGAACAAAATTGAATGGTATTCATGTTGATAATAATTTTTTTTGATATTTTATTTTTAATTTTAATGGTTTAATAGTAGTTGTTTTAGATAATAAATTTTTTAAATATATTTAAAAATAAATTATATAAAAAAATTAATATATAATATTTTTAAAAGATGTTTTAATATGTAATTTTTTTTTTTTAATATATATTATTTATTAGATAAATTGTGAAGCCTTAGTCATTAATTTATGCCTCAATTTATGCCTCATATCTCATAAGTATAGTATCAATTTCTCATATCTATTACATGCATCTTTTTTTATTACAAAGTTAATAGTGGTGTTTCTAGTTTTATAAATTCACTTTGTATACAAGTGCACAAGGGATTTGATATTTGATTTCATAGTGTTCACCGAGGTTTTTATATTCACAATTTAGTATTAAAAAATGATTTTAATTAGAAGTTGAAAAGTATAGAAGGAGAAGTAATGGGAGAGGAGGGTCATATGACCATTGATAGTATTGTGTGGTCATATAATCATTGCTTAGATCAAGGAAAGGTTGTATGAACCATGGTGTTATTTTACAATTTATGGATTTGGTTATTGGCTAGGGCATAAATGGATTGACATTATATTTGTCTTTGAAATTGTAAGTACATGGTTTCTTTTCATGGTAGAATGGGTTTTTTTTTCCTTGTAGGTACATGTACAATTTTGGGAGGATATGGTTCTTGAGATTTTGTGCATATTATAATTTGGTGGTTATGGATGTGAAGAAATCAATAATAGTATAGGGTTTTTAGTTCACCGCAAACTCTAGGGTATGAGAGTTCTAAAGCCAAACATTTGTTTGTTGATAATAAAGACTAAATCTTTTTTGGTTGATAATAAAGAATATTTTGAAGAGTGTATCCATCTAGAGACAAGGGGGTGCTTTGTTTGGATTTGATCTTAAAAATATATTATTGTTGTTATGGATAAGCATGTTTCCCAAATTTATTAAATGATTCCTTTTGCCTCACATACATAACTTTGGATTTGTCAAACATCAAGAGTGATCAAATATCTTCATGTTTAAGTTTGCTGATCATTTAAGATGGACTTAGGGATAGAAGAAGAGAGGAGTAATATTGTTACTATGGAATTATCATATTTATAACTTTTTTTTATTTATGGGTCAGTGCAAGAAGATGAGGGACCTTTTAGATGAAATCCTAGTTTTCAAAAACACGATCACGTTACCAAAAAATACAACGTGTTTCTACTACATAGCAGTTGCTATGGTTCAACCCGAGCCTGACATGTCACGGGACATGTAGGATAGGAAACCATGTTGCGTACGCATTATATAACTACAAAATGTGTACGTGATATGCAATTCTAAAATGCGTATGCAATTTGTAAAACTAAAATTAATTTATATAGACAGTCCCGAAACCCACGTCCTATTCTACCCATCACGAACGCAAAATCAACAGAAAATTGGAGCATTTTGGAGCGAAAGGGGTGCTTAGGATTGTTGGAGGAGTAGATTTAGTAGGAGGGGAGGAAAATCCACCAATGAATTATCATCTAACTAGCTAATTCAATCACCCATAGCATTCTTTTTTGTCAATTTTAAACCTAGAATATTGTTTTTTAATAGTATAAAACAACCAAATTTTGTATTATTTAGCAAATTGGAAATAACTAAGTCACTAATTAAATTCACATATCCCTCAACCAATATGAGTGAATAACTACAATGAATTCATTTTCAAGAACTCAAAAATTCCTAATGCGACCAAAAATTGAAAAATTTAGAAATCCCTTTATACAATGTATCCATCCACCTGAAACCCAAATTTCCAACCCTCAAAGGACATTTCCCCGTGATACTAATTGAATAAGTTTCCTCGGAAATGGCGATAACAAGATGAAATGCATGTGCACAAGCCTGAATAGAAAAAATGCATAAAAAAGTAGTAAATTGGTTTCTCAAAATTTCATCACAATCATTTGTCCATGAACATAATCAAAATTTCATCACAAGTGTATGTAGTTATACATTTCCTATTAGTTAAGCACCCTCAACTAAATGCCAAAACACTTTAACAAAGTGTCTCTCGGTCCTGCCCTTTGAAACATAAAACAATGTATTATATAAAATCAACAATATATATATAAACACAGAGTTAAAACTATTAACTATGACTAGTTTTATTCATTCATCCAGTAAGTTTAGCAGCCACCACCATTTTTCCACTAAAATATTTTCACTTCTTGGTTATAGCAGCCACCTCATTTGTGTTTTAATTATACCTTCCTCGGAACTTTGCTCTTGTTCTACGCATATGACTTACCCTCTGTGCCCCTGGCCTTATCGTAATGACAAAAAAAGTTGAAATATACGAACCTTCTCACTGTGATATCAAATTACAAGTCAACACATCCTGATACCCCCATAAAACCCCAGTATTCATCGGGGGACTAGTGCTAATTAATTAAAGGTCATCACCTAAAATAAATAGAACTTGAATTCTACTTCTTTTATCCTATAAACATAATAAAGCAAATTAGAAACATGTGATACCCTGGGTCTCCCTAAGATCCCTTGACCTAGAAAAGGCATAAATGACTTTACTCAAACAGTCTATGCCCCCGCATCACTAGTTTTATCAACCATTTTTTAAAATAGCAAAAACAATGGGTAATATATTTCTACATGTCGAGTCTCTAAGCTCATATATAACCAATTGTAGTCCAGTCCACAAATTCTCCATTTTTCCATGTAAATTTTGGTTGGTTTCCATGTTTATACAACAATGAAAATGGTGAACACCCATGAACTACCTAGAGTGCGTCGTGAGAGTGTTCCCAACCATGATCGAGTCAATTATATTTAGAGGATATGGTGGTAGCCCTGTATCACCCCTTTTCTTGCCTCACATGTACTAATAGTCCATTGTCCCTTTCTTTTACATATCCAAGGGACGTAAAGGCCAAAACATGTCAAAATAGCACTCCTAAATTCAAAGGATTTTAAACCCAAGTGTGCATGGAAAATTCACCAATGAGGGTGAAGAAATGCCTTAACTTCTAGAAAGAAGTTGAACGAAACTTACTATTTAATTGTTAAATGTTTAATTTTATGTTTTAAATGTATGTAAGTGAATGCAATTAAATTGCTTACTTGAGTTTGATTTAATTTACATTTTCAATTTTGAAGAGATGTCATTATATACCATGTATATGTTTGTAATGATTTCCTTATTGATGTTTTTATTGCAGTTGCGGCTATGGACACAAATGCTGAAATACTGATTGAGCTTGCCCTCTTGAGAGGACTTAGTACTGCTTTTAGTGGTGGTGATAGGATTCGTCGTTCACTTGCATCCACTTTGGATGCAATTGTTAAGACTATTTCATTGTCAAGCAACATACTATATGATATTACATCATATAGAGAAAGAAAAAGACAAGATTACAATGATGGGCTTGGCTACAATGTGACAAAAAAGTTGAAAATTATCAAAGAGCATATAATTTCATTGTTTAGGGACCCTCACATGGGGTAAATCCCAAATGAAAATAGGCCACATATCTCTATTGAGTGGTGCACATTTCAGCCATTTGTTGATAACTGGATGGACAGATGGTATATCATTTTTAATATGCCATGTCACATGCCCCAATTTGCAAAACAATTTAATGTTATTGAGGAACATTATGTTATATTTTATGCTAAGTTTGTAATTGATGACCAAGTGGGGTCAAGAATAATTAATGTATTTCAGAATATTTTATTAATAAATAAATAAATTATGAGACAATAGCTTAGGGAAGCTGTTAAAAGAGTGTTAATTGGTCACTTGATGGAGGAGACCGGGTGGAGAGTATACTGACAAGTGGTAGCATCCTCAAACTACTTCTGACTATTGCAGGTGGCAACTTCCCTATATTTGTGGTCATGATTCCCCAAGAAAGTGGAATTGGAGCAGGTGGCTCATTAAGTAAAAACTGACCCAAAAGACCTAGGCATTGATATAAAACTTCCCATTGAAGACAGCTGAGGCTGCACATTCTAGAAAGGTGATCATTTAGTGTGAATGAAGTACACATGAGAAATTCGATGGAGGGGACTTATTGAAGTGAGTTTGAGGGGTTAAGTGTTGAGAACTGAACTTGTGCAACTATTTAGGATGAAGTTCTTACTGTTGTAAGCAAGTTTGAATTACTACTATAATTTGACCAGTCAGGTGATAGAAGGTCTTAAGTATATATCCTTCACCCACTACTCTACCAGGAGGACCAGGAAACAGGCTCAGGGGTCCTGAGGAAGTGCAGGCTAAGCTTTCTCCAGGAGTTGGTTGGGAGGAACAACCTCCTTAAGCTGTTGTCACCTCATCATTTGACAGGTTTTTATTTTTTCACGTTATTTATAATTTATTTACTATTTTCAGTAAATGTTTACTAGTTTTTCAAGGATATGCATGCACATGCATGTTATTATTTTGTTAGGTTTTATGCAAAAAAAAGTATTGTGTATTGATAAACTTAGTGATTTGTAGATTATGTTAAAACAGTAATATTATTGCTAAATGAAAAGTAAATGGAAATAAATTACCATAGGCAGTACTCTAGTACAACTGGTTGATTAAGTAGATGTGATGTTTTTTTTATCAACTCTGAATGAAAAATGTAAATGATTTTTTTTATAGTTTGTATGAGAATCAATACATAAAACAATAGTACTTACTCTATCTACTAAAAGTATCTATATTCACTACTTTCAGAAAAAGAACCAAATATATATAATAATCATTAGTAGTCATACTAATCACATAACTACTATAGTCTTAGTATTTATCCTAAAAATAATAGATAAAGTTAAATAAATAAACATAGGCACAATAAAACAAAATATTACTTAGGGTTTTAACCTAGCTATTACCACTTAGGTCTTAAAATAAATTATTTTAAGTACATATTTTCATTCTGTACTAGAATCAGATGTTTACTGTAAACCTCAAAGAATTTTTACTTAAGATTTACGAAACTTAGGTTTTATCCTTGCTTACAAACTTTCATAATCTTACTTTTAATACAAAATTTAACAGCAGTAAAATTACTGAAAGTAAAATAGAAAAACATAGCTAAAATTATTCATGTAAAATCCATCTCATTACAAAACTATAGGCTATTCAAAAATAATAACCCTTCTCAGAGAAAGAGTACTGATTTTACCTAATGACTTGGTATAAATTCAAATCAGTAAAAAGTTACTATAATTCATTATAATAAGGAAAATTTGAATTTAATAATATTGTAAACAATTTAAATAGAGACAAAGTAGATAATAGCGTAGTGGCTCATGGCTTTTTTTTTTACTATGGTCAAGGTTTAAGCCTGTTTTAACATTTTATACAAGTTTAAACAAAAATAACAATTATGTTACAAGTTTGATGAAGGAACAATCTTTTCCTTTCTCACTTATAAGTCCAAGAAACCACTTAGTGGTAAAAACAATAAGGTCACGGCTTAAGCTGATATTGTAAAGCAAAAAGATTTTTCATCTTCCAAGACATAAAGGCTCTGGCACAAAAAACCCCAAGTCATGGCCACTATAGCCTTTAAGTTTTTACACATAACATCCAATAGGGTTTAAAAATGGTATAAAAATAACATAAAAACATGAAGTATTAACCTAACAGTAAATCCCAAGTCAAGTCCACAACTAGTACGGTGAAGCCTCTTATTCTTTTGACCACCACAATTCATCACAGGATAAAACCCTTAGTTTAACCAGGGCTTACCAGGTATCGTGTGTCCATGTTTGGGAGAGTTGTGCTACCAGCTAAACCCCCTTTGTCGTGAGAAGAACCTGCACTAAACAACAAGTGTTAGTTACAGTTTTGTTTTTAATATATATATATATATATATATATATATATGTATATATATATATATATATATTTATACACACACACACACACACACATTTATAGTTTAAAATAAAACAAAGAAACTATATTGGAGGATTTTCCTCACAGCGTTCTCCTTTGGAGAAATCGCGGAAACAAGCCACCAGAGATAGCTCGATGGCACCTCGAAGAGTAAGGCCAGAAGCTAAGAATATTCCGGGTGCAATTGGAACCCTAAGTTACAAATTTCAAGGAATGAATAGTATTTCAACTAGAACGAAGAAAACTCTTTGAAAGCTCTGTCCACTGTATTCTTTCTTAAACACCAACTCACAGTTCTTGAATCAATAAAGAAAAACACTTTCTACACTCACAACACTCCACAACAATCTTTAAGCTTTGAAAACTACCTTATTTCCTCACCAAACAACTCACAATATTTCTTGTTTGAAGGTAGTCTGCATTGAGAAGCTGTTGCAGAGTCATGGCGGCCATGAGCTCGCAGCTCGACCACACACAGTCAAAAGAACCCTCTCTCTCGAAAATGAAGGGTTAGGGAAAAACTTAAAGTCAACTTAACCAATGGATTTGACACCTCCAAATCTCCATCGAGATTTTTCATCCTCGTGGGTATCATTTCAATAATCCTGTATGCAGTTTATAATCTGCATTAAGATTATTACAAATCAAACGTTAATCATTAAAATAATATCACATTTTTATTTCTAATAATGTATTGTACATTGATCATTTCGATGCCAAATCTATCAACCATAGTAATAAGAAAAGGTTGTTCTTTTAGGGTTTTGTTGTAAGTCACGATACGGTAGTGTCTTTTGCTAACCTTGTTTTATCAAACATAGGTAAAGGACAATTTTTAACCATAACATACTTTAAGAAGGAGATCTAATTATTTCTTGAGGTAGCCTTTTTATTTGAGTAATATTTGGAAGGTAGAATGTTAACTAGAACCTAAGCTATAATAAGATATCGTATATTATTGTAAACCAACAATATTATCTCAAGTTTTTACTAAACAAACTCGTGTACATGTATAATTTATAGCTAAAAGGTACACCAGGAATTAAGGTGTAAGATAGAAGTAAAATAATTCAAAGTAAAAACTGTAAAAGTCTAAAGAATCATTCTTTCAACTAAGATTTGAATCTTCATCCAATTGTTTGTTGCAGTGTGTAGTTGGGGACACTAATAAATGCAGTCCATAGACTTATATTAGAATCTCAGTGTAATTCTAGCATCCTAATAATGAGTAAATAGATAGTAGTAAAAGTGGTTTGGGTTATTTATTGAGAAAAACATTGTTTATAAAACCATAGAACAAGGGTAATTGTGATAGACACCACACATTTTTGAATGATCTAAGCATCAAGATGTGAACTTTATTTCTTCTATTTAACCCTAGATTACAATTACTGTAGCAGGAATACAAGTATTCATTAGTATTTAGTCTTAATCATCCAGATGATTTGATGTCATCTTGATAGTAATTGATCATGCATTTTAACCCATGTATATGCAGTTTTGTTGTAAAATATTTATGGAGTTGTGATGACTAAAATAAGATCAACGTTACCTCTGATGGAGACAAGCTGCATTTAAACATTCTAAGTCTAGCATCATATTTATGCTAGAGAAGTATCTTCTTGATCTGAATATATATATATATATATATATATATATTATTTTATTGGAACATACGCTTACCTGTTAAAACCTGTAAAGAACCATCAGTATGACTGTGTTAGCTTTAAGCTAATAAGCCTTGATCATTCCTAAGAAATTTTCCCTTACTTGACAGAAGAAACCAATAGTTTACCTAGCATCAGTAAAATATAAGTTTCTTTTCTACTTTCTGGAAAATTACAACTACTCAGTTGAAAACAGTACTAACACAGTTTTTAAACATAAGCCTCTAGATAATACAAATTCTTATAAAGGAGTAATCTGTGTTTCTCTTACAAACTGTTTTATTATTTGCTAACAGTTAGGGGTACATTAGCGGTGACATTTGACATTTTATGTCAAATGAAAAATTTTAATTTTTTACAAATTTTTGAGTTATTACATGTGGTATCAGAGCACAAGGTTCAGACACTAGGCCTGAATGTGGCTCAACTTGTATATGTGGAACAATAAATTTAAACAAACATACTGATGTTATTTTGCTTTGAATAATATTCCCATAGAATTTTGTTTTCTGAGTTAATCACAGGTATGGATAGATTGGAAGAATATGTGGATGAGGAGTCTCCTTACACTGAATGAACTAATTTTCAAAAACAACCTATATAAGAAGAGATAACTAATAATTCTTCCGAATTACTACAAACAGTTAAGGAACTAAAAACAGAGATGGAATCGGTTAAGAAAGAAAATGAAAGGATTCTGAGAGCTCGGGAGGAGCTAAATCAGATTTAAATGGAAAGATTTCATACTGAGGAAAAATATAAAAGAACTGAGTCTGAAGATATGGTTTATCAGCATAAAGATAAAAATACTAAACAAGTTAAAAATGAAATTAGCTCTCATCTTCTGAAGTATATGGTGATTCACATAAACAAAAATTCCATTATACTAGTGACAATAGTGAAGATAATCACCATACTCAGAAGAGAAAGTTTAAACCTTACGAGGAAATCTCTCAGGAATTCAAGAAGATCAAGCCACCAACCTTTAATGGAGAAACTAAAAAAGGGGAAGAAGCAAAATCCTGGCCATCCAGGATGAAGAAATACTTCCAAATTTATAACTTTTCTAATCAACTGAAGGCCAGGATGTCTATTTATAATCTTATGGGAAAAGCAGATATATGGTGGCAGGATTTAAAAAGAGAAAAATATATGGAGAAAAATATAAATTGGAGTACCTTTAAGAAATATTTCAAGAATAAATTTTTATCTAAATAGTATTATGAAGAAAGGGCTAAGGAATTTTACGAGCTGAAACTAGGAACAATGAATATGAAAGAACTAAATAGTAAATTTATAAGTCTACTCAGGTATGTGCCATATATTGTGGATGAGAAGCCTAAGGTACAACGGTTTCTTAGTTGTTTACCTTATCATATAAAAGACAGAATTGAGTATGACAATTCGAAAGATTTAGAAGAAGCAATGAGAAAAGCGAATTTCTATTATGAACAGAATCGTAAAAAGGAAAGTATGAATAACTGGAAGGCCAAAAGAAATAATAACTTAGAAAAAAAAGAAATATTTTGTAACTAATCGAAATTTTAAGAATAGTAATACCTGGAATTTTCCTAGTAAAAATTTCCAAGGGAACAAAGGTAATTCACAGACCAATCCAAAAAATCAAAGGAATAAATAATTTGCTAACAACCACAGTAACTATACAAAGAATTTTGAACGAAAGGAACCCATAAATTGTTGGGAATGTAATGGTCCACATTATGCATCAGTTTGCCCTAATCGGAAGAATATTGTTAGCAACATACACACAATATAGGAGGAGATGATTGTTGGTGATCTAGCGGGGACAATGCCCAGGATCAACGCAGCATTGGAGAACCGGCAAGCTGATTATCAAACTTCCATGGTGGAAGTGGAAGGTAAGATAAATCAAATACCTATATCTATTTTAATTGATCCAGGAGCTAGTTTAAGCTATATTTCTCCTAATTTAGTAGAAAAGTGTAATATTTCAGTTGAAAAGTTTGCAAGATCTTGGTTAGTTCAGTTAGCTGCTGGTGCAAAGAGAAAAGTAATTAGATTTATTCATGGGGGCTTCACTCAGTGAACCTCTCACATAGCATGTTCAATCATGGAATATTAAAGAATACCCTTAATTTCTTTAGATATTGGTCCAAACTCCTTTTGTTGAAACCCCCCCCCAATACCCGAAACCTCCCCACCACCCCTTTTTATACCCTAATCCTTATAAAACTCCCTACCCCCCCACCGTAAACCCCTCATCTCCCCTAATACCTACAATATATTGGCCTAATTTTTAAGAAATTTAAAACCCGCAATATGAACTAACGTGCTAGGATATTGGTCAACTAATGAATCCCTTGTGTCTTTATTAAGAATTGTGCAATAACTATGGATTAGTTTGAAACCTCTGTTAAGCTCAATATGCTACATTTAGGTTCATATGATATGTTAATTGGTATGGATTGGTTAGAACAGCATAGGGTGGTCCTGAATTGCTTTTATAAAACCTTTACTTGAATAAACAATGATGGAGAGTTAATAAAAGTAAAAGGAATCCCTAGGAAAACAACCATAAGGCAGATTTCTGCTTTGCAGCTTAAGAGAGTTGTTCAGAAGAGCTGTAAAGATTTTTCTGTAACAGTAATTAATGAATAAAATACTAACAACAGAGATAAATTAAAACTGGAAGATATTCTTATTCTAAGGGAATATTGAGATGTATTTCCGAAAGAAATTCTGGGACTACCTCCGAAACGGGAATTAGATTTTACAATTGAGCCGGTACCTAGTTTAGTGCCCAGCTCAAAACCCCCTTATCGGATGAATATAATATAATTAAATGAACTTAAGTCACAGTTAAAGGAACTCATTGATAAGAATTACATTAGACCTAGTGTGTCTCCCTCGAGGGAACCTGTCATTTTTGTTAAGAATAAGGATGGAACTCTACGACTATGTATAGATTACCGTCAATTAAATAAAATGACTATCAAGAATAGATACCCATTACCTTGCATAGATGATCTATTTGATCAGCTACGTGGAGAAATGGTGTTCTCAAAGATTGATTTACAATCTGGATACCACCAAGTCTAAATCAAGGATGAAGACATCCTTAAAACAACTTTTAGGACTTGATATGCACATTACGAGTTTGTTGTTATGCCATTCGGGCTTACTAATGCCCCAACTGTTTTTATGTGTCTGATGAATAATGAAATGCACAAATATCTGGATAAATTTGTGATTGTATTTATTGACGACATCTTAATTTACTCAAAGTCTGAAGAGGAACATAAAGAACACTTAAAAATTGTCTTACAAGAGTTACGAGAACATCAAATTTTTGCAAAATTTAGTATAATCAACCCATACCTTTAAGTACAGCAGCTGGAGCAAGTGATATTTGACCATCTTTACAGTGTTGATGCACCTTATCTAGTTCGACGGGGATAATTCCAAGCAACCATATGGGAACCTAATACCAAAGGATGTGTTCATAAGAGAGAATCAACAACTGGATCTGGAGGCTTCAAGGTAGGGGATGGTGTCATGAAATAATGATGGTTCATTGACATTAGCTTCCAAGGAAGTTCTCTCCTTGGATGGTATTGGACCTAATGAAAAAGTCACCAAAACAATGATTGGAAACTATGCTAGTATGCATTTATTCGATGTCGATTGACTGTGTGAAACTTTAAAGAATCATATTTTAGTATTTGTCGAATATTAATTTGTGTATTATCCTAAATTTTGACCTTGACTATATTAGGCATGAGCCGCGCTACATATGATTTAATTTGATGATATGTTTATGTCTATATATTTGGTGTATGCCCCACTACACATGAGTTATGTTGATTAGATAGATATACTTTTTTTGAGCCAATGCACACATTTTATTGTCTTGTATATGATTATATAAGTTGGGAATAGGCCCTGATGGACATGGAATATTGTCGTTGTACTGGGAATAGACCCCGATGTACTGAATTTATTATTATGTGGTTGAAACAAGCCCTAATATATACTGAGATGATTATTTGTGATGTATTATGTAGAAGACTAAATGCATTATTGAGTTCTATGATGTGTTAGGTGTAATCCCTAGAGCACATGGGTTATGATATTTTGTGTTGAGCAGAAGCTCTGAAGCACATGAGTTATGAGATTATGTGTTGAGCATAAGCTATGGATAACATGGTTTATGAGACTGTGTGTTGAGCGTAATCTTTGGAAAACCTAGGTAACCTCAACTAGTAAGAATGGAAGTGTTGGATATAAGCCCTGGAGCACTCCAAATTGATGTTGAGCATAATCTTTGGAGCATCGAATATTTGGCCATTGTATCCCTAGGTGTATTGTACAAGTGCATCCTAGTATTAGTGTTGAGCCAGAAGCTCTGGAATGCCACTAGTGTAACTCCCAATGGATAGTGTGGACTATAGGATTTGAATAGCACTAGGGGTTACTGTAATTAAGGGTGTTTAGCTAAAAAGACTTTGAATAGCACCGAACCTCACAACAATATTTGAATCCAAAATCCGATGATAAAATCTGACGACATCTGATGACATCTGATGAAAACTATTGTTTGTTGGATTTCACTTTCATATTACAAATTTTGATTAATTTTTTTTTGAATGATATAATTATTTGTTGAAACCGGGGCACACATTCCCCTCCCCCTTGAGGTAAAAACCAGGGTGTTACATAGCAGAAGATAGAAGTTGCAAAGTGTTGATATTACAGATTGTAGAAAGTGCATATCACATATTAAATATTGAATATTATAGAAGACATAAATCATAGAAGCTAAGTGTTGATATTGCAAATTGCAGAAGATGTTGATCATGGATTGCAGAAGTTGCAAATTGTTATAGAGTGAAAAAAACACAGATTGCAAATTGCGCAAGTCATAGTTTTGTTACTAGGACTGTTATAGGAAGGGGCATGGACAATAATTCAAAGCATCCTTTTAGTTGGAAATAAAGAACAAGGAAATGATATTGCAGTTTCCACTTAGGTTAGTGCTTGAACACTGCAAGTTGGTGTTTGCGTAGAGGATTGAAGTCTTAATAGGTTGGTTCCTACAATTAGAAAGTTTGTGATTTCTTGTGGAATTGGTGTCCCAATTATATTGGTGTCTCCTATCTATGTAATCATATGTGTGTGTGTGTGTGTGTGTGTGTGTGTGTGTGTACAAAGTTATTTTACATATTATTTTTGCATTGATGTCCTTTAATATTGAAGTATAATTTTTGAAGTGAAAAACTGTATAATATGTGCTTTATACTGATTCACCCCCCCTCTTAGTATAAATAAGAATTCCAACAATTGGTATCAGAGCGATGTCTTTGGTAACAATTTAACCTCTAGAAGATAAATCTTTGCACATAAATGGATAAATGGGAAGGATTATCCACAAACATAGCACCAAGATTTGATTGTTCAAATTATACTTTTTGGAGAATCAGGATGGAAGTATATCTACAATCCCTTGGTGTCAATGTTTGGCAGTCAGTTGAAAATGATTACAATGTTCCTAAAACTACTCTAGCTAATGCAACTTATAGAAGATGATGTGAATATAATGTAAGGGCTAGAAATGCAATATTGTGTGGTCTAGTAGAATTTGAGTTTACCAAAGTCATGCGGCGCACTTAGCCAAATAAATATGGGATAGCTTAAGAAAATCTATGAAGGATATGAAAAAGTTGAAAAGGAAAAGTTAAAAACTTTCTTAATGCGGTTTGAAACTCTAAAAATTAGAGAAGAAGAAAATATCGCAGCTTATTTTCTTATATGGATGATATTGTCAATTCTATTAGAGGTCTTGGAGCACAAATATATGAAGCACATGTTGTACAAAAAGTACTAAAAACTCTACCACCTAGATAGTACAGACTTGGACAAAATTACAAAGGACGGACTGCACATGATTATCACTGCATATGAAATGAGGAACAAAAAGAAGAATCCTTCAAAGAAAGAGGAATCCTTCAAATCCACCAAGAAAAAAAAATAGTAAGCATGATTAGAACAAGAACCCATCGAATGTATCTGATGAAGAGGAAGCAAACTTTGTGAGAAAACTAAAGAGGGATCGTGGCCAATATAAAGGTAAGTTACCCTTTAAATTCTTGAATGTGGTAAAGTAGGATATTTTGCTTCCAAATTCCCTTTTAAAGGAATTAAAGATAGTGATAGTGATGAAGAACTTAACCACCAAGAATAAAGGAAGGCATACCAGCAAAGCAGTGATGAAGGAAGAAAGAAGTTTCCTAAACAAAGACAGAGCTTGTATTATAAGGAAGAAAAAATTCATCTAAAGAAGATGATTGTGATGACAGTCCAAGAGAAGCACTTTCCATGGAAATTATTGAGGATGATAATTTCGAAGAAAAATACAATTGTTTCTCTTTTATCAAGGAAGAATCACCAGATGAAGAGACACATGAAAATCAATAAGAAAAATCAAGGAAGTATTCTTGTACAATGGATTTTATATCTCACCAAGGAAGTATTCTTACAATGGAATTTGTATCTTACCTTCAAAATATGATCCAAGACTTGGATTCGGTAGTGAAGAATAAATATTCAATTTTGAAGATAAGGAAATTGCAGAAGTTGACTGGGAAGATGAACTAATTAGTGCTTTGGAATAAATCAAGAAATCAAGAAATAAGAACAAATAATTAAAGGAAAAACGATTAAAATCTTAAGAATAGTTCAAGGAGAAAAAGGATTCTCAAGAAACATTAGAAAAATAGATTAGTAATAAGGAAAGAGATATTGAAAGACAACTGAATTGCACACTAAATGAAGACAAAAGGCTTGAGGAAAATAATCTTGTGTTGGAAGCATCACTGAAACAATAAAAAATGAAAAACGATCTTCTAACATAGTATCATGTGTGAAAGAAAACAAATATCTCTCTCTTGAAAAGTGAAGTGGGTGAAGTAAGACGAGAAAACCAGTCTTTGAAAAATCAAAGATAGTTCAAGCACGAAATACCATATTGAACAAATCAAAAGGTGACAAGGTGTGTTTCGACGCAGAAAGCAACGTTTCACAACAACACGTCAATCTTGGATAAGATATTAAGTAGTCAAAGGTATCCATAAGACAAGACTCGTCTTGGTTATGATGAAACAATTCAAAAATTTTGCGATGACAAGAGAAATTATGTTCCAAGTCAACTAGATACATTTTAGAAAAGGTCTAAGAAAATAAGGAATGTTCCTTCAAAAAAGGTTCAACCTAAGTATGAAAATTACTTCAATTATAAAGGTAAATTTAGTACATTGAAATGCACAAGATGTAATGATTTTGGTCATATAAATAAGTATTGTCATACTGTGAGATTCTATGGTTGTGATGGTTTTGCCCATAAATCTCAATATTTTCTAAGAATAGTGAAATGATCAGAAAGAAATAAATTCGTATGACATTCACAACAAAATATGGATGGAAAAGGAAGCATCAACTTTGAGCATTATCAAAAGGGTGTGAGCACATTAAAAAGGTGGATAAAGAAAGTTCCTCAAACATGAATAGCTAGAGTAAATAATCCAAGTATTTCTCAAGCAACAATTGAATGCTTCCCTTCTTGTTGATATCTGAAGTTTTGAGTAAGATCCTTGAATTCAACATGTCATGAATTAGGAATTTAAGGAAAGTATCACTAGGAATTATAGATATAATATGATGCAATGGAATCATGTACCAAGAAAAATTGTTACATATAAAATACATGAATTCTAAGAGGAGAGTTGAAGACCTCTAGTGTTATGTTCAAAAAATTTAATAAGGAGAGGTAAACATGAGTTGTGAGGATTCTGAATTTGAGAGATCAACAAAAAGTGACAAGGGCTATGTGAAGTTCAGTTAAAGGTCGAAGAAAATATTGACCAAGAAAGAAAGAACTCATGAAACAAGATGACAACAATTGAAGGGACAACCGACTAAAAAATATAGAAACCCAACGACATAACTATTGAGGTAGTTGGGGTACTTGCAGAGAATTTGTGGAGGTTGTTGCACAAGTCCAGGTGGTGAGAATTGCTGGGAGGATCTACACGAAGCATTTAATGAATCATGGTGGTTCCTAGAAGTATGTTAAGCTTCTAGATGAAGATTCGAAGTTTCAAGAACCAAAGATTAGCTAAAAATACCAATTGATCTTTAGAAATAAGGGAATTTTGGTAGGAGAGACTGTTGAGGGAGAGTTTTGAAGAAATTATGGTTGCAAAGGCTAGTTTTTGTGTTGTGTGTGTGATTGTTTGTGCTTTTGTTGTGTACATTGATAAGTGTCTGACCCACTCATGTCGCATTTGCATTAGTTGGTATTAGAGTAGGAATTTATCTTGTGTGAAAGGTCTAGTTGTGATTCGATGAGGAGAGTCGTTCCAGCTACAGTTGTGTAGAGTCACGGGAGTGGTGATTTAGTCGTCCAAGCATAAAGGATGGCTCATAGAGGTGTTAATATTCATTGAAGAAAATATCGCATAGGAGTAGGGGTCATGATAGACTAGGAAACATTCGAGGAATTCATCTAGGTGATGAGGACATTAACAAGTTAGTTTTCATAAAGGAGGCACACCGATGGGGATATGTTCCTAAAAACGTCGATCATAGTGATGAATAGGCAAAGGATAAATCAAACACATCGAATGTGAATGAAGAAGAAGACCCATAAGGAAATATTTTGAAAGTATTATCGGATATTACGGGTAAGGTGAATATGGATGTGCCTACCTAATTAAGAAGTCTGAACCCTGAGGATATGAAAGATTGGATCAGGGAAATGGAAAAATATTTCGACATAGAGCGGATAGAGGACCCCAAGAGGGTAAAATTTTCTTGTATAAATTTGAAAGGCCATGCCTCATTGTGGTGGGACAATGTGCAGGATGGCATAGTGAACAAGGGAAAATATAATGTGAATATTTGTGATAGAGTGGTCACCAAGTTGAAGGAAAATTTCCTTTTGATCGACTATATGATTTCTTTGTTTAGGAAATTTCAAAACCTGTGACAACAAAAAAATGAATGTGAAAGGATTCATGGAAGAGTTCTATTGATTCTTTTGCAGGTAGGGAAAGACTGATGAAGGAGAGGAGACAGCCACAAGGTATGTGAATGAACTGAAGTATGCCATTCAGGATGAGTTGATCCTGTTTAGGTTTAGTACAGTCAAAGAATCCTACCAAGTAGCTTTAAAGGAAGAGGAGAAGTTGTCTAGAAAACTTTCTACGAGAAGGAGAAAGTCGACTACTCAAAGCAAGAAATTTTCCTCCACTATAGGGAAAACCAATGGGGTGAGGAAGGAAGAAATTCGTGATGAATGATGAGAGGAGACCATGACCAGAGATAACATGCTTGAATACCAACAGGGAGGAGAGAACACTAGAGGTCAAGAAAATAGTGGTCATAGAGGATATTTTGGAGGAAGATGAGAAATCCAAGATAAAGTCATCTACTACAATTGTCAAGAACTGGGACACAAGGCATATGAGTTCCCAAAAAAATTTCATACCATATGTCAGAAATAAACCAGAGATCGGGGAGTAGATGAAGAGACTGGTCTGATTTCGAAGGGAAATTCAAATTAAGTTGTGTCAAAAGGAGGCTGAAACTTAAAAACCCAAAGAACCCTGTTACAACCTACACGATAGGAGGAAGGGGAGATGATGCATAGAAAGTATATTTTTTAGACAAAGGTGAAGATTCATGTGTGTCATGGTTACAAAAGGGTCATCTTGTCACGGTGACATGACAATGCCTAATTAATTTCAAGATTGGAAGAATACATGGCAACGTGTTATGTGACATGATTTTGATGGATGCATGCCATTTGTTGTTGGTACAACCATGGAAATATGAATGGGACATATTATATGACAGTTGCAAGAACATATTTAGAGTCGATAAAGATGGAAATATTTTTTGACTATATATCCCTTGGCCAAGGAGCCGAGTAACCACTAGGAAAAGTGACTATTGATGTTTTCAACTAAATAATTTCAAAAGGAGGAAAAGGAGAAACAATATTTATTTACAACTATTCCCAAGGGCCCAAGTGTCAAAAAAACAACTAAATATGTCCCGACAGATGTTGTAGAAGTGTTATTGGAATTCAAGGAAACAATGGTTGATGAGATGTTGACCAGATTGTTGTCGACGAGGAGTATATCACATCAAATCAACTTGATTCCAGGGTTGAGTCTACCAAACAAGGAACCACAAAGAGTGAAACTGATAGAGAATGTTGAGTTGAAATGGCAGGTCCTAAATTTGTTGGACAGAGGTTTGATCAAAGAAATTTTGAGTTCGTTTGTAGTACCAATTGTACTAGCACCTAAGAAAGAAGGAGAATAGAGGTTGTGTACTAACTAAAGGGTTATCAACTGAATCACCATAAAGTATAGGTTTCCATTGCTGAGGATCAATTACTTAATTGATTATATAAGTGGAGCAACATAGTTCACCAATATCGACCTCAAGAGTAGATACCACCAGATCAGGATTAGTGATGGTGATGAGTGGAAGACAACCTTCAAGATGAAGGAAGGGTTGTATGAGTGGCTAGTTATGCCATTTGGGATGACAAATGTGTCAAGCATGTTCATGAGGCTAACAAACGAAGTGTTGAATCCATTTATGGGTAAATTTGTTGTTGTTTATATTGATGACATATGGATTTCAACAAGATGAGAGAAGAACACTTTTATCATATTCAACAAGTTTTGCATAGGTTAATTAATCTAAGAGAAGTTGTTGGTGAATCTATAGAACTGTTCCTTCATGCACGGCAAGTTAGTGTATATGAGATTCATGATTTCTAAATAAGGCCCAAAGATGAATCTAAAGAATTTGAGGGTAATCTAGAATGGTCAGAGCCAACTAATTCCACCAAAGTGAAGAGTTTCCATGGACTTGTCAGTTTTTACCTGAATTTCATCACAAAATTTATTAAGATATGTGCATCGTTGATGAAATTCATGAGAAAGGGTGAGTTCAAGTGGATGGAAGTATCTCAACAATCATTTCAGAGGCTTAAGAAGAAGGTTATAGAGAGCTCAATTTTATCTCTTCCATATTTTGACAAAGTATTTCAAGTCGAATGTGACGCGAGTGGGTTAGCAATTGGATCTGTGATGAGCCAGGAGATCCCACCAACTACATTTTTTAGTGAGAATATGGACAATTCCAGTTAGAAGTATTTATTCTATGACTAGGAATTTTATGCTATTGTGCAAGAATTGAAGAAATGGAGGCACTATTTGTTTCCAAAATAATTTGTGTTGTTCACCAACCACCAATATCTGAGGTACTTGAACACCCATACAAAGTTGAATCAGAGGAACATAAAGTGGGTCGATTTTTTCAAAAGTTATGCCTTTGTACTGAATCATAAGTTGGGGAATACTAATAAAGTAGTCGATGCATTAATTCGAAGGTTCACATTGTTTGGGACGACTACTGTGAAGTCGACAGGGTTAGAGTCGATGAAGGTCGACTATAAAGTTAATGAATATTTTTTCAATGCATGGAATGCGTCGAAGGAACCATGGAGTCCTGATAGGTATCCATACTTAGGTTATTTTGTATAGGAAGGGTACTTATTCAAAGGGAATCAACTATGCATTATTAAAGGATCAGTGAGGTAGAACCTGATCAGGGCATTACACAATGGAGTACTAGGAGGACACTTCGGCATAAAAAATACTAAGGAATTGGTTGAGGAGAAGTATTACTGGTCATGATTGACAATAGATGTGAAGAAATAGATCCATCAATTTCAAGTGTGCCAACATACCAAAGGAAGAAGTTAGAATACAAGAGTATATGCGTCATTTACAGTGATGACTATCCCATGGCAGGATATCGGCATGGATTTTCTGTTGGGATTGATGAGGACCAAAACAATGGAACAACTCCATCCTTGTGGTAGACAAAAGATTTTGCAAGATGGATAACTTTATTCCATGTCGAAATACAAGCAACACCACTAGTATTGTTGTTTTATTTTTCAAGGCTATTGTAAGGTTGAATGGGTTATCGAATGTAATATCTTTAGATAGAGATTCCAAGTTCATGGTTCATTTCTATAGAACCCCATAGAAGATTATTGACACGAAGTTGTAGTTCGATTCTGTGTACCATCCAAAAATCGATGGGAAAACTGAATTCATGAATATGAGCTTAGGAAATTTATTAAGGTGCTTAACTGTTTATTGACATAAGCAGTGGGAAAATGTGTTGACGCAAGTAAAATTTCCATACAACAATTAAATCAATAAATTGATAAGAATGAATCCATTCCAAATTCTACAAGAAAGAAGTTTGCATGGGGTAATTGTCCTAGTCAAGGTTCCCATAGGAATGTGGAAGAGTGTAGAAACTAAATCGTTTGCTAACCATATGAAGGAAGTGAATGACAACGTGAGGTGACAGCTTGAGAAGAATAATGTGGTATACAATTTTAAGGCCGACACGAAGAGATGATTGCAATCATTCATAGAAGGTGATTTGGTACATACACACCTAAGGAAGGATATATTTCCCACAGAATCATATAATAAGATAAGGTTAAATAAGATTGGTCCATGCATAATCCTTAATAAATTTTCGAATAATGCATATGTGCTAGAGTTTCCTCAAGGTTTGGGCTTATCACGAGAAATCAATGTTTCTGACATGTACAAGTTTGAAGTAGAATATATGAGTGACGGAAAAGAGATAACCAACCTGTTAAGATAGGACAATGTGAAGGTCATTTGAAGGTCAAAGAGTGTATTGACCAAGTAAGAAATAATTCATCAAAGAAGCTAACGACGACGAAATGAACAACCGACTGAAAATCCAAAAACCTAAGGATATAATAGTTGAGCTAGTTGGGGTGGTTTCAAAGAATTTATGGTGGTTGTTGCAAAAGGCCAGGTGAAAATATCTATTGAGAGGATCCACATGAATTATTTAATGAATCATGGTGGTTCCTACAAGTGTGTGAAGATTCTAGAGGAAGAGTCGAAGGATCAAGAACTAGAGATCAACTATAATTTGGTTGCAAAGGCTTTCAAAGTTCATTTTGAGAGTGAGGGAGAGAGTGTGTGTGAGAGAGATAGCGTTATTGGTTGATGTTCATTCCGACTAATCTTAACTTTGAATCATGTTATAAATTCCTATGTAAAGAGATTGATTTATTTCAATGAACACTAATATTTTTGGCAAATTTATGTGTTATGTGTGTGATTGTTTGTTCTTTCATTATGTACATTGATCAGTAGCTAACCCACTCATGTCACATTTGCATAAGAATATATTTTAGCACAAATAATACATTCATTTAAGGTTGCTAAAGAAAGGAGAACACATATTCAAATCAACAAAGCATTACTATAACAATGTCAATAGATAGATAATCATTTCCTCATAAGTAAAACAATATTGGATTGCATGATTTCATTATTCATCACATACATGTGCACAAATACAACACTTTTTCATACTCATAATTTGTATAATGATGGAGTTGTCATTACTAGAAGTAAAAAGGCACACATCCATCTTACAAAAATGGAGCTCTGAAGCTTAAAACTTATAGGAATACAACTAGGCCATAAGTGGTGTATATACATAAATAAAATAAGTAAATAAGGCACTGATACAAGCACCTATTTGTCAAAACTTTCTCAACGGGAATATTGGTTTACAAAATTGAAATCTTTAGCAGCCTCATAGGAAAATACACAGTTCAGTATCAACAACACTCGGTAATGTGAGGATCAATTCAATATCAGGAGACAACTGCATTTCAGAACTATTGGACATTCCTTGAATATTTTGCACTAGATTGAGATCCCTATGTTTCTAAAATTGTCCATCCATCTCTTCAGGATTGCAATTTCATTAGCATGCCAATAATTCACTTACAACTCGGCATACCATTTTCGTATATCAACTTCCTTATCCCAAGATGTCATGTTCTCAATATTTCTTTTGAAGTTTGCAAGCTCCTGCTGTTGAGACTCAATTGATTCAGAAAGCCTAGCAATAGCTGCATTAAATTGCTGAAGAGGGGTTTCCTTTGTAATAGAAGTATGAGAAAAAGGATTAAAAACAAGAAAGGTTGATGGTTTTGTGTTGACTAGAGGTGGTAAGAATCCCATAAATAGATTCAAACATTTTCTAACTATGCTAAGTGAAGGGACATAAGAGTTAATTGCATTTATGGTTGAATTGACAAACAAATCATGTCAATTAAATGGAGAAGATTGTGCTTGAAGAGAAAATATTGCTATATAACTGTTAGAAAACAGGATCGCAGAGCAATAACAGATATACAGTTAAATCAATAAACAAGATGCAAAATAAATTAAAACAGTACAGAGAGACACAGATATAACGTGGTTCACCCAAACGATGGGCTACGTCAACAAATAATTTTTCTAGTCCTTTTATTGCAGTCCAGAAAGATGAAGGGATACACCCTGCAACAAAACTGCTACACTTCCTCTTCACGCTCTCACAGTCTCTCTTCCAGTACAATACAATGCCCACATCCAGTACAATTATAATGGAGCCTCCTCAAGCCTTATAAAGGCTTAATCACATGCAATACCATGGGACAATACCATGGTCTACAACAAACCATGTTCTAGACCTAACCACCTTTGACTCAATCTCAAGTCAAGGTTAACCCTAACAATCCCCCCTTTAAACTTGACTTGGAGTAATCACCAACTCCCCTCAAGTATTTATCGAGCAATCTTACATACACCCCCCTATCACCTAGGTCTATCTCCTGACTTTACCGGTGAGTTACCAGGGGTATGCATGCTTTACCAAGTCTTACAGCCATATGCCCATTTACGTGCAAACCGCTCCATTACATTTTTTCATGTGCCTTCATGGTGACTAATCACAGCAACTCTACCGCTGATGCACTTGCTGGACCTTGGACTTGGAAAATTTCTTCTTTTCACCTTCATGCTTTAAGGCCAACAGAAACCGAGCAGGAACTCAGTTTCTCTCTGGTTACTCCCTTTGTCAACATGTCTGCAGGATTTTGGCTAGTGTGAATCTTTTCTAGTTTTAACAGTTCTTCATCTAGAACAGATCTTATGAAGTGGTACTTGAGCTCTATATGTTTAGTCCTTGAATGAAAGACTGAGTTCTTTGTGAGATGAATGGAACACTAGTTGTCACTGTACAACCTACTATTCTCTTGTTTCTTACCCAATTCTTCCATGAACCTCTGCAACCAAATCATCTCCTTACTAGCCTCTATAGCAGCAACATACTCTGCTTCCGTTGTTGAAAGTGAAACAACCTGTTGCAGTTTTGAAATCCAACTTACTGTTGTTCCACCTACAATGAACACATACCTTGTGGTGCTCCTCCTACTGTCTTTATCACCAGCCATATCTGCATCAACATATCCCTGTAGAACAGTGTCTGAACCTCCAAAACATAATGCATGAGAAGTGGTACCTCTCAAATACCTGAGAATCCACTGTACTGCTTTCCAATGCTTTTTACCTGGATTAATCATATACCTGCTCACAACTCCGACTGCATGTGCAATATCTGGTCTTGTGCACACCATGGCATACATCAAGCTCCCAACTGCTGATGAATAGGGAATCTTGGACATGTAATCTATCTCTTCCTATGTCTCTAGACACATATGCTTACTTAGTTTGAAATGGCTTGCCAAAGGTGTGCTGACTGGTTTTGCATTCTGCATTCTAAACCTCTGCAACACCTTTTCTATGTACTCACCTTGAGACAATGCCAATTTGTTGTTTTTTTCTTATCTCTTGTTATTCTCATACCAAGGATTTGCTTTGCAGCACCCAAATCCTTCATCGCAAATGATTTAGCTAGTTTTCTTTTGAGCACATTTATATCCTACATGTTAGACCATGCAACAAGCATGTCATCCACATACAATAACAAGATAATATATATTCCATTATCTATCCTCTTGAAATAAACACAGTGGTCAGAATGACATCTATCATAACCTTGTTCTATCATAAACTTATCAAATTTTAAATACCACTGCCTTGGAGCTTGCTTCAGGCCATACAAGCTCTTCTTCAACCTACAAACCAAATTCTCCTTCCCTTTGACCTCATACCCTTGTGGCTGTTGCATATAAATCTCTTCCTCCAAATCCCCATGGAGAAAGGCCATTTTTACATCTAATTGTTCAAGATGCAAATATTCTACCGCCACTAGACTTAAAATAGTTCTAATTGAAGTCATTTTAACAACAGGAGAAAATATTTCATCAAATTCTATACCTTTCTTTTGTGCAAACCCATTTACAACAAGTCTAGCCGTGTACTGCTTCTTTCCTCCATCTTCTTCCTTCAACCTGTAAACCCATTTATTTTGCAATACCCTTTTTTCTGCAGGCAACTTAACTAGATCGCAAGTCTGGTTTCTTACCAATGAGTCCATCTCCTCATCCATGCCTTTCTCCCACTTCTTTCTAGTTTCTACCTGCATTCCTTCTTCAAAACATTCTGGCTCACCAGAATCAGTCATCAATAAATAATACAGTCAAGGAGAGAATCGTTCAGGGGGTCTACTTAACCTAGTATATCTTCTTACAGTTGCAAGAGTTTCAGGTACCTGCTACTGCTCTTGATTTTCTGGTGCTTTTGGAACTTCATTTTCTTTGATTTCATCAAGCACTGTGTACTCTGTGTTTTCCTCTTCTTCTTTCTTTCCCTGCAACTGATCTTTGTACATGACCTTTTCATTGAATAATACATCTCTAATCCTAATTATTTTGCAATTTTTAAGATCCCATAAGCGATAACCAAAATCATCAACCCCGTATCCAATAAAGGTACATTTCTTGGATTTAGCCTCAAGCTTTGTTCTATCATCTTTATCAATATGGACAAATGCTTCACAACCAAAAGTTCTCAGAAATGAGTATTTTACCTATTTACCTATCCATCCCTCCTCTGGAATTCCACCATCCAAAGTGCTTGAAGGCCCTCTGTTTATTAAATAAACAGCAGTGTTTACAACATCAGCCCAAAACTGTAAGGGCAACCCTACATGCAATCTCATACACCTTGCATGCTCTAGTATCGTTCTGTTCATCCTTTCTGACACGCCATTTTCTTGGGGTGCTCCAGGGACTGTCTTCTCTCTGTGAATCCCATTGTGTGAACAGTAACTGTCAAACTCCTTGCTGCAGTACTCGCCTCCATTATCAGATTTGAGACATTTCAACCTTTTTTCTGTCTCATTCTCAGCTAAATCTTTCCACTTCTTAAAAGTATCAAACACATCAGATTTCTATACAATGCAATAAACCCAAGTTTTTCTAGTTGCATCATCAATAAAAGTAACATAATAACGAGAGCCACCAAGAGATTGTACCTAAGCTGGTCCCCATACATCTGTATGGACAAGCTCTAACTTTTCACTCTTCTTTTGTTTCCCAACCCTAAGAAATCTAACTCTCTTATGTTTTTCATAAACACAATTCTCACAAAATTCCAAACTTACCTACTTCAGATCTGGAAGCAGTTTCCTTGAGTGGAGAATTTGCATCCCCTTCTCACTCATGTGACCAAGCCTATGATGCCACAACACTGCACCTGTTTCTGTGGAAGCTACAAAAATAGAATAATTAGTGTTATGAGGACATAAATATAACGTACCTATCCTATCTCCTTTTGCAATTACCATTGATCCTTTAGTAACCTTCCACCACGTTTCTCC
>LPNX010499640.1:120221-167599 GCA_001517045.1 Pseudotsuga menziesii | reverse complement strand
AGGCTTTTTGTGGGATTTTCAGGGAAATATGATAGGGAAATGGACAAATGAGCCATGTAGTGAGGTAGATGAGGTAGTTAACCATTTTTGGGTGTTAACAGTCTATGATCGCTCCTTTAAACACCTCATCATTCGTTAAACATTCTATGATCTGCTGGTCATCATCAAATACTCGTAGGTTTGTAATCATATCAGGTACAGAGGGCCTGAAAAGCAGTTCGACAGAACATCGATTATTGGTGGGTATGAGTCTAGCAGCTGATGTAGCCAACAGATCAGCGGCTGCGTTTTTTATCCTTGGAATTGAAATAATATTAAATGCATTAAAATATTTCAGCAAATCCCATACCTCATTCTGGTAAGCTTTTAAGTGAGGAGATATACAATGTATCTGATTCCGTATTTGTTTCACAATAATTTTAGAATCCCCAAAGACTTTTAGATTACTTACCTTTAATTCGATTGCCTTTTTTAGTCCCTGCACCAGTGCTTCGTACTCAGCAGTATTATTAGTACATTCGAACTCTAGTCTACATGAAAGGAAATGTTTATTCTTTTGTGGGTCAATCAGGACATAGCCAGCCCCTGACCCTTCTAATGTCTTAGAGCCATCAAAAAATAAAGTCCAAAAATCATTAACTAATGAAAATGAATCTATTCCTACTGCTAAGTCTACTATTTTACAGCCAATCTCATCATCCTGTGAGAATCGAAGGAGATCAGGATGGGTATCAGATGTGTTGCTGGCTTCTTCTGCTTGGTAATTACCTGGTTCCAACTCAATAAAATAGTTTCCCAAGACAGAATCCACAGGTTCATTCTTCTCTTCAAGTCGGGTAACATTGTACTTCATGTGAGGCTCTCTTAAAATCTTGATCTGGTTCGGACTTCCTTTGTATGGCAACCACAGATGTGACCAATCAGAAGCAAAATATCCATTGAGTTTGGCCGACCAATCTCTGCTCAGGATAAGGCCATATGCATCTGGTATATCAACCACCACGATATTAATGACCTAGCATACCTTATCATTTGAAGCCAGACGGACTAGGACATCTTCCATCTCACCAATTACCTTCACATCTGTCCTGTCCAACTGAACTACTCTCCACGGGGATGGCTTAGGCTGCCCATTGATTCTTTTATAGACAGATATTGGCATGACATTAACAGTTGCCCCTGAATCTACCAAGCAATTATGTACATTGTAGTTAAATATTTCGAAAGTAAGGAGGAAAGGTGGATGCTTGTGCTTGGACTTACCTCCACTGTTGTTCTTTCCAATTTCTTCTTCTTCTTTTGGTTGATTGTTAGTGGGCATCTTCTCATCTGACGTTTCAAGGGCTCTCAACAGCCTTTCTTTTTGCTGCGGCACTTTGCACATCTTGAATAGTGGAACATTCACCTTTATCTTATTTAAATCCTCCACAATATCATAATCCATCTGCTGTTCCGTGGGATGAGGCCTATCAGCATTCTCCTTACCTTCATTTGGCTTGGCCGTTGTATCACTCTGTCTAGGACTTTGGCTGGTAATAGTGAATTCTGGAATTGTATCAGCCAAAGATTTGTCTTGAAATCTCTTCTTCACATTTCTCTGCAGCCTCTTAATCTTTGGAAGTATAAGACGGTCTTCCTTAACCGTCCCTTGGATCCTTGTGGCTACGTTGGTTTCCATAACGTCTTTGCACCCCTGAGTCTTTTCTTCTTCAGCATCAAATAGTGAGACAGGATTCCATAAAGCCATGGTTTCCTCTTCCTGTTCTTTAGCAGACGTAGAGGTAGAATTTTCCTTTCCTTCTTCATTTCCCTCTTCTGTCAATCTAGAATCTAACAGCTAATTCATGACCAACGTCATTGAATTTATCCACTACGGACAATTCTTCTTAGAATGTGGCTGTTGGTGGAATGTGCAAAAATTGTCCAAGCCTACCTCTGTTAAGTTCATAGATGCAGTATTGTGAGGAGGAGGTTGGGACTGGTGGTTATCCTCTCTTTTCTTATAATATGGCTTATAAAACTTTTGTGCTTCCTTTTCTTTCTCCATATCTATGATTTTATTGGAAAGCTTCTGCATCATTTTGGCCATATTCTCCAGATCTGGAGACTTTTCTTCCTTAGGCTTGGTAAACAATAAGGTTTTTCTTCCTGTACCTTTCTCTCCAGAATGTTCTGGATAGTCTTCAATGCTCTCTCTTTCAGCTTGCACCACTTCTGCCTCTTCATAGGTTTCTGTCAGAGTTGGCTTGGCCGTAACTTTGGAAAACATAGCCAAATCAGGGCCTAAAGCTGAAGTATAGTATTCAATAAGAACTTTGTCTGAAGGCTTATCTGTTTCAGAGAAGTTCTTTAGATATTATGCAAACCTTTGCGTGAAACCGTGCACTTTTTCTTTTCTTTCTTTCTTCAATGCGCACAACCCTTTCATGAGAGCTGCATGAGTTTTCTGAGTTGCATACTTACTTCTGAACATTCTTTCGAAGGTATCCCAATCAAGGATAGAGTTAGCAGGCAATCCAAAGTACCATGATGCTGTGGCTCCTTTAAGGGTATGCGGGAACAGTCTGTAGACTACATCTTCATGCTCCCCGGCCCTTAATCCTTCCACTGCCAGATAAAAACTTTGTAGATGATCATCTACTAGTATTTTCTCATTGGGATCAAACTTGGGCAACATCTTGTCAAAGGCTTGAGGTAGGTCATGTAAAGGAGGTGTAAGGTTTAATGGTGATCTGGCCCTCCATGTAGGTGGTGGATTTGGTGGGTTAGGTGGTTGATTAGCATTTACTCCTGCCATGAGTCTGGGTGGGGAGTGAGGAGGTGAACCAACTGGAGTGTGAGCAGGAGAACTGTGAGGAGTCTCTGGGCCTTCTTGGTTCAAAGGTAGCACAACCTCTTGTAAAGCAGATTCTACAAGCTCTTCCGAGTCTCCAACCAGCACTGAGCCTTCCGCTTCAGGACGATCCTTCTTTCTATACTCTCTTCTGGGCAATTCAGGGAGGATTGGCAATCCTCCAATCTTCTTTACATATGCCATGGTGTGTCTTCTCAGATCATTAACAATTTCGTTTTCAATAGAATATAGATGTTCTCTTTATTCTGGAATTGGATTATGGAACCCACTGCTTTCAGAACTGTGACCAGTGGAATATTCTTGGGAAAACGGGTTTCCTCGGCCAGCCATACACTGGCGGCCCTCCTTCTAGCGCCAAAACTGTTGGGGCATGGAAATTCGCAGGAGACAACAGTAAGGGATTCTCCCCAATCAATGTTCCCAACTAGCCCGTTGACTGTTTGGTATAGGGAATTCGTCCGGTTTATGGTCCGGCTACCGTAGGTCAAGTAACAAAACAAAAGTTTTACCGGTTGCGGCCCGGTCCACCGTGAATTTTGTATTTTCTGACTTAATGTATGATGTGCAAGTGCCTAACTAATAATGCAGGGTGCTGAAAATCAAAGGAACTGTCACAATGTGATGCGCAGGTTCTTACCTCTCGTCTTAAGGTTCACAAGCATCCAAACACATACAACACGGAAATAAAAAAACTACCTAAACTATCCCTAGGGAGCAAAGTTATCATTCATTGTAAGTGAGTAATACATTGTGCACACGCATTATGAAGAGTTACAGATAGTTGATACTTCTTTCACAACACATGAACAATTACAGATATTTAAACAACCAGATAGCCGATTATTTTATGAACAACATTTATTACTCACAGTGGAAAAAATCCTAAAAGATACTGAAGGATATTCAACAAGAACATAGGTTCAGGAAGTTAAATACTCTCACAGTAAATGAAACACAGCTGAAAACGAAAAAGTTCCTCTTCAACATTATTCATTTAGACGCATTGATGCATTCCACATTTCGCTCTCTCCAGCAGCAAAAGTTGCACTTTCTGACTGTAAAACGAAGTAGTTCCTCTTACAAGCAAAAGAGTTTACAAATTTTTCAGGGAAAAATCCCTTTTCTAAGTCCTATCTTTACAATATTTAAACTACTGCAGCCCATCGCTTGGGATGCCTCTTAGTTCATGACCTTTCAGTTCCCAACGCTTTAGATGCCTTTTTATTTTTTGCGTGTACTCACGAGCAGTTGAGTAATTGCTGGATTTTTTGGTTCTGCGTTTGGCTGCCTTCAACTTTGTCCTTTTCCTCGCGCCCTTGCCGGCATTTCATCCTACCTGCAGTCAATGGCTGTGCATCATTATTTGGAAAAGCGTGTTAAACATTAGCATTATCCATCTGAAACGGCTAACCATAAGAAAACAGCCTGGCGCCTTTGTTAATCTGGAAAGAAATTCGACTGAGCCTTGAGCGAAAAAAATATAAGTCGACAGTCGGAAGGCTTTGGCATCGGACGTGGAAACACTTTCCTGTCCGCAACGGCGGAAGGGAAAAGAGCTAAATTGGTGCGAAGACGCAGGCTGGAGAGACTTAAATCGGAAATCAGACGTCTTTGGACATCGGACGTGGAACGACTTTCCCAGCCGCAACAGCGAAAGGGAAAAGGTTAATGCACGCGAGCGGGAAAACTTCCCATCGGACTTCAGAAGTGTTTGGACATCGGAAGCTGAATCGCTTTAGGAGCCGCAACGGTGGACGAGGAAGAGGTAGTAGCTTTCGATCCAACAAAGATAGACGCACGACCAAAATCGCTAAGAGTTTTAGATAGCTTTAAATTTAATCAAACAGAAACCTAGTAAACTTCCGTAACGACGACCATAAACACACCTGGTTCAATCCACAAACTTAGGAAGTGCGACTCATCATAAGTTCCAACATGGCAATTTCAAACAGATCAACAATCAAACTTCAAAACCATTGAAAATACAACATGTTCAAAGGCTCAAGAGTTCTAAATCAACAAATAATGCTAAATCAGGGAAAGGGGGCCCAAAATTTTAATAAATTCGGGGGGAGAAAAGTTGCAGCAGCAACAGGACGCTTGGTGAAGGATCTTATTTGCGAGCCACATCATTTGATTGGATCACTAAAGGAGGATAGAGAGAGGCTTATGGCAACTATGAACAACTTTGTTGACATCAATGCCTTGGTGGCAAGATGTTGTTGGAAAGATCTTGGAGGAGAGATGGAAGGACAATCCTTTATGGAGGAGAGATGGAAGGAGAATCCTTTCTGTAGAAGTGCATAAAACTGAAAGAAGGCATGGACAATATGAAGGAGAGATATATGAACTTACTATTTGATAGAGATGATCTCCTCATGGTGGCTGAAATTTACCATTGTGCATTCAAAAGGGAAATAGAAGAATCTGAAAGACTCCATAATAAATGGGAGGCTACATATGAATCCTTGAAGAAAACCCAAGAAGCTCTTCAAGAGTCAAGTTTGTAGATTGTTCAACTTCAAAGGGAGTTGAATGTATCACACCCCCTATCTTGCATGGAAAAGAATCATATGAACATGGTAGGAACTACTTTGGATATGTTGAAGGGACCTCATGTGGAGGACAACCATGAGGAAGGAGTAGATTGGTAGGTGCTTGTGAAAAGCTATGCGGAAGAAAATATTGGTGAAGCAATCGCTGAGATTGGGAGGAAGAATGAAGTGTTATTATCTATGGTAAATATGGATGATGACATTCCAAGTGAATCAACAAGTAAAGATTATTATCTATTCATGGATTGGGTAGATAAAAATATCATAGAAATAGAGGATCACAGATGCACTAGAATTGTTTGCATCAGTAAAGGGTTTCCCGACACACATGTTTGGAAAGAGACACATCATGAAATACCCTTATGGATGGTAGAATATAATCTAGAGGAGGTGGGTGATCAAATTCCATATGTATCAACAAATAAAGTTCCATATTCATCCATTGATTGGGTGGATAGAGACGCCTTTGGAATGAAGACCATGGGAGGTAAAGAGTTTAATTGTCCTGATATGTGGGCAGCCAAAAAGATATATTTTGCAGCCATCATATACCTATAGTACATATGCGCAGGAGGTGCATTGTGATTTGCACATGCTTGAAGGATTTGAGAGAAAACAAAATGGAGACCAAGAACTTGTACTTTTTGAGAAATATTTGGAGATGCCTCTTGGTGAAAGGTGTATATTATTGGAGGAGGCAAAATATGGTACAAATCATGAACCAGTAAAAGGAGTCAAGGATTCACCTAATTTCTTGGTGGATGAGTACCACCAAAGTTTCAATTTGGTTCATGACTTTCCATCTTCTACACATTTTAATACAACTACAACACATGAGAATGATAATTGGGTGAAGAGATTCTTTCTTTTGGTGCAAAGTAAGGAGCAGGATGCCCCCACACTCATCCATGGGGATTTATTGAGAGCACCACCCCCTTCTCAGCAGCATAAAATGCATCCATTTCCTATATTTTATTCCTCCATTCATGGTGGTGATTGCATGAATAGTGGCAGAGAGTTGAGCCATTGGGATTGTGCACATGGGAAAGCAATAAAAGTCCCATATTGATCTGATAATTGGAGGATTTTATCATCCATGGCAGGGATGGATAGGTACTTGTTGGAGTTATGCATCTTGGAGGGTGTAACTTTTGGAGTTTCAGTAGACACATCCTACATCTTCTGTGAGCCACATGGGCATCTTTGTTTGTTGGATGATGCCTATATTTGCGGTTGGACATGGGAATCACACCTATGTTATGGAAATTTTTTTTTTGTGAGCTTCGATGCTGATGTGCATCAAGCACATACATAACTTTATGTTGGGTGGGGAAGTCTCAAATATTTACCATTTTGTATTGGGAGTTTTAAATTTTCGATGCAGTGGTAAGATCTCGACATCATGGATTTCATTTCCTATGATGATAACATTTTGTTGTTGTTACTGATGCTTGGAAGGAGGCAGATAATACCTTGGGACCTTGACATTCTTGGGAATGAGAAATTTCCAAAAGGGGAAGAAACATTTGGATCCTTACAAAGGAGGCAATGGGATCCAAGAATTCTACTCAGTTACCTTAACTGGGTTGAGAATTTTGTTAGAAGAAGTGGTCATTAAATAAATGACTATGATCAGAGTGGTGCAACATAAACATGGTGGAAAAAATTTGTAGCACTCTGAAGTGCTTCTGCTTGAGGACAAGCAGAATTGGGAGGGGAGGAATTCCATATCCCTCCTTAGAAGGAACATCAAAAGAGTTGACCTTGCCTAACACATAGGGGATCAAAAGATGCATTAGTTAATTAACCTAAGGAATTTTATTAAATTGTTATTTAGGAGGCATGTACTTGGTTTTATTAATTGTCATTATTAATTATTGTGAAATTAAAAATGTGGAAAATAAGTTTCCATGTAAGAGGGAGCACTTGGGAAAACCAACTTGCCAAGGAGGAAAATTAGAAATTGTCAAAGGATTGAAAAAAGCAAAATGCCATAAAAAAGATAGCAACTGTCAAAAGCAGGAAAAGCAAGGCAGTTTTCAGAACATGAAAGTGCAGAAAAAGAAGCTAGACACAAAGAAGGAAAATTTTGGGTGAAGGATGGTGCAGTTTCCATTTTGGGGTGAAGGGAAAAAAAAGAAACATCACCTAAGCCTCTTAGTTGCTATTTTTCTCAAGGAGGACGAATTCATGGCTAGGGTTAGGGTTTAGCAAGTGGCAACTTGCTCAACAGGTGAAGGATTTACTCAACAAGTCACCCAAGTCACTCAATGGTTATTTAAGGATGCTTATAACTCCATTTACCAGTTTGGTTGATGATTATTTTGGTGTGGATGAATATAAGGCTTCCTTATTGAGTGTTGTGCCTTAGTCTCTTGGGAGATGTGCCCCAAGTCCCTTCCCCTCTATTCTTTCTCCCCTTCTATTTTCTTTGCAGGTGATGGAGAGATATTGAACAGTACCCAAATATTCATATCATAAATCTACATCAGAAAATCCATCCATTGACGATGAGCTCAAGTTAAGGAAACTTCACCTACGCTCCAGTCCCCAGCTTGGTGTTTGATTTGGGCCTCCTATCCTTAGTTTTGGATCCCATTATTGAAGAGTTCAGCCCTACAAACACCTTCATGAAATGATAAGACAAAATAATATGATTATTATTTCTGTAATACAGTAATACTTCTGTCCATTGATCCCTCATGTTAACTTTTCATGAGTGAGCCTTTATTTCCCCACTAGATGGAGGTTTTTTATCAGTTTTTGTAATAATAATGAAGTAACAACCATGAGATGAATTTATAAATGACATGATATCTAAAATGATGCTAAATTAGTCTCTTTAATTCATCATCAGCAGGTATGAGTTATTAATGTATGAAATTTATTAAATCTTGCACACTCTAGCTAGTTGACTAGGTAAATTTTACTAGTCTTACAGGTTTTGTAATTTTGAGAGATATGTGCATAAAAATGTAATTATGTAAGTTTTTTGAGGTATTTAACTGACCCCACTATACATACCAACACTTTGACATATATTTCGTTGGATCCGTACCTTGTTTGGGTAGCCTTCTTTACGCAGGGTCTCCCCGGGCCAAAATTGTCAGTTTTTCCCAAATCTTCCCAAACAACCCCAGATCACTCTGTATCTGTTCTTGACTGTCTGAAAATTTATTTAATACATTTTACCAGTCATACCACACCTATAAAACTTTCCCAAGCCCTTGGTTGTTCGGATGTGAAATATTCTTCTTAGTTGCACGGTTGGGTGACCAAGAAGCGTGGGAGTAGGTTTCAGCAGAGCTGATTACAAAACCTAAATGGTACTTGATTTAAATGTTTTAGGGAAGATGATTTATCTATCCTAAATTGTCCTTAATTTCTCCCAACAACCCGCTTCCCTATTTACAAAAGTATAATCCACTTTCCCTTATTTTCCTAGTTTCAAGAGTTGTCTGATTAAGTGCAAATTTTCATATAAAATTTTGGTTAAAATTACATCAGAGATAATAGTATGATATGATTACAGATCATGGATATTACAGTATGATTGTAATTTATGTCACATAATTTCATTAATAACAAAGGAAAAAGGAAAACAAGTTGAACATGTTGAATGTTGGTGTAAACTTCGTGTATTATAGTTGAAGTCGATAGACAATCGAAGTCGAAGTTGTCGAACATTGTCATTTGGAGTCGAAGTTGAATTTGTCAACCATTTCCAGTCGAATTCAAATTTGTCGACCATCAATCGAAGTCAACCTCTTTTCAACCATTCCCAATTGGAGTCGAAGTTGTCGACCATTGTCAGCTGAAGTCGACCTCTTATACACCATTTCCAGTCAGAGTCAAAATTGTCGACCATTTCCAATCAAAGTTGATTATGTGTCGACCATTCTCAGTCGAGTTGAAATTGGAGTCGACATACTTAGAACTAGATTCACGAATCAGAATTAGAGTCATAGTTTGACATTGAATTAGCAAGTCGGAGTCAACAAAGTGTACTTCGACATCAAAATCAATAAATGTTAGTTCATCGGAATTGAAAAAGTCAAAGTCAAATATGGAACCCTGTAGTCAAAAACATTGGAATACACAGTATATTATTATAGTTGATTTTTGACATCAGAATCGTTTAGTCAGATTCATAGTTGATGACATATTGTAAATCAAAATATACAAAGGGTCGGAATTTAATCAGTCTAAATCAATATTATGAAGTTGAGATATGTCATAATCATCCTATTAAAAATCACAAGTTTAAATAGACAAGGTAATTATAAATTAGTTTTATTTGTATAAGTTCACGATGAAGAGTTGTGACTATTAGGAAAAGAGGCACGGTTTAATTTATATACACAAAGCTTCTGTCATTTAAATAAAGTGTATATGTACAAACACCATTGCAAATATAGAGTGTACAGAAAACAAAAACTGCATAATCTTTTAAGGGAGGTTGGGAGGCGCAAGGGCATGCAACAGAAGCATGTAGGAAGTCAAAGTTTCCTTCCAGTCGTAGATGGTAAACATGGTGTTGGTGCATCCTTCAGTTGTAGCTGGAAATCCAGGGTGTTGGTGCATCCTTCAGTCATAGCTGAAAATATTGGGTGTTGTCACATCCAACAAGTTGGTGCTTGTGAAATACTTGTAAATATAATTTTGCAGTAATAGAAAGTGTTTGTGGTTTTTCCCAGTGGGTTTCCATGATAAAATATCGTGTTTTGTTTATTTTCTTGTCTTGTTTTTAAATAAAGTGATAAAAGTTATACAAATACATAATATTGATTCACCCCCGCTCTCAGTATTACTTGATTTTCCAACACACTACTCAGCAACTAGATGTTCAACTAGTAGCAGGATTATCAAGTTTAGCGCATGAATGGTGGTGGTGGTTTCCCCAAGAATCCTGCGATGAGATGTTAGCAGCAAGAAATGTAGATGACCCAGATTTCTCAAATCCTTGGAAAGTAACTTTTATGGCCCCGATGAAAAAGAATATTATGAGCATCTTGCATCATTATTTATGTCTTCTAGAAGTTGTGATTTAAGTAAAAGTGAGGAACATTTCTACAAATATCATCAAAGACAACACTCTATAAACCAAAGATCAATAAGCTTTTGATCCCTGAAATGACAAAAAGTTGTAAAAATATTTAAAGAAAAAACAATGTTTTAAAACTAGGAACATGGAGTCGAACCGGTCAAGGGTCAACTCGAACCGGAACTGGAACCAGTAATGAACTGGAGTGGTTTGATTTCAATGACTCAAACTAATAAAAAATACATAAAAAATTCAATTTTAATGAAAAAAAATATATTTGACATTCCAAGCTATGATTTCAAACCATTAGAAACCTAATATGCAAAATCTACTCATATATCTATATATTATTATTATAAACCATGTATGGGTCCCAATTACAAAATGGTACCAAGTACACTACAATATCTCAGATTCTGAAACAAAATACAATATCAATGAGGCTCTATTATCTCAAAGGTTTCTTCCAAGAACTCCATTATTTCAAATCTTGGATGCAAAGTTTCATTAAGAACACATGTATCTTGTTTCCTACAAACGTCATTTTAGAATTGTTTTTTTGCATCAATATCCTCTTATGGGAAATAGAAAAAACAAAAATGCTTCCTTCATTGCTCAGAAATATGCGCAATACATTATAATATGATTAAATATTTATTTATATGATTTATCTGATTTCCCTTAAAAGTAGGATTCTTGTTATGCTATAAATATGATGTCTTCTTTAATTCAACTTTAAATACTTAAATTTCATATGCAAACTTGCAGTAATGTGAAAAGAGAGTCTCATCTAGGAATAAAGTATGAGGGCATTGAAGTTGTCTTCAACGTTTAGTTATCTAGATCTTGGATTGACATGGTGTCATTGAATTACATTTTCATGTTGAGGTATTGGTTATTATTGTTGTTATTATGCGAAATTCTTATTTTTAAATGTGATTTGTTCCTTCAAATCAGTAACATCCACAATTTGTTGACATAATGATTCTTCAAAGTTTAAACAGTGTAAAAACAAGTGGTGCAAAAACAATGCTAAGAAACCTATTTAGGGTTCATTTTTTTAATAGTGAGATTGTCAACGAGCAACACAACCAATTTTAGTGGCGCTTGGTCGTTTTAGTACCGAGCTGGTCCCTAGGTCGAGTTTTTTACCATTCAGGGTTGGAGATGGTCTGGCAGGTCAACTCTACTGGTTTCGGTTTTGGTTGGACTAGTTTTTAAAAAAATGAGAAAAGTAAAGAAAATTCCTGCTCTCTCTCCCACAAGGTACTAGAGACCTTATCATTGAAATTGATGCCTCTAGTAAAGCATGGGGAGGTGTCTTAACAAAAAAACATGGAGTCAAGGAAGAATTTGGTGGCTATGCTTCGAGATCATCCAAAAATCCAGAGCTCAACTATCCCTCAATCCATAAGGAGATACTTTTTATCAAAACGACAATATATCATTTTAAATTATATTTGAATCCTGTCAAGTTTACGATCAGAACTAATTTAAAAATCCTTCCTATAATTTTTAAAATGAAACTCTAATTGCAGAAAATAATTCTAGGGTTTAAAAATGGTTTATATGGCTTCAAAATTTTGATTTTGATATTGTTTACAAGCTTGGTTATCTTAACTGTGTTGTTGACATGTTAAGCAGAGAAGAATTGAACAAGTCCAATTTTAACATGTTTAGTGTCAGAGCATCTAGTCAGGCAGTAACAAAGGAAGTGAACAAGAGAAAAAGGCCCAAGTTAAGGATCTATAAATACTATGACATACCAAGAAAGGGAATGGTTCTTAGAATATGCCAACAAAAAGAAGTAGAAAAATATTTGGCTATCTCTTTGGTTCGGAAAAATGAATCTCCCATGAAAAACCAAACCCTTGAAAGATGGGATAAACTAGCATGTTTAGGTTTTCAAAACGCCCTCCAACAACTGCAACAACTCAATGGGGTATGGATTGATGCTGACCATGCATATTGAAAGGAATTATATTATGTTGATTTGGGACAATGATATTAGACTTGGAAATGCTATCATTTAATCCTTCAATTCTACCAAGGAAAAAATGAGATCATTATTTGTGGAGATTCATCCACCTTAGTGCAACAACAATGATCTAGATAGATAGAGGTATTCTTAGACAAGTTTTCCACCAGGAAAGATTGGATACAATGAAGGGAAAAATTTATTTTGCATCTGTAGGTAGATATGACTGTATCCCATCTAAACTACATGTGGTTCAATTTTAAGCTACGATGTCTTGGTGGAAAGTATTCTCCACTTGATCCTCCAGTTTGCACTCAACAAAGGTACATCAGGCAAGATAAATATGCTAGATTGTTAGATAATCAAGTATACACCCGAAGGATCCTACTCAACTATCAAGTTGAGTCTACTTTTGAAGGAGAATATTGTTGTAGCCTAAATCAAATCATGTTTGGATCCAATGTTGAGCAATACTTTTCTAACTGCATTTTTCCTAACACTTAGATCAAATTTAAAGATTACAACTCTAACAAAGAATTTTTAAAACATGAACCATTTAGTTTTCCTTGTGGAGGACATGACATGGGTGATGGAAAACAAAATTACATCTGTCTTGTCGAATGGGACCCTCATGATGTAATGTCCCTTTCTGAATGAATTTTCAGGATGTGATGCACTACTAGCCTATCCAGTTCACGTAGGCTATAGTCAGCAAAAAAGGGAATTAATTAATTATTAATGTCACCTAGGATAAAAGAACTTTATAAAGTGACATTAGTAGTTAATTGATTTAAAGTGACTTTATAAAAGTCACTTTATAATAAAGTGAGTGGGAAGTAAAATTTAAGTTATGAAGTACTCACTTTGAAACTAAAAGTGAAGTTATGAAGTACTCACTTTGAAACTAAAAGTGAATGGGGTCACTTTCTCATAAAATGTCATTTTTTAATATTTTAATGAGAAAAGGTCAAGAGAAGTTGAAAATTCACAAAGACGACAAAACTGAATTTATAAAAAGGGACATGAGAACTTATTCTCTAATTCTTTTCTATTTGCATTATGATATTGAGCACTCTTGAGCTTCAATTTCTCTTGGACGAAACCCTAGGAGTAGAATTGTTTCGATAGTGAGACAAATCTATCCTAACCATTGTTGAGGAGGAATCATCCTAGATTTCTCATTGCTATTCATCGGTGTGAAGGAGTTTTACATTCCTATTCCAAGTCTGAGTTTTCTGGGGAAGGAGAATACAACCACCATCAGAGGGGGCACACCCATGGTATATTTTGCTCAATAAGGGAGGCGCACTAGGAGTCATTACTTCTTGGAAGGAGGACGCAACATGTTAGGTCATGATTTTGTCTTCCTTAGGTTTATGCTTTTGTTTATGTTTTTGAAATTTGCTAATATTTCTACTTCTAGGAAATTTTGGTGTAAAGGTTAATTTTGAGTTTATGCTTTTTACTTTTCATCATTTTTTATTTTTCCTATTTTTTAAAGCTTGCTTTTATAAATTTTGCTTAGAGTTCATTCTTGAAGGGTTCTATAAGGTGTATATTGATTAATGGTTTCATTAATGACACTAGGATCAAGATTAATCATATAAACCAAGTCTTAAAACTGGATGAGTGATTAAATGACATGAAATTATGTGTTTGGACTTTCTTGTAGCGCAAGAGCAAAATTAATGCACTAGCGCGCTACAAGAAAGTCGTGAGTGCCAAAAAAGTCATTTTTCAGTTCGATTTTTTCAGGGGTTTTGTTCCTAAAGGTGTTAACCATATCAATTATCACATTTGATACTTGTCTTGCCAGGCTAATCATTGAAACACGTGTCTGGTCATCGTGTGAGGGAGATCATGGCAATTGTATGCAAGTTCATGGAAAATGATGACAGTGAGTGGAACGAGGCCGAATTTTCAGGAATAGGTTCCTAAGCTGAAGATTATGAAGGCATTGAACGTCATGGTGGAGACATATTGCTGAGAAATCAGAGTTTTGATAGTTGAAGGAAGAATTAGGGCTTCCCAGCGGTGACAGTTCGAAGTGATTTGGACAGTTGAAGACAACTGAAACGTGCAATTTGACACCTAACCTTTTACAGGATCGCCTTCCAGCGCTTGTGTTAAGCTTTTGAACAAGTACCCTGCGCGACATTTGATAGGGTTTGTTAAATTTGGGGGTTTTTTTGATAAAGCCTATGATGTCAAAATTTTAAGGAAGGACATGAATTTACTCACTCAATAGACTTTGAATGCTGAGATATTAATCAATATATTTAAGTATTCATCATTTGAGTTAGTAAAGTTTAGAGCAGAAGTATTGGAGGTCCCTGAGTCTGTGATTAGGTCAAATTGCTGAAACTTGGTACAAAACATTTCCTAAACTTGTGATAGGGCAGACTGTGAGAGTTTGAAGATAAATAGACTGCCAAAACTATGCAAATTTGAAGATAAATAGACTGTGAGATTACTGACAGGTGCTGCAAACCATACTGAAAATGAAGAAGAGTGGAAAAACTAATAGGGCCGAGCCCACTGATCTCAGTTGGATAGATAAATTGCCAGGATGTGCTAAGCTATTTGAAAATGCAGGATGGTTGATATTTTTCAAGAAAATTGATGGATACAATGCTGAGGTCTCCCATAAGTTTGCTTAGTGTTATGATAAAGATACTATATCTTTTGATACTTTGAAATTCAAATTGACCAAAGAGTTGGTAGCTGAGGCAACAGGGGTTAAAAATGAGGGAGAAATTTGGTTTAAGAAAGTGCCATTCACCTTTAATGCACAAAGGTACCTACTCCTTGGTATAGTTCCAGATTGGGGTAAGGGTGTGCCCATCCATAACTTCAGGCCTGAATGGGTAGAACCTATTAAGGTTTTACAAAGTTATATTACATGTGAAGGAAGGTATGCCTTCATTTTTAAATACCATTTCAGGTTTCTTCAACACCTCAGTAATGAATCAAAGATGAACCTGCCCTTCTTCTTGCTAAAGAGCCTGCAAAAGATGTCTTGCAGAATCAAAGAACACCAAAATCATACTAGACAGTCAATTTTTCACCATGGAATTTTCAAACTCATTATCAACAGTGTTTTGCAGAGTAAAGGAAAAACTTGGGAATATTTCCTTTTTTGGTTAGGGTTTCAGAATAGTCAAGAAGGACAGTCTAATAGAAAGCAAGATGATAAAGGACAGACCTTGATTAGAAAACTAAGACAGAAGATAAAGGTTAAAGATGAAGACAATGTCAAATTGGAGGAAGTTGCAGAGCCTAAAAAAGAAGATTGTGAGTCTAAACAACATCTAAATGACATTGAGAGCAAATATTTGCAGTCTGTTAATAAGGAGACCCAGCCTGTTCAGGATGATGCACCAACATAGACATTTGTTGATGAAAAGATTGTACTTTCAAAGAAAGTTTCAGGTGATGAAGAGGATACTAAAGTCCAAAAGCAAAGTCCAATTATAGTCTTGTTAGAGGATGAAACATACCTATTTGAGGAGGATAAACTTCCTATTATTGATGAAACTAAGGTTGGCACTAAAAAGGAATTTCAAAGCCAGGAAAATGAGGTAGCAGTACCAAAGAAAAAGAAGCTAAAAGTCATGGAATTTGCCTCAGTCACCCATCAGGGCAAAACTTTCAAAATGGTAGGGGAACTTGCTCCTGGGTGGAGACCAAAGACTAGACCCAGAAACAAGCTCAGGCTGAATATGAAGAAATTACTAAACCCTAAACTAAATAAAGGAGTAACTGTGATAGATGACTCCTCCTCTGATGAAAAATTAGATGTTGATAAGGGTGACAGTAAAGGAAAAAGACAAATGAAATCAGAAGGAGAATCTGCCCTTACTGAAACTAAACTATCTGATGTATTTTTATAGATATGAAGTCAAATGTTAAAGGAACAACAAGAAGGTAATATAGAGGTTTTTCACTCAGAAAACAAGTTGATGGTTGATGAAAATGTTCCCTATGAAGCTGAGACTAAATAAAACCTAAGTTTTCATGAAACTCCTATAGAATTGCTTCCAGAAGATGAAGAAATCTATAGGAGACTAAACATTCCATGGCTTCCCAATGAGATGCAAAGTACAACAGGAAATAAAGCATTTGATTCAGAAAAAGAGAATTTACAGAGAGCTGTAAAAAAATATAAATATTAGGTGGAATATATGCAGGAGACAAATGATGGCTTGGTTATGGCTAATAGAATACTCAGAGAAGATCTGGATGAGGTGAATAGCCACTATTAGGAGCTGATTGCAGTCTCAAAAGAGGCATTGAAAAGGAAAAGAAATACAGAGTCTCAATCTACAATGTTAAAACAAACCATAAAATATCTACAACAACAAAATGAAGAACTCACTAGAAAGATGGCAGAGATGGAAGCAGAGAAACTGAAGGCTAGGAGAAAGGCCCAAGCCCTAGAAGGGATAGCCTTGTTAGCAGAGGCAGCTAGAGATATATGAAGCTTGTTAACACAATCAGTTATTAGTTATGTTTTGAAAGGATATTTCATTTTATAATTATTATTTTGATAGAACTATTTCAATGAGTAGGATGAAAAGCAGTTAGGGTTTAGTCTTTAACTGAATTTTGAAGGATAGTATTAATGTATGTCACAAAGAGGACTAAGGGTTCGACTATTTGGCTGGCAAGAGGAGGTCTTCAGACTTGTCCATAAGCTAAGTAAATGTCTCTTATGTGTATATGAAATACTGATTATGAAATATATGCTCCATTTACCCTTCAGTTTGTTCTCTGGCTTCATTTATAGCTTGTTTTAGCTACTCAGTTGGTAATTTCAATACTGGTTTAAATTTTTTATGCTTGTAGTGCTTGCCATTTGTGGATGAACTTCAGTGTTGTTTTCTGTTGGATACTTGGTTATAATGTTATGCATCTCAGTTTTTCTATGCTTGTGATTTAGTTTTTATTTGGGTTATGAATGCATTCCCTCTTGTCATCAAACTTCACAACCAGAAAACCTTTAAAAAAACCCTAAAAAACCCTGCTTTGTTTTATTGAGATATTTGAGATTATGTTGGCTTGTTTTCTTGTAGTCTGGAAACAATTTCTGGCATAAACATCTTTGGCGTTGTTGCTAGGGAACGAAGTTGAAAACATATTTTCCCCTGGGATACTTATCATTTCAATGGTTTTAGGAGGTTAACTTAAACCAGCATATCTTATAGACTACTTTTCACCAGTTTGTCATAGTGGCTACTAGGTGATTTGGAACTAGAAACATACCTATTTCACCTTCGCAGCTGGGTGTTTCAAACCCAGAACAAATATTGAAAACAACAAGGAATATTAGAAGGTCTCAGTCATTACTAGCCCTATGTGACCCTGATTAGTTGGATGGTTCATCACCTTCATCTGTTTTGAGAAAAGAAGAAGAAACTTCACCTTGGTTAAAGCCTATAATTCCTGTCAGTAACTTTCAAATTTTCACTAATCCTCAATCATTCAAAAAGGAAAAAATAGTATCTCCTGGTAAGATACCTCTATTTCATTTCAAAGTAGGTAAAACCCCTTTTCAGCCAAGTTCCAGCCAAATCTCTCCATCACCAAAGTCAGTCAGCCTTAAAATGGCAGCCCAAAATCAGCCTATTGACATGATGGACTGAATGGTTGCAGCCAGATATGCACCATTAGTTTTACCTCACCCTTTGAATGCACTGCCTGGAGGTGACTATCAGAAATACCTACCTAGGTTTAATGGACAGGGTGAAACTACAGCTGAAGAGCACTGGGAAGCTTTTCTCAGTTATGCTAATAACCAGAACATTGAAGCTAAGGACGTATGGATGAGGATGTTTGTGCAGAGCCTTGATGGAGATGTCAGAAAATGGTTTAGGGAGCTACCTGCTAATTCTGTCACCATCATAGAAGAGCTTCAGGACCTCTTTATGAGACAATGGGGTGACAGCAAAGACCATACTTATTATATAACTGAGTTTGGAGCCCTTAGGAGAAAGAAGGATGAAACTATTGCAAATTTTTCAAAAAGATTCAATAAAATGTAGAGCAAAATTCCTGCAGAAATAAAACCTTCAGAAACATCTGCAAAACTCACATATGCAAATGCTTTCGATCATGAATTTTCTTTACTACTAAGAGAGAGAAGACCTGTTTCTTTATTGAATATGCAGGATGCAACTTTATAGGTGGAGTCTAACATATTGGCTTCCAACAGATTGAAGAAGGAAACAACTCAGCAGATGTATGACAGGAAAGGTAAGAAGGAAGCAGCTCCAGGGGTTTCAACATCTCAGTCTTCAGAAGGAAAAATTGATGAGATGGCCAAGTTGGTGAATATTTTAACTGCAAAATTAAACAATTTAGAACTAGAAATAAATTCAAGCAATCCTGTTCAAGAAGGTGAAAGAAACCCTAACAATCAGAGCCAATTCAGAATACAATTTGCTCCTCGTTTCATACCTAGAGAACGAAGAAATAATGATATTCAGTGAGAAAGGAGAGAGACAAAGGATCAAAGGGTACCTCCATCTCTTCAGAACAATGTTGTTGATGAAGAAGAGATTGATGAAGAAGTGCTATTTGAAGACACAGATCAGGATATGAACTATTTTGGAGAAAGGTTGACTGATGGTTTTGTCACTGAAGAAGATTTTTTAAATGCAAAATATTATGATGCTGATATGTTTGAAACAGAGGATGATTTGAATATGAAAATGACTGCTGTAACTGCTGATGTCTGTCAAAATGAACCTAAGAAGACTGTGAATTTGGGGTCAGGCCCAAAACAAGTAGTACAAAATCCAAAGAAGAAGGTAGTTGTACCTGCTAAGCAGCAATCTGATCCTGTGTGAGACAAAAAAAAAATTCCAGAAAAGCAAAAGAAGAACATGGAGGTTGAAGAGGTAAATAAAACTGTGCATAATTTTAATCTGGAAAATCAATTAGGAAAAATAAAGATTCCTATTCCTTTTACTGAACTAATGAAAAATCCTTCTTACAAAGAATCAGTTCTTAAAATGATCGGTTCAACAAACAATCAACCTATTTCTGATACAGTGAATTTGCAAGAAGAAAATCCTAGAATTTTTATTGGATTAGCCTTGGCTGAAAAAATTGAGAATGAAGCAGGTGCTTCACCTCCATTTTACATTACTATGATAGTCCATGAACAAATGACACATAATTGTTTGTTAGATTCAGGAGCATCACACAATTTAATGCCAAAGGCTGTCATGGAGGCTTTAGGTCTGAGTATAACCAAACCCTATCATGATCTGTATGCATTTGATTCACGAGCTGTAAAGTGTTTAGGTGTGATTAAAGACATGGTTGTTAGTTTGGCTCAATTACCAATGAAAAGTGTAATCATGGATGTGGTGGTAGCTGATATTACACCTAAATTTGGGTTACTTCTCTCTAGGTCTTGGGCAAAGAAAGTTGGTGGAACTTTACAAATGGATTTATCATATGCTACCATTCCTGTGTTTGGAGGAGAAAACAGAAGGCTGTATAGAGAGCTTCAGTTTGCCTATATTGTGACAGATGACAAGAACCCTACCAACCATCCTTTGTATGCTGTTGATAAAGATTTGGGTACTTGCTTGTTACATTTTAGTGATGATGACAATACTACTGGTTTGTTACGGGTTGAAAAGGAACAACTAGTTAAATGCAGCAAGGAACAAGAAGATGAGCTTTGGCAATTATACTTTGATGGATCATCTTGCAAAGAAGGTGCTGGAGCAGGGGTTCTTCTCATATCCCCTGGTGGTGAAACATTAAAGCTGATGTATAAATTAGAATTCATTACTACAAACAATACTTCTGAATATGAAGCTTTGCTGTTAGGATTTAAGGCTACCAAGGATTTAGGCATTCAGCAGATTTTTGCATATGGCGACTCCGAATTAGTTGTTCAGCAGGTGAGGAACAACTATCAAGTGAAACAGGATTTGCTGAAAGTCTATCGAAATGAGGTGTGGGACATGATTGATAATTATTTTGTAGATTTTAACATTACCTATATTCCAAGAGACCATAATCAGACTGCTGATTCATTGGCATTAGCTGCTACACATTTTAGAATTCCCAAAACCACACAGTTGAGGTATCCCATTGAGGTTAGGTACAGACCATCTGTACCTGACAATGTAAAGCAGTGGAGAGTGTTTGAAGATGACATTGAAATTAAAATATTTTTGGAGCTTACACATGAGTTTTCTAATTCCCTAATTGATCAGGAGGAAGATGATGAGGATGGAGATGTGGAAGAAATTGCTGAAAATGAAATTGCTGGCCACAAGATTATTGAACTAGAAGGTAATTTCATCCCAAAAGGTTTGGTACCTTTAGAAAGGATATTTTTGAAAGATGATACACCCCTAAAACCTGTTGTACAGTCTTCGGAAGAGAATGTGGTGGATTGTAACATTGGCACTGCAGAACATCCTAGAATGGTGAAAATTTCGAAAGCACTCACTGCTGAACAGAGAAACAGGTACATAAAATTGTTAAAGGAACATGTTGATGTCTTTGCATGGTCTTATGAAGAATTGTGAACATATGATACTGGAATTATATGACATAAAGTCCCTTTAAAACCAAATGTTAAACCTTTTCATCAGAAATTAAGGAGGATTAATCCAGCCTTGTTTCCTGTTATTGAAAAAGAAGTGAAGAAGTTATTAAATGCCAAGATCATTGTTCCTCTCAGGTACTCTTGATGGGTGGCTAATCTAGTTCTTGTTAGAAAAAAGAATGGAAAAATCAGGCTGTGTGTTGACTTTAGAAACTTGAATAGATCTTCACTAAAGGATAATTATCCTCCGCCTAAAATTGAGCAAATATTGCAGAAGGTTGTTGGAGCACAGAGGATTTCTATGGTTGATGGTTTCTCAGGATACAATCAGATTTCTATGCATCCTGATGATAAGGAGAAAACAACTTTTACCACTCCCTGGGGAACTTTCATGTATGATAAGATGCCTTTTGGTTTAATGAATGCTGGAGCAACTTTTTAGAGGGCTATGGATATAGCTTTTGTTGGGGAAAAGGACAAGTTTGTGGTAATTTACTTAGATGATATTACTGTATTTTCAAAATCAGATGATGAACATCTAAAACATTTGAAACAAACTTTCCTAAAGTGCAGAAAATTTGGTTTGTCCTTGAATCCAAAGAAGTCACACTTTGCTGTACAGGAAGGAAAATTACTGGGTCATTTAGTTTCTGATGATGGTATAAGGATTGACCCAGAAAGGGTAAAATAAATATTGAAGATAAGTCTGCCCATGAGTAAAAAAGATGTCCAACCTTTCATTGGTAAAATCAACTTTCTGCGTTGGTTTATACCAAAATTTGCTGAGACTATCAAGCAGATTACAACCATGCTAAAGAAGGATCAAGAAGTCAAATGGACCACTGAAGCAAATAATTCATTTGAAAAAATCAAGATGGCTCTTACTGAAGCCCCTGTATTAATAAATCCAGATTTCACCAGAGAATTTCTAACATTTTCATTTGCATCTGAAGATACACTAGCAGCTATTCTGTTGCAGAAGAATAAGGATGGTCTTGAGCAACCTATTGCATTCTTCAACAAAACTCTTAGAGATTCTGAATTAAAATACAACATCTTGGAAAAACATGCTTATTCTTTGGTGAAAGCTTTGAAATTTTTCAGAATCTATGTTTTGCATTCCAAAGTTATTTCATATGTTCCTAATGCTACTGTAAAAGATGTTTTGACACAGCCTGACAGTGAGGGGAAAAGAGGCAAGTGGATTTCTAAAATCATGGAGTATGATGTAGATATCAGACCTACCAAACTAGTCAAGGGACACGGTTTAGCCAAGCTGCTGGCTAAATCAAATTGCCAAGCTTTAGGATTGCATGTGATGACAGAAGATCCAGCTCAGGAAGAAAATCAAGTAGAGTTAGAGAAAGAGAAGATTATGGACTTCTATTCAGCATCCACATGGTACGTAGACATTGTGTATTTTCTGTTGTATTTGCAATGTCCTGAGCATTTAGATAGAAAATATGCTAGATCTTTGAAGCTAAGAACTACTAAGAACTGTTTAGTAGAACAACAATTATTTTGGAAGGACCCAGGGGGTATTCTACTTAGATGCTTAGATAAACCTGAAAGTGAAGGAGTGATTTCTGAATCTCATGAGGGTGCTTGTGGAGGTCACAAGTATTGGAAGGCAACAACATACAAGATCTTAAGAGCTGGGTACTATTGGCCCTCTTTGTTTGCAGATGTATATCAGTAGGCAAGAGCTTGCATCCCTTGTCATAGGTTTGCTGGCAAACAAAAATTGTTGTCATTACCTTTAAAAATAATTGCAGTAAGTGCTCCTTTCCAGTAGTGGGGTCTGGACTTTATAGGAGAGATAAGTCCATCTTCCTCAGGACAACACAGGTGGATTTTGACTGCAACAGACTTCTTTACCAAATGGGTGGAAGCTATCCCTACTAGGAATGCCACAGATAAGGTGATTATGGAATTTATTGAAGAAAATATCCTCAGTAGGTTTGGGTGTCCTCAGAAAATAGTGATAGATAATGCAAAAGCTTTTAAGTCTAAGGAAATGGAAGCATTTTGTGAAAAGAATGGTATCTTGTTGAAACATTCAACTCCTTACTATCCCCAAGGTAATGGTTTAGCTGAGTCCTCCAATAAAAATATCATTCAGAGTATCAGGAAACTGCCGAAGCATAACAAGAGATCATGGGATTCTATGCTGAAATATGCATTATGGGCTGATAGATTAATGGTCAAGCAAGCAATTGGAACTTCACCTTTCCAATTAGTGTATGGTATAGGTGCAGTCTTTCCTGTTCAGTCGGGAATTCCAGTGATGAAGTTCTTTCGGGATTGTCAGGAGGAACCTAATGATATGCAGAGAAGGATTTATGCAATGATAGAGTTGCAGCAGGACAGAGAAAAAGTGGAAGAAAAGGCACAGTTATACAGATTGAAGATAAAAGACAGATTTGACAGGAAAATCAAATATAACACTTTCTCAATTGGTGACATGGTTGTAAGGTGGGATGCCAGGAAAGAGAAAAAAGGGAAACATGGCAAATTTGACAACCTCTGGTTTGGTCCTTTCCTAGTATCTAAGTTTTTGGAAAATAACACTTTTGTCCTACAGACTTTGGAGGGTGAGGAATTGTCAAGTCCAGTTAATGGACGATTCCTCAAGCATTTCTACAGTTTTTGAGGGGAATTTTAGTTTTTCATTGTATATACCGGTGTGAGTAAAACACAATAAGGACTCCATAACCCAATGGAAATTTTGCAGATTAGCAGGTAGCAGGAAAGAAGGCACTGGTCTACAGGTTCTTGAAGCCTCACAAGGAGGACTTCATCATGCAGCAGGAGCCAGATGTTAGGTCATTATTTTGTCTTCCTTAGTTTTATGATTTTGTTTGTGTTTTTGAAATTTGCTAATATTTTACTTCTAGGAAATTTTGGTGTAAAGGTTAATTTTGAGTTTATGCTTTTTAGTTTTCATCATTTTTTATTTTTCCTATTTTTTAAAGCTTGCTTTCATAAATTTTGCTTAGAGTTCATTCTTGAAGGGTTCTAGAAGGTGTATATTGATTAATGGATTCATTAATAACACTAGGATCAAGATTAATCATATAAACCAAGTCTTAAAACTGGATTAGTGATTAAATGACATGAAATTATGTGTTTGGACTTTCTTGTAGCGCAAGAGCGAAATTAATGCACTAGCGCGCTACAAGAAAGTCGTGAGTGCCAAAATAGTCATTTTTCAGTCTGATTTTGTCAGGGGTTTCTTTCCTAAAGGTGTTAACCATATCAATTATCACATTTGATACGTGTCTTGCCAGGCTAATCATTGAAACATGTGTTTGGTCATCGTGTGAGGGATATCGTGGCAATTGTATGCAAGTTCATGGCAAATGATGACAGTGAGTGGAACAAGGAAGAATTTTAGGGAATAGGTTCCTAAGCTGAATATTACGAAGGCATTAAACGTCGTGGTCGAGACATATTGCTGAGAAATCAGAGTTTTGACAGTTGAAGGAAGAATTAGGGCTTCCCAGCAGTGACAGTTCGAAGTGATCTGGACAGTTGAAGACAGCTGGAACGTGCAATTTGACACCTAACCTTTCACAGATCGACTTCCAACGCTTGTGTTAATATTTGAACAGGTACCCCGCGCGACATTTGATAGGGTTTGTTAAATTTGAGGGTTTTTCTGATAAAGCCTATAATGTCAAAATTTTAAGGAAGGACATGAATTTACTCACTCAATAGACTTTGAATGATCAGATACTAATCAATATATTTAAGTATTCATCATTTGAGTTAGTAAAGTTTAGAGCAGAACTATTGGAGGTCCCTAAGTTTGCGATTAGGTCAAATTGCTGAAACTTGGTACAAAACATTTCCTAAACTGGTGATAGGGAAGACTGTGAGAGTTTGAAGATAAATAGACTGCCAAAACTGTTCAAATTTGAAGATAAATAGACTGTGAGATTACTGACAGGTGCTGCAAACCATACTGGAAATGAAGAAGAGTGGAAAAACTAATAGGGCCGAGCCCACTAATCTCAGTTGGATAGATAAATTCCCAGGATGTGCTGATCTATTTGAAAATGCAGGATGGTTGATATTTTTCAAGAAAATTGATGGATACAATGCTAAGGTCTCCCATAAGTTTGCTCAGTGTTATGACAAAGATACTATATCTTTTGATACTTTGAAATTCAAATTGACCAAAGAGTTGGTAGCTGAGGCAACATCGGTTAGAAATGAGGGAGAACTTTGGTTTAAGAAAGTGCCATTCACCTTTAATGCACAATGGTACCTACTCCTTGGTATAGTTCCAAATTGGGGTAAGGGTGTGCCCATACATAACTTCATGCCTGAATGGGTAGAACCTATTAAGGTTTTACAAAGTTATATTACATGTGAAGGAAGGTATGCCTTCATTTTTAAATACCATTTCAGGTTTCTTCAACACCTCAATAATGAATCAAAGATGAACCTGCCCTTCTTCTTGCTAAAGAGCCTGCAGAAGATGTCTTGCAGAATCAAAGAACACCAAAATCATACTAGACAGTCCATTTTTCACCATGGACTTATCAAACTCATTATCAACAGTGTTTTGTAGAGTAAAGGAAAAACTTGGGAATATTTCCTTTTTTGGTCAAGGTTTCAGAATAGTCAAGAAGGACAGTCTAATAGAAAGCAAGCTGATAAAGGACAGACCTTGATCAGAAAACTAAGACAGAAGATAAAGGTTAAAGATGGAGACACGGTCAAATTGGAGGAAGTTGCAGAGCCTGCCAAAGAAGATTACGAGTCTAAACAACATCTAAATGACATTGAGAGCAAAGATTTGCAGTCTGTTAATAAGGAGACCTAGCCTGTTCAAGATGATGCACCAGCAGAGACATTTGTTGATGAAAAGATTGTACTTGCAGAGAAAGTTTCAGGTGATGAAGATGATACTAAAGTCCAAAAGCAAAGTCCAATTACAGTCTTGTCAGAGGATGAAACATACCTGTTTGAGGAGGATAAACTTCCTATTATTGATGAAACTAAGGTTGGCACTAAAAAGGAATTTCACAGCCAGGAAGATGAGGTAGCAGTACCAAAGAAAAAGAAGCTAAAAGTCATGGAATTTTCCTCAGTCACCCATCAGGGCAAAACTTTCAAAATGGTAGGGGAACTTGCTCCTGGGTGGAGACCAAAGACTAGACCCAGAAACAAGCTCAGGCTGAATATGAAGAAATTACTAAACCCTAAATTGAATAAAGAAGGAGTAACTGTGATAAATGACTCCTCCTTTGATGAAAAATTGGATGTTGATAAGGGTGATAGGAAAGGAAAAAGGCCAATCAAATCAGAAGGAGAATCTGCCCTTACTGAAACTAAACTGTCTGATGTATTTTTAGAGATACGAAGTCAAATGTTAAAGGAACATAAAGAAGGTAATATAGAGGTTTCTCACTCAGAAAACAAGTTGATGGTTGATGAAAATGTTCACTGTGAAGCTGAGACTAAAGAAAACCTAAGTTTTCATGAAACTCCTACATAATTGCTGCCAGAAGATGAAGAAATCTATAGGAGACTAAACATTCCATGGCTTCCCAATGAGATGCAAAGTACAACAGGAAATAAAGCATTTGATTCAGAAAAAGAGAATTTACAGAGAGCTGTAAAACAATATAAATATCAGGTGGAATATATGCAGGAGACAAATGATGGCTTGGTTATGGCTAATAGAAGACTCAGAGAAGATCTGGATGAGGTGAATAGCCACTAGCAGGAGCTGATTGCAGTCTCAAAAGAGGCATTGAAAAGGAAAAGAAATACAGAGTCTCAATTTACAATGTTAAAACAAACCATAAAATATCTACAACAGTGTTGAGCCCAGAAATGGCCTCTTTTAACCACCCTTAATTACCTCTTCTTCATCCATCTTACCCCATTCAACATACCAATCAGACATGTTATCCCCACTTTGCTCTTCAAACTACCAAGGTATGACTGGTCATTGCTTTGTTTTATTAATACTTATGATTGTGATAATTAAAAGCTGTGTATCTCTCAATTGTGCTAACATATCATGGTGTATTAAGGTAGTTTGAGATAAGTGGACTACAAGAAGATTGGGTTGAACAAGTCTTGAAGAGGATGGATATTCACTGCTCAAGCTGATCTTCAACCATCCTATCATTACCCAAGGCAGGTGGTTATAATGCAATATCTCGGACAGAGCTGTGACAAGGCAGCTATAACAGAATGCGCCATATTTGGAGATCCCTAGTATGTAGCTGCTCGGGTGTAGTTGTGATAAGAAGATATCGCTATTCCTGAGGCGATTGACAGTTTTACTGGGCTTTCTATTTTCTTATCATGCCACGTTTGTAACAGCTACCATCATTTAGGGCGCCTGAAGATCATAGATCTTTATGGCTGCCCCATAATAGGATCAGATGTTACGATCTACATGTATAAATATGGAGAATTGTCTCGACCCAGGGGGTTGCTGAACATATAATTCATTTACTATACTGAGCTATGAGGAGGAAGTGTGTAACAATTCTATCCTTTAATACAAGGAGTTACTTCTGATTTAAGAGTTCTTCACCTATTCAGCCAACATCTCTGTGTGAAGGATGGGCCCGCCTTCCACAAAGATTGTTGAGTTAAATTAGGACTTTTTAAATTCATTTGTCGTGTGATGTTATGTTAATTTTATTCCTTTCATAAACAGCTGTGGTAAGCATTGATTTACAGTGTGTTGTGATCGTATTCCTTGAAGATCTGTAATGGTACAGTGTGACAGTCGACTGAGTAGATAATTACCTTTTATGCCATTCGTGTGGTAGCTGTAACAGCTCTGTTCATCCTGAGATCTTTAGTTGTTGTCCCATGAATCTCTGCAATTTTCTTTGATTGTTATGATTACTGAATCTCATTCTTGCACTTCAGTTTCTTAGAATAGCCTACTCAATATTTGCATTTGAATTCCTAGATCAATATTCAATTTATGTTGGTGGTTTTCTAGAGTAATTAGATTGGATAGGTGAATTAATTACTCAGGGATGCGAATAGTACTTCCTTTCATCTGCAATTGTAATTTGGATGTTATGTTCATCTTTCCATTTCTAGATTAAAGCATAGCAGAAGGTATTTGTGATTGTAGCATTTAGGAGGTAATGGGATTACACAGATTCTTGGGATGAGCAAAGTTGAGCAGAGGATAGTATTGTTCAATTGCAGTGACTTTGTGTTTAAGCATATATTGTGCATTTTATCCTTGAAAAACAAGAATTTCCCGGGTTGACAATAAATATTGTACACTCCGCATGTTGGTAGAAATCTACTTGCATATAGGGTGCTCGATATTTTGGCGCCGTTGCTGGGGAAGGATAAATATTAAACACCATAATTAGTTGCATTTTGTAATTGTTTCTAGTCAGTATTCTCCATTTATTTTGCTGTAATGATTTGGGTTGTATAAATACGAGAAGGGTAAAGCGTGATCATCTTTCAACCCCCAAAACCCCACAAAATACTAACAGTGCAGGTGGCTTGGGTCACAGTCGAGGTCCACAATTGGGAAGAAGGACATTCATTGATGATCTTGTTGATAGAATTGATTCATCCACCAGGGCTCGCCATCAAGAGACTCCTATCAGAAGAGACCCTGCCGATCCTGGGGCGCTAGCGTCAGGATCCACAGTGGAGAACACATGAGCAGTCGCGACTTCCACAAATATCCCTGTAGAAGAGGACAAAGCTGCTACAACTGAACTTGCTGGTAGAGGCCCGGTCTACCAAATTTACGGGAAGGTTGTAACTGAAGAAGAGTGGAGGTAGTTCCACCAAAAGATTACTGATCAGTGGAGGAACGAGGAAAAGAACGAGGAAAAGAACAAGGAAAAGAACAAAGAAAAGAATGTAGGAACAAACAAGGAGGAGAAAACTGAAGAGGAGATGAGTAACAGACACGAATCTGACGAGGAAGAGGAAATGGGGGAAAACTATCATCATGAAAATCACTCCTTGCCTGAAGGAATGGTGGCTACACTGCAATTCCCTATTCAGCAGCCAGAGGGGACGACTCATATGAAGAATATCTCACCATCGGTGTTGCCTCGCTTCCATGGAAGAGTGGTAGAAGATCCAGATGAATTCCTTTTCGAATAAGATATCCTTTGTCGTAGCTACGATTACGTCACCGATGCACAAAAGCTAAAACTCTTCCCTGCCACTCTGAAGGACAACGCATTACGCTGGTTCATGAGCCTAGGAGGAGGAACTGTCGCTAATTGGGACAGAATGAAACAGGTATTCCTGGAGAAATATCAAGAGTATTGCAACACCAAAGACAAAAGAGAAGAATTGTTCAAAATGGTGTAGAAGGAGGACGAGAGTCTGGAAGAATTTGTAGAAAGGATTTTATACAAGGTGCAAAGAGCTAGGTAGATGAACATGGGACTAGACGTGCTCAAGATAATCCTGCTTCGTGGGATTAGGGATGATTTCTTAGATATGTTAAACTTGTTAGGAAAGGGATATATCTCCAAGGAATATTTTGGGAAGATTGTGGAATTATGTAAGAGGTACTCCAGGGGATCTTCTAGGAACAACAGGCCGGACAAACGGGATAAGCTAGAATGTGATGTCTTTGACAGAACTCAGAAGTCATCTAATGGAGGAGCCACCCGTGTAGAGATAGGAAATATCCTTGAAAACTTTAAAACAGAAATGATGAGCTCTATCTCCTCGGAAATCGACATCCTGAAGGCGAAACAAAAAAAGGCAGTGGAGGACCTCACACTAGGTGTGTTCTACCCTCGATGTAGAAAGAACCATCCTCTGAGGGAGTGCCCACTTGATAAAGTAGAGGTGTGTCAGCTATGCGAACTGAACCATGACACGAAAGAATGTCCCTCACTTCCCCAAGTGAAGGCTGTCCTGCAGGCATCAACTCCAGAGGTGGAATCAACCTACTTCATTGCACAGAAGAAACCTTGGCAGCCTTGAAATCAAGGTATGTCCCCAGACTCGTTTCCATTTTCGAATAATATGAGAAATTGGAATAATATTCAAAATATGAATACACAGTTCCCTTCAAATTTTGCTCAGTGGAACCCTTCACAACCTGCAATACAAAATTATAACTCATGGAATCCTTGGACACAACCACCACACCAACCTACTTCGTGGTCTCTTGGATGGAGGAATTTCCATCCAGGGAACTAGTTTCGTCAACCACCTCCACCGAAACAGTCACCATACTCTCCTCAATATCCTCAATATCCTTAATACCCTCATCAGCAGTCGCAGCTGCAACTGCAGAACAATGCGGTCCCTAATGTACCAATACGACCTCAACTGCCTGGTCAACCTAATCCTAATCCAAATAATAAAATAGTCCATCAATTGGAGACTGTCAACATGCCAGCCTACTCCCTTTCCCCTGTACCTTGCAATGATATTTGTTTACGATCAGGGAAAGTAATAGAACCTGTAATTACAGAAGACACTTCGCCTTCTGTGCATGAGGAAGGGGTGAGTCCATAGCATCCATCTGATACAATTCCTATTATTGAAGATGTTGAACATCCCATAAATGGGACGGCTGAAACACAAAATGATAAATCTAGTAATACACAGCCTACCCAGCTGATTAGGAAAACACCATACCCTGAGAGATTGATGCTACCAAGAGCCAGGGGGAAACCTTAGTTTAACCTCCTAGGAGAGTTAAATAATCTTTATGTTAAAATCCCCCTCCTTCAAGCTCTTCAAGATGTACCTATTTATGCTAGAACTGTTCGGGACCTGTGCACTAAGAAACCAGGAAGGAATCCCAGGGATCCCCCCACTGTTCATGTCATAGGGAAATTATCTGCATTGATAACAGGAAAAACCCTAGTGACTAAGTATGACGACCCTAGAAATCCCACTGTCATTGTGCAGATAGGGCATACACAGATACCAAACGTACTAGTCGATTTAGGGGCAACGATTAATGTCATAACAATTGAGACTATAAGAAAACTTGGGCTCACTAATCTTAGGCCGACCCCCACTGTTTTAGAATTAGCGGACAGATCCACCATTAAACCCGATGGAATTCTGGATGATCTCATCATCTCAGTTGATTCATGGGAATATCCTGCTGACTTCTTGGTGTTACAACCAAAGTTGTAGCTAGGAGGACACCCATTAATCTTGGGAAGACCTTGGTTGGCCACAGCTGATGCTTGCATCAGCTGTCGATCTGGGTCTATGACCATATCTGATGGCATCGAGACTAAGAACCTCACCCTTTATCCTCCAGCTCGGCCAAGTCTAGAGGATGAAACTTCTTTTTGGATAGAGCCAGAGGAAGAGGAGGATGTTCAGCCACTATTAACTATAGGGAAGGCCTTAACTTTTAAGAATGAGATAGAAGACAATGCTATTAATAATTTCATTAGTGAAACCACTTCAGTCAATAAAGAGGTTGATTGAATTCTGAACATTACTCTGGGCAAGGAAGAACAATAAAATCTCACAGAAGAAACACTAGTCGTTGACACACACATAATCCCAGTATTGAAAAACTCAAAAAGTATTCCTATTGAGGTAGAGTCTGGAAAAACCTTGAATATTAATCCTGATCTCTCCTTAGATGAGAAAAAGTGCATGATCAGTCTCTTGAAAGAACACAAAGGAGCATTCGCCTGGGAGTATACAGACATGAGGGGTATTCCCTCTAATATGTGCACCCATCATATTTATATTAAAAGTGACTCTCGGCCTGTGTGTTAGCCTCAACGACGAATGAACCCTAATCTGAGGGACATAGTGAAGGAAGAAATCTAGAAACTCTTGGAAGCAGGATTTATATATCCTATTTCAGATAGCGAGTGGGTTTCCCCGCTCGTAATTCTACCCAAGAAAGATGGTAAATGGAGAGTCTGTGTCGACTATAGGGAGCTGAACAAAGCCACACAAAAGGATCACTTCCCTTTGCCCTTTATTGACCAAGTACTCGACACCCTATCGGGGAAGAAGTTTTTCTCCTTCCTAGATGGGTTTAGCAGGTACAATAAAATTCAGATTGCTCCTGAGGACCAGGATAAAACCACCTTCACTTGTCCGTGGGGGACATTTGCCTACATAGTACTCCCCTTTGGTTTATATAATGCACCAACAACATTTCAAAGAGATGTAATTTTCATATTCTCTGAGTTAGTTAATGATAGTATGGAAATATTTATGGACGATTTTACTCCTTATGGCAAGGACTTTGAGGAAGCATTGGAAAATTTAAAGAAAGTTTTAACTCGCTGTGAACCTACCCAACTCTCTTTAAGCACGAAAAAGTGCCATATGATGATGAGTGAAGGGGTAGTATTGGGGCACTTCATCTCTGCCAATGGCATTCAGGTGGATCCCTCAAAGATCAAGGTGATAAAAAATATACCTACCCCTGCAACTCAAAAAGAGGTGCGAAGTTTCCTGGGGCATGCTGGATACTACCGAAGATTTATAGAAATTTTTTCCAAACTTGCTTCTCCTTTGTTTTCTCTGTTAATGAAGGATGCGCGGTTTGTTTGGAGTAAAGAATGCCAGATAGCGTTTGATAAGCTTAAGGAGAAGCTGCCCACCGCTCCTATCTTAAGAGGACCTAATTGGACCCTACCCTTTCATATTTCTTCAGATGCTTCTGATACTGCCATTGGAGAAGTTTTAGGACAGCAGGATGGTCAAGTACCTTATGCAATTTATTACGTTAGTAAAAACTTAGCCCTTGCCGAACTTAATTATACTGTCAATGAAAAAGAATTCTTAGCTATCGTTTACTCCATTAATAAATTTTGACATTACATTACTGGGTATCCTACGTTTGTGCACACTGACCACTCTGCCATTAAGTTTTTAATGAACAAACCAATCACTAATTCCAGAGTGACCAGGTGGCTCTTATTATTACAAGAATTTGATATTACTATCATAGATAAACCTGGGAAAGAAAATGTTGTCGCTGATTTTTTATCTCGTTTCACTAACAGTGATGATAGTTTGCCTGTAGAGGACTCTTTTCCAGATGAACATCTATTCGCACTTTCACCTCATTCCCCCTGGTATGCATACGTCGCTAATTATCTGGTTGCAGGAAATCTCCCGCCACATATGTCTAAAAGAGAAAAGAGGAAAATCATTCAACAAAGTGCCAGGTATTGTTGGGTAAATGGTCATCTCTTCTACATAGGTCTTGATCTTGAGATTAGAAGGTGTGTAAGGGAAGTTGAAATCTTTCATATACTGAAAGCCTGTCACGATGAACCTTGTGGGGGACACTTTGCAGACATAAGGACAGGGCACAAAGCGCTGAGGATGGGCTACTATTGGCCAAATCTTTTCAGGGATGCTAAAAGGTATGTTCAATCTTGTGATAGCTGCCAAAGGATGGGCCAGCCTAACAAAATAGATCAGATGCCTCTACAACCTCAAGCAGTCGTTGAACCATTTGATAGATGGGCCCTGGATTTCGTTGGCCCTATCAGCCCTCATTCCAAACAAAAAGCCTACATTCTGGTATGTACCGATTATATGACCAAGTGGGTAGAAGCTGTAGCCTTGGCTAAGGCTAATGACCAAGCTATGATTGATTTTCTATATAGTGAAATCTTTACCCGTTTTGGGGTACCTAAGGAAGTAGTTACCGATGGGGGACCGCAGTTTATGTCGCATCAATTTGAATCCCTGCTACGGAAGTATCGTGTTCAGCATAGGGTGGCTTCACCTTACCACCCCCAAGCCAATGGCCAGGTGGAGAGTACTAATAAAGTTATTGAAGCTATCCTTACCAAGACTGTTAAGATCCATCGAAAAGATTGGGCTGACAGGCTTCCGGAAGCACTGTGGGCATATCGCACGACCTGGCGTAACACCACAGGTTTCTCTCCTTATGATTTGGTGTATGGAAAAAGTTCCATATTTCCAATTGAATTTGAAATCAAGACCCTGAAGACAGCCACCAAAGTGAATCTGGATGTAACTGAAGCCCAAAAAAGAAGACTAAATCAACTGAACGAACTGGACGAAAATAGGTTAGCTGCAGTAGACCAGACTGTGTAATTCAGCAACAGAGATCCAATTGGCATGACCGATTCATTAAAAGAAGGTATTTTGTGAGGGAGACTAGGCATTACTATACGATTCCAGATTCAAAAGAGGTTTTAAAGGCAAATTACGCACCAGGTGGCTAGGCCCATACCTGGTCGACAGGGTGTTTGACAATGGCACTGTCCGCCTGGTGACCATCGATGAAAACCGCATACCATTATTTTCTAATGGTCATAGGCTATGACTGTACCATAAGCCTATTTCCAAAGATGCATTTATTTGGCAAATCGCCATCGACCCAGATTATCAGCTGGAACCAGGGCAGGAACTTCTCTCTGCCTCTGTCAATCCTTAAACTGTAACTCGTGCCTGAATCACTGTACATAAATAATTGTTTTTTTTTTTCGTATTTTGCATTATATTGTTTTTTTTCGTTTGCATTTGATCTTCTTGTTTGCTGTTGTTTTCCAAGAATTGCAGGGAAGCGCCCAGGGGTATGATCAGATTGGGCCTGTCGAATGGGAATCATTCCTCTGCCTTCCCGCGCCATATTTTCTTTTCCTTAAATAAATTTTTCCCGACGGCTGCGACATCTTTTCCTAGCAGCTGTGAACCCTTTCCCGACGGCTGCGACATCCTTTTTTCGGCAGCCGTGAACCTTTTTCCGACAGCTGCAACATCTTTCCTGGCAGCTGTGACATATTTTCCAGCGGCCATGATCCTTTTTCTGACAGCTGCAACATCTTTCCCGACAGCTGCGACATCTTTTCCGACAGCCATGATCCTTTTTTCGACAGCTGCAACATCTTTCCCGGAAGCTGTGACATCTTTTTCGGCGGCCGTGATCCTTTTTTTCGACAGCTACAACATTTTTTTTTCTGGCAGCTTCGAATCCACTATACTTGGCTGATGTTTCCAGCATTAGGCTCCGTGTTCCTGTTTAAAAATATGCGGTGGTAACTCCCGTGTTATTAAGAAATTTTCTTTCTACGCCATTAACCCTCTATATATGGCTCTGCTTCCTCCTCCTCGTGCCAGCAATCTGGTCCATAAGGCGACATTTTTTTTCATAATTCTGACCATGTGGACGAGATGGTTTATGGTTTACCGGTGGAAAGAATTATTGCGGTATCTCGGTTATAATGATTAAATTAATGACTGCGCATGAGTTCGGCTTCCGCAACGTCAGCAACCACACGTTTCAATATTTTCCGAAGGCTATCCAGTGCGCAGTCTCAAAGGTATGGCTTTGATTAATCACATGATTAAGTATTGATATGATTTAACAATATCAGTCGTACCTCTATTTTTATGACTATTATGGCCTAATTAACTCTTTCCCCCGTGCGACGTAAAGACTAATAACCACCACCTTCCCCAATTCGGAAATAAAATTTCAAATGATTTGGTGTGCTGAACTTTCCAAATTTATCCATTCCCTAACATCTCCTCTTAGCACTCCGTGCATATTCCGTGCCGTAATCTCCATTGTCGGACTCTGTAATCTGTGGAACAGTGAATTTGGTTGGGAGTTAGAACCATGGGGATTCCAGCCCATTACGAAACTTCAGATACACAGGCGCTCAAGAGAAATGCTGAGGTCTTTGCCATCTTTCAAGCCGTCGGTTGGACAAATTTTTTTGAACGTATGGATGGATTTAATCGTGAGGAAGCCTTACAATTTGCACTGAACCTCACAGAAACTTACTCAGAGGTTTGGGGGTTGCGTATCGAAGTTTCTGAGGCCATTATATCTGGGGTCACTGCCATTCCTCAGGTGGTAAAGGCTTGGTTTGGACGTAGAGTACCCACTACTACAACATTGCAAGCCTTTTTAATAGAGGGGGAGCAGGTTCAAACGTCAAGAAAGGGGATAACACTGAAATCATTGCCACAACCATGGGTCCAGGTTGCTGTCTTCCTCAAGAAATACATTACTTGTGAAGGTAGGTACCAAACTGTTTATAATTATGAACTGCCTTTACTATCTCATATCTACCATAGGATTCTATTGAACATTCCATATTATCTGCTTCATGATTTGCATCATATGGCGGGGTTTGTTCAAGCTGCTAAACATCCACTCGCCTCACTGACCCACCATGGCCTCATCAAACTAATTATCTTAAGGACCCTCGCTCAACATAATATCACCTGGGAGCAATTTACAGCTTGAGCTCAAGGACCCGCTCCTTGGCCTGGTGTCCCAAAAGAACAGGAACAGGCCCATCTGCAGCTGGGGCAACACGAACCACAACAGGAGGACCAAAATCCCTCCAATGTAGTTGGGGGGGGAGATGAAACTGGATTAGAAGAAGAGAAACCAGGGGTGAAAACAGAGCAGTCGAGGGAGGATGTAGATAAAAATCCTGTAGAAGACCCAAATAACAGGGCAGCTCCGACAACAGAAGGTGAAATTGGAACAACACTAAATGCAGCGACAATTGAACCTGAAGGTGACAGAGCTATGGAAATGGAAGGGAATATTGAGTTGGTAACAGCCTGAGGAATAAGAAAATGATAGAACAGGGGACATTCCTTCTACCTCAGCTGTGAACCCTGACATTCCAGCACCACAAAAGAAAAGAAAGAGATCAATTGATGAAATTAAGATAACCCCACCAATAAGAAGGAAAAGAACCAGGTCAGCTGCAGCAGCAGAAGCAACAAGAAAAAGATGGGTAACCCTAGAGGCACAGATTGAGTTCCCTATTCTTGAACCCAGGCTGAATGATGCCCCACAAGGGCTAGTTGAGGAAGAACCCCAACTTGAAGGAATTCTGTTTGAGAATACGTTACTAAAAGAGGAAGTCCAAACACTTAGAAGGGAATTGGAAACCTGGAAAGAAACCTGCAGGAAACAGGGTGAAAGGAAAATGCATACATTGGTGGAGGCTGGGGACCAACTAGAGGGATCAAATTCGACTGAGCCTGGCAAGGAATAAGAGCAAGTGTTCTGTCCCACCTGTGGGGAGATCTTTAAGGAACCAGGCCACAAGATTGTAATTCATGCCTGTGTAACACAACAGTCTGCAGAAAAAGAAGATGCTGTCACACAAGAACCAACATCTTTGAATATTCTTGCTGAAGTTGCCACCAAATCTGGGATAGAGGAACCAAGGGATGAAATCATGCCTGATGGTGGGGACGAATATTGCACCTTGAGTCCAGAATGTTCCCATGATACATAAATTATAGAAGAAGAACTGCAACAACAAGGGGATGAATAAGCAAGCTAGGATGTTGTCACACAAGAACCAACATCCTTGGAGGTTGCAGCAGGGACTCTTGAAATGCAACTAGAAGATAATCCTGAAGTGAATATCATCCCCGATATACATTGGAGTGAAGATGAACAAATCCAGACCTAATCCTCAGGCGATACTGAAATCCTTGAGGAGCAGCTGCACATTGAAGAAGACATCCAATCTCAGCAGTAGAAGGACAAAGAAGACACTGTTACACAAGAACCAGTGTCTCTAGGTGTGATGGATGTGGCTGTTGAAGAAAATCCAGAGGAAGTTGCTGTCACACAAGAACCAACAACTCCCAAAATAGCTTCAGATGTGCAGGGTGCCCAAAAAGAAGACACTGCTACACAAGAGCCATTGTCTCTAGGACTGATGGATATGGCTGTTGAAGAAAATCCAGAGGAAGTTCCTGTCACACAAGAACCAGAAACTCCCAAAATAACTTCAGATGTGCAGGGTGCCCAAAAAGAAGACACTGCTACACAAGAACCAGTGTCTCCAGGACTGTTGGATGTGGCTGTTGCAGAAAACCTAGAGGAAGTTGCTGTCACACAAGAAACAACAACTCTTGAAATAGTTTCAGATATGCAGAGTGCCCAAAGGGGCTCATCAAGCGACAATGGGAGGGCCGAGCCCCTTAGAAATTTCATAGACCTGAAATCAGACAAAGAGGAACATCATAACGAGGAAATTCTGAACCTTACAGCAGAAGTATCAATCCTGAGAATGGAGGTGATCAAATGGAAGAGCCAGGTGGAGGAATGCCAGAGAGGGATGATTTCTCTTAGTGAGCATAGAAAAATTATCAGGGGATTGGAAGAGAACTGGGTAGGAGAACGTATGACCCAGAGGATGCAGGAAGAAGAGCTACAGAGCAAATTGAGAGAACTAAAAAAGTTCCAATTCATGCAAAAGGAGAAAGAGCAGATGTATGCTCTCTCTCAATAACTCCTGGGCACCAGGATGCCTTCTTCCTCTTACCCCGTTTTTCTGTTTGAACAGTTTGTTTGGTTTAAATTGAAGGCTGTGAAGGAAGGGAGGTCATTTGAAATAACGACCTCAACAACGTTTTTGGAAACTTTTTTTGGAAGTAATTTTGAGGATCAAAATTTGCTGTGTGAATTATACTTGCATGAGATGGCTTGCCCTCTGGACCGCCATTCAAATCTGGTTCCTTTTTCAGGGGATGTTCAGCTGAGGGCCTTAACCTATTTTGTGAGCAATCATGCTCAGTGGGAAAGGTATTTTCAAACCTTTTCTCACAATGAAGCTCACTCTAACCTGTGGGTTTGTAGTGAGCCTCAGAATCCCGGCATTCTTCTTGCTCGGTATAAGAGTATGCTTTTATGCCCTATTCAGGCTCAGCACATAATGCAACTTCAGGAGGAAGTGAGCTCTATTTGCACCAACTACATTTCCATACACCAGCAAGTAGCATTAGAATGGAATAAGCACAGATGGCAGGTTTCCTCTCCTTTACTCAGAAGCCGGGACCCTTATTGTTTTAGGAATTTTGAACAGGCACTTTCCAGGGTCAAGGGCTATGTTGGATGTATTAGGGAATGTGGGGTTAATTGGTTGGGTTTGAATTTTAAATTCCCTCTCATCCGGTGGCCAGCAAAACCATATAGAGTAGACTTCTCACTAACTAAGGTAGAGGAGCAGCGATGTTGGAGGTATTGGACCGCTCACAGAGGATTCTTAGAGAAAGAAGGGGTGCCTGAGTTCTCCTACAATTTTTCCTCTCTTCACGAACAGAGCTCAGTACAAGATTCAGATTCTGAATGATGCAGGTTGTTGCATGAGGACATGCAACATGATATTTGGGGGGAGATGTTGATCCCAAAAATGGCCTCTTTTAACCACCCTTAATTACCTCTTCTTTGTCCATCCTACTCCATTGAACATACCAATCAGACATGTTATCCCCACTCTGCTCTTCAAACTACCAAGGTATGAATGGTCATTGCTTTATTTTATTAATACTTATGATTGTGATAATTAAAATCTATGTATCTCTCAATTGTGCTAACATATCATGGTGTATTAAGGTAGTTTGAGATAAGTGGACTGCAGGAAGATTGGGTTGAACAAGTCTCGAAGAGGATGGATATTCACTGCTCAAGCTGATCTTCAGCCATCCTATCTTTACCCAATGTAGGTGGTTCTAATGCAATATCTCGGACAGAGCTGTGACAAGGCAGCTATAACATAATGCGCCATATTTGGAGATCCCTAGTATGTAGCTGCTCGGGTGTAGTTGTGATCAGAAGATATCGCTATTCCTGAGGCGATTGACAGTTTTCCTGTGCTTTCTATTTTCTTATCATGCCACGTTTGTAACAACTACCATCATTTAGGGCGCCTGAAGATCATATATCTTCATGGCTGCACCATAATAGGATCAGATGTTACGATCTACATGTATAAATATGGAGAATTGTCTCAACCCAGGGGGTTGCTGAACATATAATTCATTTACTGTACTGAACTATGAGGAGGAAGTGTGTAACAATTCTACCCTTTAATACAAGGAGTTACTTCTGATTTAAGAGTTCTTCACCTGTTCAGCCAACATCTCTGTGTGAAGGCTGGGCCCGCCTTCCACAGAGATTGCTGAGTTAAATTAGGACTTTTTAAATTCATTTGTCGTGTGATGTTATGTTAATTTTATTCCTTTCATAAACAGCTATGGTAAGCATTTATTTACAGTGTGTTGTGATCGTATTCCTTGAAGATCTGTAATGGTACAGTGTGACAGTCGACTGAGTAGATAATTACCTTTTATGCCATTCGTGTGGTAGCTGTAACAGCTCTGTTCATCCTGAGATATTTAGTTGTTGTCCCATGAATCTCTGCAATTTGCTTTTATTGTTATGATTACTGAATCTCATCCTTGCACTTCAGTTTCTTAGAATATCCTACTCAATCTTTGCATTTTAATTCCTAGATCAATATTCAATTTACGCTGGTGGTTTTCTAGAGTAATTAGATTGGATAGGTGAATTAATTACTCAGGGATGCGAATAGTACTTCCTTTCATCTGCAATTGTAATTTGGATGTTATGTTCATCTTTCCATTTCTAGATTAAAGCATAGCAGAAGGTATTTGTGATTGTAGCATTTAGGAGGTAATGGGATTACACAGATTCTTGGGATGAGCATAGTTGAGCAGAGGATAGTATTGTTCAATTGCAGTGACTTTGTGTTTAAGCATATATTGTGCATTTTATCCTTGAAATACAAGACTTTCCTGGGTTGACAATAAATATTGTACACTCTGCATGTTGGTAGCAATCTACTTGCATATAGGGTGCTCTACAAGTAGCAAAATGAAGAACTCACTAGAAAGATGTTAGAGATGGAAGCAGAGCAACTGAAGGCTAGGATAAAGGCCCAAATCCTAGAAGGGATAGCCTTGTTAGCAGAGGCAGCTAAAGATCTATGAAGCTTGTTAACACAATCAGTTATTAGTTATGTTTTGAAAGGATATTTCATTTTGTAATTATTATTTTGATAGAACTATTTCGATGAGTAGGTTGAAAAGCAGTTAGGGTTTAGTCTTTAACTGAATTTTGAAGGATAGTATTAATGTATGTTACAAAGAGGACTAAGGGTTTGACTTTTTGGCTGGAAAGAGGAGGTCTTCAGACTTGTCCATAAGCTAAGTAAATGACTCTTATGTGTATATGAAATACTGATTATGAAATATATGCTCCATTTACCCTTCAGTTTGTTCTTTGGCTTCATTTATAGCTTGTTTTAGCTACTCAATTGGTAATTTCATTACTGGTTTAAAGTTTTTATGCATGTAGTGCTTGCCATTTGTGGATGAAATTCAATGTTGTTTTCTGTTGGATACTTGGTTATTATGTTATGCATCTCAGTTTTTCTATGCTTGTGATTTAGTTTTTATTTGGGTTATGAATGCATTCTATCTTGTCATCAAACTTCACAACCAGAAAACCTTAAAAAACAACCCTAAAAAACCCTGCTTTGTTTTATTGAGATATTTGAGATTATGTTGGCTTGTTTTCTTGCTGGAAACAATTTCTGGCATAAACACAACATAAGGAGGACAATCTCTCATTTAAAATATTGCAATTGAGGAGGACGCATTATAGACTGAGTGATCAAGTCGCGAGGGTGGAAATCAATGCCTGGAACTTCTCTTTTTGCTTGTTGGGAACCATCCTGCTACAATAGTAAAGACAGAGGACATGATGTGAGGAAGGGAACCAATGTTGTGCTAATGAATGAGATTGAGTCTTCTTGTAGATTCTCTCTTTGTGTTCACTATCCATTTTTAATTGAGAGAGGTTTCCATTGTATTAAAAAAATCCAAATCAGCTGCTTGGGGAAACAACGTATACTGTTACTTCTAATCTTCAGATTATGGGTAAAATGGGCGAGTTCCAAACTGCCTAAGGTTGCAACATGGTGAAGGATATCTGAAATACTATCTCGACTGTACCGTTTCCAACTATCTGCTACATATTTCCTAGGCATGTAATTTAACTTACTTTAATAAATATATCATATATGAATATTCATGGGTTTTGATAGTATTTGACTGTTGTTACATAAATATAATATTTACATTGGTTTGGTAACAACCAACCTTGTTTATACTGTTATATTTAATAATTACCAAATATTTAGAGAATAAGTTTGCAAGTTTAGTATCCTACAGTAGTGAGCACATCAACTGTTTGACGAAATACACAAACCAAAATGGTCAATGTATACTACAACAGTGATAGTCAAGTATGGAAACTCAAAGTTGGATATTTCTTAGGCCATCTACAGTAGATCAAAACATATTGTGCTGCCTCACTTAATCCATACATGTATTTGTGTTTTCTTATGATAATTGTGAAGTGGAGTATGGGGAAAGGGTTATCATGCTAAGTATGATACCAATCTTATTACACCACATGAACATCCAAATCCAGACATAAACAATAGTAGACATATCTCCACCTTAACGCAAGGAACAAAAACTACATTGTACTAGCGGTCTCCATATAGTATTGGATGGAATAATCACTGTGGAACTCTAAAGAACTAAGGAAGGCAGTCATATTTAGCTTGGAATATTACACATGATTATATTCAAAAGCATGGTGGGTTGCTTTGTTTGATCCACTTTGTAAATATTTTCTCTTTTGTACTTTGATTCTTTCACATGCCTCAGATGACTTATCTGAAAAAGGGTACGCTTTGATCTACCTCCATAAGATATAATCTTTTCTTTTACTTGCATTTGTCAATTTTACGTCACCGATTTACCAGATAAACTTGTATAAATAAGTATTTCCTCTGCTAATTTGAGAATTAGGAGGTGAGAGATATGAATTCTAAGTCTATAAGAGTCGTGTAGTGTGTATCCTCCGAGCTCGCGCATTTTGTGACCTGGATCACGGAAAGTAGTGATCACAAGTGTAATTTATTTAGTGTGTGTAGACAACAGTGTATGCTCTCCCTCTACTCCTAATATGATTTGCAGGGATCAAAATCTTGCTGATATTCAGTTTATGGACTGTTGTCTATGATGATATTCACAACACGAAGATGATAATACTTAGTGTGTGATTTTGAGATTGGCAGTTGTTGACACAAACCCAACCAACAAAACTAGTCGATAGGGGTTCCCACTCTGTCGACAGCCAAACCATCTCTATCTCCCTGAGCACCAAGCGAGACAGGTTTTACCTTATCCAGCAACACCCACGGAGCGGATGAGGTCTCACCCAAGCTGTTCAAGGGAGGGATGACAGAACCAAGTTTTCGCAAAATAGAGGAGAGGACAATGTGACATCAACTTAGAAAATTAGCGCAATATTAACAGATCATTCAACTTATGCATTTATGTAACCATTCATTATCATGCTTCAACAAATCACATCATTCAATCATAACTGTAGTAAACATATTGATTTGCAAACAAATCCAACAAGATAACATCATTTGAAACAGGGAAACATCGCATCACAAATCCATGTCGCAGATTCACATAACATTCATCATTGAATCACAGAAAATAGTAAAACAATAAAACAGTAAAAGAACACAGTGATCCAGGTCAAGTTCCGTCTTGTCATATTACTTCTGCGGAAAATCACAGATTCTCAAAAATAGTTCACCATTCAATAGATCACAGTTCAGATACTCAGAGATATTCTTCATGAAGCTTGGATCCTTCACTTATCACAAGATTAAGATCAGATTAGATTAGAAGTATTTAACACTTGTGATTCAACATATATTTATAGTTATGAATAGAGCTAGAAACATGTGTAAAGTTTTTAAGAAAACCAACGTTTCAGACTACGTGAAAGTGAGTCCATCCTCAGGGCACGTGATATCAATCCTCAGGGCATGTGATCCCAATCACAAGCATTGATATCACGTACCCTGAGGATGGAATCACTTTCACCTAGTCTGAAATGTTGGTTTTCTTAAAAACTTTACACAAGTTTCCAGCTCTATTCATAATTATAAGCACCTGTGAAATGGACTCACTCATTTCTATCTATTTATAGGCTTGCGCCTTTACATTCAAGTTCCACTTCGGCAACATCTAACTATTTCTTAATCGATTCTACAAAATAATGACCAATATCCACAAAATATGGTCCAAAATTACAAAAGGTGACAAAAAATATATAAAATATTCTATTTTTCACCTTGCATGCCATCTTTCACTTGCACCGTGTCTTTGAGCTTGCGCAACATCCACGATGCTGCGCAACTAACATATCCAAAACCCCTTGCCAACAAGAGTCTGTAGCTAATTCGATCACTTTGCAACTTCATGGATAGGACTAGGCTTTTTGATAGGGATTTTGCACTTAGACTTAGATTCGAAGGACATTGGGCATGACACTATTCTACCATTTATGGTACATTTAAGAAACATTTTATTACTATCAAAAGTAACTGGACTGAGTCTACTAAAAAACTCATAACCCAATATGCAATCATCTTAATATTGTCTAGCATATTCAAGGATTAAAATTCTTGCAAACCTTCAATTTTGATTGGAAAAGTTGGAACTATTTCAAGAAGTTGTACAGGATCTCTCTCAATTACCACAACCAAAGTCTATCGTATAGTATAAATGATAGGGCTTAAACTCAGGAGGACAAAACCAAAATTTTATATACATTTTAGGACCAGTAAAAAGTCATAATGATGGCTCTAGATTTGGATCATGAAACAAAGTGTTTCTCTCTTCTTGTGATGAGATCTCATCTTCGTTGATGTGTGGTGTGATTCTAGACTTGAAAATTTTTGGGATTTTTCAAGGATTCTTCATATTACCTACACATCTCATCATTAGATTCTTATGGTGACTTCTTTCTTTCTTTTGCATTATTCTGTTTCTTTGATAACTCTTCTCAAGGAGCTTTGTTTTTCTTTGATTTGCAGATGAAGTAGATTTTCTTTGTATTTTCTGAATTTCTATCTATCCTCATGTAGACCAGGATATTATTTATAAAGCTCCATTGGGTTGTAAAATGCTTAAATGCATAAAAAATATGCTTTATTTGATATTTCTGTAAAACTTGAGCAAGATTGCACTTCTGAGATACCTAATGCATTCTAGACTAGAGAAAATACATTGTATATTTGCCTTATGATCCTTTAGTCAATACAAGGGCCCAAATAGCCTTTGTAGCCTTAATGTCACCATAAAAAAACAATTATGTGCAAAGAAACTAAAGATTTGTTGGCCAAAGATTTGATAGAACCCTCTAGAATCCCTTAGGCTTGTTGTGCCTTTTTAGTCAACAAACATTCAAAGATAAAGAAAGAAAAACCAAGATTGGTTGTTAATTATAATCCTTTGAATGTTTCCTTGTCATAGGTCAGGTATCCTCTCTCGTACAAGTCAAGTATTTTGCAACAAATTGATGACTACACTATTACTTGAAGTCTAGTTTCTACTAGATAGGGATTGAAGTAGAAGACAGGTTCAAAACTGCATTTGTTGTTCCTCATGGCCAATATCAATGGAATGTCCTCCCATTAAGCATTAATAATAATTCTTTAGAATTAAAAAAAAAATGGAGGGAATGTTTAGAGAAAAGAAGTGGGCTTAATGATATACTAATTTGTTGAAAGAAACTGTAGGAACATTTAAAATATTTGTAGGAATTTTACCACTTGGTTTATAATCATGGTATTGTGTTATACAAAAGCAAGATGGAAATTGGAAAGACAAACATTGAGTTCCTTGGATTTAGAATCAATGAAGGCCAGGTAATTCTTCAAGATCATGTATTGAAGGTTTTCACACATTGTCCAGATCAAATTATGGAAAAGGTTCATCTCAGGTGATTTTTGGAAAGCTTAAATTACATCATGCCTTTCTACAAAGGATAAGTGAGTGATATATATATTCTAAAACAACGTGTGAAAAAAGAATCCCTTGAAATGAAGTCCTGAAATGACAGAAGTTGTGAAAAGAATTAAAGAAAAAGTAAAGCAACTTCCTTCTCTCTCTCTCTCTCTCTCCCAGAAGGTACTAGGGACCTTGTCATTGAAACCGATGCCTCCAATAAAGCATGGGGAGGTGTCTTAATATAAAAACATGGAGATAAAGAAGAAATATGTGGATATGCTTCAGGATCATTAAAAAATGAAAATCCCAAATATCCCTCAAGCCATAAGGAGATCCTTAATGTAAAAAAGAAAGTAAATAATTTTAAATTATATTTGAAACTTGTCAAGTTTATGATCAGAACTAATTTAAAAATCATGCCTAGAATTTTTAAAAATGAAAGTCTGAGGATCTATAAAGACCTTATAACAGATAAAGAAAGGGAACATTTCTTAGAGTATGCCAGCAAAAAGGAAGCAAACAAGTATTTGCTTATATCTTTGGTTTAGAAAAGCAATGAATCTCCCATGAAAACCGAGAGCCTTGAAAGATGGGAGAAATAAGACTTTTTAGGTTTTCAAAATGCCCTCCAACAAATACAACAACTTAATTAGGTATGGATTGACATTTCCCATGCAAATGGAAAGGAAATATATTATGTTGATTTGGGACCAGGATATTTGACATGGACAAGCTACACTTAATCCTGTTATTTTTCTAGGAACAAGGTGAGATCATTATTTGTAGAGATCTGTCCACCTTAGTGCAACAACAATGGTCTATATGGACAGAGGTCTTCTTAGACAAGTTTTTCCCCATGAAGGATTGGATACAATGAAGGGAAAACATAATTTTGCATCTATAGGAGGATATGATCGTAGACCATCAAAACCACATGTGGTTCAAATTTAAGCTATGACATCTTGGCAAAAGGTATTCTCCACTTGAACCTACAATTTACACTCATAAAAAGTATATCAGGCGAGATAGAAACAATATATTGTTAGATAATCAAGTATACAACCGGAGGATCCCACTCAACTATAAAGTTGAGTCTACTTTTGAAGGAGAATATTGTTGTAGCCCGAATCAGACCATGTTCAGATCCGATGTTGAGCACTGCTTTTTTACTACCTTTTTTGTGACACTGAGATTGAATTTAAAGACTACAACTCTGACGAATAAATTTTAAAATGAGAATCATTTAATTGTCCTTGTGGAGGAGAGGACATGGATGATGGAAAACAACATTGCATTTGCTTGGTCAAATGGGACCCTCATGATTAGATTGAAAGGCAAGGTGGGTCACTTTGTTTGCTCCACTTTGTAAATATTTACTCTTTTGTACTTTGATTCTTTCACAAGATCAAATGACTTATCCGTCAAAGGGTACAATTTGATATACTGCCATAAGATAAAATATTTTATTTTACCTACATTTTTCAATTTTATGTCACATGTTTACAGGATAAACTTGTATAAACATTTAGAACTGAGAAATATGGAGTCTAAATCTGTAAGAGTCTTGCACTATGTATCCTCTAATCTCGCACATTTTGTGATTTGGCTTATGAAAAGCAGCGATCAGAAGTGTAACTTATTTAGAGTGTGTAGACAACAGTGTATGCCCTCCTTCTATGCCTAGTGTGATCTGAAAGGATCAAAATATTGTTGATATT